>OX467713.1:47206941-47699441 GCA_950111635.1 Agelastica alni
GCCAATTCTAATTACTGAAACAAAAGAGAATACGACCGGGAAATGAATTAATTAAAATGTTTCACGTGCTGTACGGCATGTGAAAACGTCTTGTTAAAACCATGCATGTTTTATCAATAATTTCACTAATTTGGTCATTTAATTTATTAGTTTTTATAAATTGCAGTGCATGTTTTTATTAAATTAATAAATTAATATAATTAGAATTAAAGTTAAGTATATAGCAGAGACATGTAGATTTTTTGTTGGAAGCGTTGAAAAAATTTTACGTCAGGAATTAGGTCTCAAAAAACTCTTTGAACGTTGGGTTTCACAAATGTTGACCAGAAGCGTGTTCGCCAGGTTGCAGCGGAGAAAAATTTACAGATCATTAACAGGAATCTTTTATCTTTTAAATCGGATGTTTCTTATATTTTACTCTCTAACTAAATTGTTATAAGTAGGAACACATCATTCTTTAGTTGTGTAAACAAAATAAATTTTCTGTTCGTTTAAGTTGATGTACAGAAAAACACTAAACAAAAAGCCATCAACATCGAGCTCATGAAATATCTGGAAGACTCAGGAATTATCAATGATAGGCAATATGGCTTCCGCCATCAGAGATCAACTGGTGACCTGCTCGCATACGTCTCACATATATGGCAGCTATCTATTGAAAAGTATGGAGAAACTTTAGTTGTGGCATTAGATATCTCCAAGGCGTTCGATCGAGTTTGGCACCAGGGACTCCTCACCAAGCTTCTATCTTATGGCTTGCCCCCTCAGCTGTGTTCTCTGCTTGATAGTTTTCTCAAAAACAGGACTCTCCATGTAGTGGTCGATGGAGTTTCATCTGACACTCTACTCATAAATGCTGGTGTTCCGCAAGGATCCATTCTAGCACCAACACTATTTTTACTTCACATCAACGACCTATTGAAAGCAACTTCATGTCCCGTACACAGCTTTGCCGATGATAGTACCCTCCATACCGCTTTCTCTTCCAGGGCCCCTATATCAGCTCGTGAAACCAGAAATGAACGAGGAAGAAATGTTAACAATATAAATACGGACTTAGCAACAATTCTCGAATGGGGATCCAATAACTTGGTGGAATTCAATGCAAACAAAACACAAGCATGTCTTTTCTCTAGAAAAGCCGATCTCACTGTGCCTAACATAACTTTGTCAGGAGTAACCTTACCACTGAAGTCATCCATATCGATGCTTGGTATTACTATCAGCAATAACCTTTCCTGTGAAAATCACGTGAGGTCCATTGCCAAAAGTGCATTCCAAAAACTTGGTTTTTTGTTTCGTGCCAAGAGCTATTTCACCTCCAGTCAGCTGCTTATGATCTATAAGGCACAGATCCGACCTGTACTGGAGTACTGTTCCCATATTTGGAGTGCAGCACCTAAACATATCCTGAAGCTACTGGATTCTGTCCAAAAAAGGGCAATTCGTCTCGTCGGTGATGCCTCGCTTACAAACTCGCTCACTTGTCTGGAACACCGTAGAAAAGTTGGCGATTTGTCTCTATTTTATAGATATTTTCATGGGCGATACTCTTCTGAAATATCAACAATCGTTCCTCCTTTGGCAGTCTCTTCGAGATTAACCCGTCAAGTTCAGTCTTCACACCCCTTCGTGGTCACTTTGGAGACCTGCATAACATCACTTTCCAAAGACTCATTCATCCAACGAATTGCGAGGCTTTGGAACTCATTGCCCAGTGAGGTGTTCCCCGAGGCATACAACCTCCAGAAATTTAAGAAGAACACCAACTCCTACCTTCTTTCCCTTGGTTCCCGCGATGTTCTCTGAACATTACAGGATATCCCTTTTCGTGGGAACCAGAACATAAAAAAATAAAAAAATATATTTGAAATACCATTATGTTTTTATTAAATAGTTATGGATCGGTTATTTAACAGAAATAATTGTTATTCCCTATCAGGATGATTTTTACTTTTACACTAGAAACTTCATTAAAAATGTTAAATATTTAAATACTAGCAGACCCGGCAGACGTTGTCCTGCCCAAACGATAGCTTGCCTGCTTTGGGAATATCACTATCAAACTCAGCGACCCCGAAAACTATAAATTCGACACTAATATCAGCAGTTTGTTATAGTTTTTATATTCCATCCCCTTCTCATCCCTTATCGTAGCAGTGCTAACAACTTTAAAACCACCCCTGGTATGTATAAAACAACTTGTGAACATTTTATCCCAATCGGTGCTGCCGTTTGGGAGTTTCTGAAGGGCATACATACATACATACATACAAACAAACATTTTTTCAATTTTTTTAAATATATATAGATATATAGATTTATTAAACGTATATTTTTGCGATCCACTGATTTTTTTGTTGATAAAAAATAGTTTGTTTTTACCACCAAATTTACCCCCTTTTTATTTTAATATTTGCCTGTGCACACAAAAAAATTTTTTTACAACAAAACTTCTTAGTTATTTTAGTTTTAAATAACGTGTGGTGTTTTATTTTATTCATTATTTGAGCATTTTAGTAATTAAATTAACTTAGACTTTATCTTACATCATAGATTTAATACATATTCTTAGATTATTTTCTGCTTGCGTTATGGTTCCCACTTTAAGTCATCAATATTTATTTGTGGATAATATTTTATCTCACCTTTCTTCAATTAAACATTATAGTTTTCCATAGTCTTTAAAATTTTAATGAAATTAGCAACATTTTTTATTTGTTGCCATAACTATTATTAGGTTATAATTTTCAAAGCGTAAACAAGTGCCTTTATTTGTCTCCAAAAACAATGATTTGGGAGGATGATGGGACTACGAGAAGGCCATGGAAATTTATTTCATCACCCTATATATCCAAAAAGAAACTTTAAAAATCTTGCACCTCTTAGGTAATATGTTGTGAGGCACCCATCTTTATAAACCACATATCTCTTTTTTGGTTTGATGACTACTGTTCCAACTCATTCAAAAGTGTATTTTCAAGGAATTCTAAATATTAATTATTATTTAAATTTGCAGGTAATTTAAAAAAACCTAATAAACCTAATAATTAATATATTAGGAATGTAACATATTAAAATAAAATCCGAATCACGTTAACTATTAACTTGAGTAGGACATTTTTTAGTGCTAGTGTCATAAACGTCAAATTTAGTCCTTCCCTAACAGAGATGCCCCTTATATGTTTTTAAATAGCGTTAGGTATTAAGTCATACCTCATTTAAAAGGTCTGGTAAATCTTTATTTAATGATATTGTTTTTCCTTGGATACCAGCCTGTCAATGTTATTAAATCGTTGTTTAAAATTGTTCATTTAAAGAGGAGCCACCTCCATAATATTTTTAAAATTCGACATATTAGAGAGAAATGCCGAAACACGTCAAAATGAATAAACGAATAAGTAAATAGGAGTTGTGAAAAAGGTCTAATTTTTCGCTAGGTACTGCAGCATTGTCTTCTTTTTGTACCTTTTCAGCTCCTTAGTTTAGTCCCATTTCTTTAATTCTCCTGTTAAGGAGTAGAAGCTCATGTACTGCTATTGCCCCAGGTGTATCACTCCCTTGGTCTTGTATACACCCCAGTTAGTGCCTTCACTGGGCGGTGACTTCACATTCGAAGATAATATAATTGGCTGTTTCCTCATCCTCATTACATAATCTGCTTATAGATTCTGTGTCAAACACGCCTATATTGTGCAGTGTCCGGTACAAAACCCTACATGAGATACAACTTAAATTGTTTTCGTAATATTTATTTTAGAAATGCGACATATTGGAAAAAATGCCGAAATACCTTTTACTTGAGGGAGACACTTTTTAGCGCTAATGTCATAAACGTCAGATTTAGTCCCTTCCTACTAGAGATGCCCCTTAAATGTTTTTAAATGGCCTAATGTATCAAGTCATACCTCTTTTAAAAGATCTGGTAAATCTCTATTTCATGATATTGTTTTGCCTGGTATACCAATCTGTCATTGTTATTAACTGGTTGTTTAAAATCGTATTCTTGCATGTGTAACATCTTTCCTCTAGCTTACTCGCAATTTGTGCGGGTAATTTCGTGAAACGTGTAACAGTAACTTTTGACTTGATGAATAAGAGCGCGGTTAGAGTTGACCGTCAGATAGACGTCAACCATTTTTCTGAGAGTTTGTAACGTGTCTATTTTTTCCCTTTTACAGTTCCATTATAATTGTGTCTCTGATAGATTTGTATTCCTCAGGTACTCGTAAATAGTGTCGCGTGCCGTATTTTGTTGTAACTTAAACATGTCATTCGTTGTAAATAGTGTTGCATACCTTGTAGTGATAGGATTCGATTGTTAATGGCTGTGGCATTTTTGTTAATCGATGGAGATTGAGTGGGGGTTTTCGTTATTAGATTTTGCTTTGGTTTTTGGCCTCGATTGTTGTGTGTTGTCGGTTATATTATTGTTTGGTTTGCATTTCTGTGTGGAGCCCCATCCACACAGAAATGCTATCAACACGGACGAGCGCGATTCTGAGTGTGGAACATAGATTTGCGAATATTGTTGGTTGACGTCGGTTCCGTGTCATTTTTCTTGATATCCGGCCTGGGAAGTAGTCAGTCGTGTGGTGACAGTCTTGGGAGTGGTGTGGGAAGAGTTTTTGGGGCGTTGTTATATTAACAAGTGCGCGGAGCCTCTACGGTTTTTCTTTCATATCTGGCTGTATTTGGGCCATCTTAATTGGATTTTGAAGAAAAGCCATTTAATTTTTAACTTGACCATTCTATCTTACCTTTGTTGTTGATATTATGGATTTTGGTGTCGAGTTAAAATAACCGCATGCGGGATTTATTTGAGAGAAGCCATTGTTAATTAGCAGGTGCCGTTCCATAATCAAACCAGCCACAGGAGTAGTGAATTCGTATACCCAAAGGTTACAAGTGATTTATTTTAGAATATTTAAACGACGTGATTTGTTTTTGACACCATGATTAAGTTTTGTTTTAATTTATTAATATGGTACATTGTTGAAAACTATTTATTGCATTGGATAATATGCCAAGGCTGAACTTTGATAAAAGTAATCTTCTCAATATTTCTTTGTGTCCAAGTAAAAATGTTTTCTTTATACTTATTTGTAAATATCCTACAATATTGATATTGTGAAGGACAGCCATTGTAAAAAGAAATATTTTTAAATAAGCTCGATTGTTTTAACAGTGTAAATCTTTATGTAAATGGTAAAAACATAAGTAAATTAGCAGCCTTATGTGAACGTTTGATTAAGTATTATTAAAAAGTTGACTTGTATACGTTATTTTTGGTAACTTGGTAAAGTTTGTTACTCTTACTTTTGTTTTGGTTATTTTATGGAATCGTAAACTTTGGATTTTTGATTTATTGTTAGCTGTTAATTTTGACTATATTTATTATAAGTTTATTATTGAACTGTGTACTTTGATTTATTGTTGGCTGTTGATTTTGACTATATTTGTTATAATTTTATTATTGAACTGTGTACTTTGATTTATTGTAGGAGTAAAGTATCTAATATATTTTAGCTATAATTTTATTTATTTAGTTCACCATAATCTCAGTTGTTTATCGTGTGGCTCTGATAGTGCCTATAAGACTTAGGGGTTTCCGGCTTGAACCGTCTAAGTCGGTGGCGCGGCTCACTTTTATATATTTTTTTTCTTCTACCCTCTACGGCTGATTCGGGCATAATTTGCCAGTAGAGAGACCACTGGCAAAGTACTCTATAGAGAACGAAAAAAGACGTGGCAAGTTGTTTTGACGAATAAGCGCGCGGTTATTGTTGGCCATTATTTGGCCATTTTGTGGTTGATTTCTGGCACTGTCAGTGTCAATTGAATAAAATACAATTTTCATTAAAAAGAATTATTGTTTGTTTTAAAAAATTATTTCAAATAATACCTGACCCTTTTTTTTAGAATATAATTTTAAAATTGCTTGTAACTAAGGTGAAATGTCAAATGTTACACATCATATGCGACTTCGTAAGGCTCGCTCATTTTTTTTAAGTTATTAACTTTAATGCATATTATAATTTTTGTCTCCGTCTATGTATTTCTTCTTCTTTGTAATTTATATTTCCGCTTCGGTTTCCTAACTTAAAAGAAATATGATCTGTGTATCATTACTCACCAAAGGCAGAAATCATGGTATTACAAATATACTTTATCATAAAAAAAGGAGATACATAAAATACAGAAAATAACAGAAATCGTTCATGTCCAAAGATGCGCAAGGAAATAACGAAGTAGAGAGTTGTATTTTGAAAAGTTTTGTATTACCGATATAAATGTATTAATGTTAACATTCAAATTAAATTGGCATAAAAAATATGTCTGCACAGAAAATTATGTTCGCTACAATAAAGTTTATTTTAACATATTTAATAATAATAGTACTGTTAAATAAAAATGAATTTTTGATATTGTAGTAACAGGCAAAATCATACCAAAATTACGTTATTATAGGTAATTTTGTTTGGAAATGCTACCGGCTAATCTTATCCGAGACACGGGGATGGTTTGTTGTCTCAAAACAATAAAAAAAGAAAATTAGATTTAATTTTTACCCTTAACCCTAGTGGAGTCGTTTCTTCCCAAAAAAATCAAGCAAAAAACAGAAGTTGTGAAAAAGTAACAAAATCTAGCCTTAGTCTTAAAGAAAAATTTATGAATTAAAAGAATATAGGTATATAAACAAAAAATAATAATATCAAATTTACTTTGTATGGTAAACATGACTTTTTTAATTTATATAAAAATAGGAGAAATTAAGCTTGCCCACATTTAATTTTATGCCTCAAATAAGAAATTCTGTCCTTTACATTGGTGAGTAAGTCATCTAAGACAAAATTCACAAGGATGGGAGATATTGTTGACCCAATGGGAGTGCCAAATATCTGTTTGTAATAAATATCATTAAAAATAAACACATTTGAGTCAAAAATATATTCTAACACAGAATTAAAAGTATGGAAATCAAGCATACAATGTTGAGAGATCACTTCCCAATGTTTTTTTAGACTTTTTTTTTTTGACAGAAAGTGGTAAATTAGTAAACAGTGACACCACGTCGAAACTTACTTGTATATAACCACCAGGAATATTTATATATATATATATATATATATATATATATATATATATATAATCTTAAAATCCTTTTAACCTTAGGGTGTTGGGTTATCATTTTAATCTTGTTTTATAAACTTCTTTCATACTTTTCTGTCTCTTGTCAATGTCTTTTCTTTGCTCCATTTTTTATTTTTTTCCTGTTAAATATTAAATATGTCGTTCCTGGTTTTTCTAGGTGTTTCTCTTTTTCTTTTGTTTCGTGTTTTGGCTTCATGGATATGTTTAACAAGTCTACTGTTTGGCATTCTCTGTATGTGTCCCCACCATTTCAGTTGCTTTTGTTCTATGAATGAAATAATATCTTCTGTCTAGTTCTTTTCTTATTCGTGTATTTCTTATTTTATCTCTCCTTGTAGCTTCTTTAATTCTTTTCAGATATTTCATTTCTTTTGCTTGTATTTTAATTTTGGTTTTATTTGTTAATATCCAAGATTCACATCCATATGTTAAAACAGATCTATATATTGTCTTAAATATTTTTGGTTTTGTATGTCTTAAAATTTCTTTTTTTGTTGATAAATTTCCTATTCATTGCATAATACAGTTTTATGGTTTTCTCGATTCTGTCATTGACATCCGCTCCTTGTCTTCCCTTTTCGTCTATTGTTACTCATAGATATTTAAACTCTTTAACTTGTTCTATTTTTATATTATCTATCATAATATTTATTTCTTTGTCTCCCATTATCATCACTTTGGGTTTATCTTTATTTTCATTTGTTTTGTTCTTTAGTGCATTATTACATACTTCTATATTATATTGTAATCGTTCTTTATTTTTAGCAATCAGTATTATGTCATCTGCAAATGCTCAACCAAATTCTTTGCATGTTTTTGTATTCAATGTATATTTTTTTGATATTCCCTTTACATTCCTTGATAATGTCGTTAATGAAAATATTAAACAGCATTGGGCTTAATGATCCGCCTTGTCCCAGGCCCCTTTTTTTGTTTTTTTTTATATGTAAATTATATTTTTTCTAAACATACACAGTGTCAAATAGGCTGAACCATATTTTTAAAATTTTTGTTGAGCAGTTGCCGTTTGGCTAATATTTTTTTTTTATTAAAGCACATTAGACTAAAACTAATAACTAACCAAGAAAAACCAACGTTTATCTAATTTTAAAGGCCAGCGCGATCAAGAGACATCAATCCTATGGATTTATTTTTCAGGGGTTATCTCAAAGGTAAAGTGTACGCAATATATGTGCAAACAAAGCAAGAATTATGTTACACTGCAATGTTATTAGAAATAATATGGGAATGCTCTTTCACGTACAAAGAAACAACCTTTGTAGACTTATAAAGTGCGTGGAAGTGGAAGGAGCTCATATTGAACATTTATTAGATTAACGTTATTTTTTTCTTGGTAAGTAATTAGTTTTAGTCTACTGTGCATCAATAAAATAGGAAAGTGCTGACCTGGCAATGGTAATTAATTTGTAATTAATATGCTACAAACGTGCTTTGTAAAAATTATAAAATTATCAAATAAATACAGATATTTAATTAGTGTATTTGTGATTAAAAAAACCAGTAACCCACCGTTTATAAACTGTAAAATAAAATCATTCCAGTATTAAGCAATACATTTAAAAATCAAATTGTAAACAACTGGATAAACAAAATTAATACCGGTCCCCACGGCAATATCAGTTGCTATCACTAATTCAAATTGAAAATACAGGACCGCATTAACTCCTCGGATGAATGTTCTGAATGACATCCACATTTCCTTTATTGGAAGATCCTTGTTAGGGATCCTTTCATAATGTACTCAATTAAAACAAAATATTAAGCTTTGCTGCAGTAACTAACCAAACCACACTAAGATTTCCAACGAAAAAACAAGTAATAATTTTACCTGCTCTAGAAAATACAAAATTGAAAGATTACTTATTAGTAATAGGAAATTTGATTTAACCTTAAAATATATAATATTTATCACAGAAACGCATATGCGTCTATCTGTCTTGCGAAACGTTGGTTGATACACTTGGTAATACAAACAAAGGCATATTAACGTTAAATTATAATCAAATACAAGCACGTCGATTTATTTCTAATTACAAAAGATTATTATTAAATGAATGAATGAATTCCACATACCGTTATACAGACCACACTGACAAACCGAGGTATCCAATTAATTACTCCAATAAAATTTTTAAAGGTTGGTACTTTTAATCCTGACTGCAAACATATATTTAGCTTCAGAAGACACACATTTATTTTTTCACCAAATCATCAAATTCCGGATTTTAAAGTTATTGAACATGAAGAAACATCGTACCGTATCTTTTTGGCATTGGAAAAAGATCTCTGCAGAAAATGTAAACAATCAGGCCATTTCATTAACAACTGCCCAATTATGTTAGCTACTTAGACATCGCAGTCTGTTGTTACCACTGTACATACTGAAACTTCAGCTCAAATTACATCAAATCAAATAGCTGCTCCTACATCGCAATCCCCTCATACCACTGTATCTTCACTGACTCACAAAGACTCTTTGACCACTACTACCTCATCCAACTTACCATCAAATGTTAGTACCTCCCATACACCATCATCTGATATCAATGCTAACTCCAGTCTTTTGTTATCTCAGATGGAAACTAAAGAAAACAATCCACAAACATCAACATCAGCTCTATGAAATAAACGTTATGTCTCTGAAATAATTACCTCACCTATTAAAGTAGTTTCGGAAAATAAAATCATGCCAGCACCATTAAAGAAAGTAAAATCTTCAACCCCCAAACATGACAGCGCAGATGCAACCCTTATGCTTTAAACAAAGAATGCTATTGAAGACATTAAGAAATCTGCTTAACTCATACATACCACCAACTCGGAAAAAATACTCTGTGAATTATGACAAACTAATATACATTCTGGAAAACACTCATGGAGCGGCTGACCCGATAAGCATATTAAAAAATTATACAGAAAATCTACAAGAATTTTATGACTAACTGGCAAATATTTACACTTATTTTTCTAATAAAAAAGCAAAGAACCGATGTACAAGATTACGTAACAAATTAATAAAAGCTCTCAGATAATGATAAGTTTGCACCCCTATCCCGATATCATCCTAAATAGTTCAGTGGAATTTAAATGGGTTTTATACCCATTTTAAAATGTTACAACTCCTAATTAAACAGTACAAACCACCTATATTATGTCTTCAAAAACAAGTAATAAATAGTTTGGTTATAAGTGCGTGGCAGTGTCAGCTAGCAGGGAACACAGCTGACGGGGTAAGCCATAAGATGGAAGTTTGACGAAGAGACCCTGGTGCCAAACACGATCAAATGCCTTAGAGATATCTAATGATATGGCTAAGTTTCACCATATTTTTTAATAGATAGCTGCTATCTGTGTGCGACGTAAGCAAGCAGATCATCAGTTGATATTTATTGACGGAAACCATATTGCCTATCGTTGACAATTCCTGAGTATTTCAATATTTCACGAGCTCGATGTTGATGGCCTTTTCCATAACCTTTGAATTAACAGATAGCAGGGCGATAGGTCTGCAGTTGCTAGGTAGAGTCTTTTTGCCTTTTTTAGGGACTGGTTTTACTCTTAAAATTTTCCAGTTGGACGGAAAAACCCCCAAATTGTAAAAGTAGTTGAACAACTTGCAAAGAACAGGTGTTAATTCAGGGGCACATTTTTTAAGAACAAACGGTGGGATTCAGTCAGATCCACAGGCTTTGTTGGTGTTGAGAACCAACAACATCTTTTTGACTGAACGTTGGCGAAAGGTGATCTCGGGCATCTGACTGTCAATAGATGTAATGTTCAGAGGTTGTTTTCCCGATGAATCCAGAGTGGAATTTTCAGCAAATAAGTGCGCAAAAATATTAGCTTTTTCCTGGGCAGTCGTGGCTAGTGTTTCATCTTCTTTGGTTGGAGGAAGAAATGAACTGGTAGTAAAGTTTCTTTCTACAGCTTTGGCGAAGACCAAAATGAACAGGATCCGTAAGGACATTCGACAAGTTTTGATCTTATTTTGGCATTGTAGGCATCTTTTGAAGATTCGATTGTCTTATTACATATGCCTCTGGTCTCGACATATGGTGCTCTAGTCTCAGGGCCTGGACATTGTAGCCATTTATGGTATGCTGCCTGTTTGGAAGCGACAGATCTAGAGCAGTTTCTACTAAACCAGGGCTTATTGGATGATGTTCTTCTTGCGGTATTTGGTATGTTTGCATTCCAAATATGATGATTTTAAAAATGGTCTCGGCACATCGTGTTGGATCTACTTAAGAGAAATAAACTCTTTTTAATGAAAACTCTGAAAAAACATACAAAGACCTTCCCAGTCGGCTGAATTGTAGTGCCACATGAGATATGGCGGTATTGGGCTGCTCGATAAAAAAACACGTTGTGGAGATAAGGGTGTGATTAGAGTTTTCAAGTGGGGCACACACTTTTATTCTATACGGATCAGGATTGGTGGTAGGATAAAGATCAAGTGTATTTGCAGACTAGTTGTTAACATCAGGGATACGGGTTGGTAGTTTGACCAGATGTTCTAGACTATTAGTAATAGCATTGGCATTAGCTTGACGACCTGCATTGTTTGTTTTGTTAGGGAATTTAAGCCAGGCAATGTTATGTACATTAAAGTCTCCCATGATTATGATTTTAGCTGTTGAATGGTTCTCCTGAATAAAGTCCAGTTTGAGTAATAAAAACTTAAAGAGATTGTTTTATAAAGGTTCATTGGGTGATAGGTAAATACACCAAATGAATTTGGTCAGTGTGATATCAGCTAGCTTGAACCACATTACATCAAAATCTTTTGTTTCCAAATTCTCTTCAGACTGGCATGAAAGCTTAGCCTTAGCGTAGGCAAACTCCACCTTTGAACCTGAACCGAAAATGGATTTCGTAACCAGGACAAAGCTTGTAGACCTTGTTGGTGGATAAGTTTACTTTTGTTTCTGTTAGGACCAGGATTTCCGGTTTTTTTCGTCCGTAGATGATGGTGGACATCATTGATGCTTTTGTAGAGTTCGCGCGTTGCAAAAAATTATCTTTATTGGTCAATCCCCTCGAGTACCTCTTGCCCAGAAATGGAGAGGTATTTTGCTTCCGGGCTGTTTTACTCTAGGAAACTTTATCATCATTACTCTTCTTAAAATGTACCTAAAACTAAAAGGGGAATTGGAAAAGAAAAGGACAAAAAATGGAAAGAGAGGAAGCAAAAGGGATACCAGATAGTATCAACCGAGCACTGAAACATTGAACGATATGGTGGTATTTCACCGGAAGATGGGACCATCTTCTACATATGGTTATCCTTTTAGTCGCCTCTTACGACGGGCAAAATTTACTAGGGTGATACTCCCAATACAGCTGTTGAAAGGAAAACAAATAAATAGGGTACTACATAGCTTTTTGAACAGCCAGAAAGTGTCAAAAAAAGCACGTCTGGCTGTGCGTAGAGAAGCGTTGGTTCCTACATTTATGTATGGTAGTAAATGTTGGGTTTGGCAGAAAAAGCATAAAAATAGAAATAATGCTGTGGAAATGAGTAGTCTAAGAAGTACAGCCGAAGTGACTTGGTTGGATTAAGTGAAGAATAGTGAAATAAGAGAAGGCTGTAGTGTAAAAGAAGATGTGGTTACAAAGATAGATAAATAATGCTTAGATGGTTTGGACACGTAAAAAGGATGGATGAAGAAATATTGACGAAAAAAATTTATATGGCGAGTGTGAATGGACAAGTTGCTGGAGGTCGACCTCGGCGAATATATCTCAATTAGATGAAAAATAGAGTGACAAATAAAACTGATAATAAGATATGGAATGTACAAGGAGGATTAAAAAGAAGAAGATGTACGGATTTCATAAACTAAAAAACGGTAAGGAATGAATTGTAGTTGACATTGTCTATGTATGGAGTTTTACTGCTTTTGTCAGGATAAACGAAGCTTACACGGACTGGTTTAACATTGAAAAAGATGTTAGACAGGCTTCGCCATAGCTGTTTAACTTATACGTAGATAATTGTTTGAAATTTTTTAAAAAAAGTGCGTATTGATTAAAAATGAATGATTTGATTGTCAAATGTCTTCTTTACGCCGATAATCAGGTCATATTAGCATCATCTAAAGAGGAGTTGTAGGCAATGGTTAATTTTATGCATGATTATTCAAATAAATATAAGCAAGACTAAAGTAATGGTATTTAAAAGAACAAACTGCGAGGTGCTAATTAAAGGAAAAAGAGTGGAACTAATTAATGAGTTTGTATGTTTGGGTTAAAAATTTAAAAAATACGTGAAGTATCACTGTATAACTGTGATATTGAGCAAAGGGTATTGGCAGAGAAACTAATAAATGGTACCCTTCATAACTTTATGAACAGTCAGAACGTGTCAAAAAAAAGGACAACTATGATAGTAAATGTTGGATTTGGTAGAAAATTATGAAAATAAGAATAATTCTGCGGAGATGAGTATTCTCAAAAGTATTACAGATTGACTTTGATCAATAAAGTAAAGAATAGTAAGATAAGGGAAAGCTGTGATGTGAAAAATATGTAGTAATGAAGATAAACAAAGGAATGCTTAGATGGTTTGGACGTGTAGAAAGATGAATGAAATAATATTAACGAAACAGATTTATATGGCAATGGTAAATGGAGAGGTCTGTAGAGGTTGACCTCGGTGATCATATTTTTATCAGATTGACATGTTTTAAAGAAAGGCCAGATTAGGAGTACTAATAACCGACGAGTAAATATAAGAACACTGATGAAGGTGGAAGAAGAAAAGATGTGTTTAAGAACCGTATCAAGTGGATGGAAGTGGTCTCTGCCTATCCCTACGAAAAAAAGGCGTGATTATATGCATGGATGTATGTATGTGTATTTAGAAACGTACCTATATTTTAAAGATTTAGTCTAAAACATTTATTACCTTAATAGTTTATTATCAAACGTCAATAAATATAAAAAAATTGCTGGCCAATAATTAGCTTTAATATGTCGACCAATAATGTCTATTAAATTAAAATTAATAGGTAAGTTAGCACGCAATAAAATGAAAAATAATATTCCTTTTACTGTTGGTAAAAAGAAATATTTAATTAATTTTCTGTTTCTTCCTAATTTTTAAGAAAGCTTTACACCAATTATGATAATCTAGCTGTCGGATTTAAGTAATTAAAGCTTTTCTCATTGTGATAGCATTAACATTCAGATAAAACGAAAGTACAAGATAGCGCCGAGACTTACTAAGTAATATAGTTACAGTTTAGACTGTAGTTATAATAATAGCGTCGTTATTCTTAGCTTTGGTAAAGTATTATTAACTATGTTTATGCCCTATCAAACATTTATTTTAAATAAATGCATTCATGAAGATGAGTATTTCTCAAATATTGTTTGGTTAACGTTTCACAGACCTAATTTTGCAACAATGTTTTAAAAAAATTTTTATTGTAAATAGATGCACCTAAATTACTGTTTATGAATATGTAGAATGTTAATAAAAACTGAATTTAAATAAATATATTACTTCCATAATATAAGTTATAAAGTCAAATTAATTTCTTGTTAATAGTTTTATTTTAAACTGTAAGTTCTTGACTAGAAAATAAAAATAGTTAAAAAATTTCTTTGCCCTATAATATAATGACAAACTGTGCTTGATATTTAAAACTATGTAGGGTAACCCAAAAAACAGAGAAAACAGTCATATTAAGTTTCGTTGAGTAATGGTCTAAATAAAAGCATCTTTTATGTAACATTGGACATATAAAATATAGGAATTACAATATCTACATTTTAACCTTTTGTCATACATATCCTATAGGTACCGTTTTTGGAGAAAAAATTTCTTCGAATACCATGCTCATGGTTTTGCCCTAGTCCCCTTGCCCTCTTTGACCCCGAAATCGGTGGGGAAAATAACATCAGGGTTAGCGGAATTTCTTAAGTCTCCTACATTCGTGCTACTTCTCTTTCCTCCAGTTCTTTAGTCCTCATGACCGTATTCAGAAAAAAATGTATCTGTTTTTATTTGTTGTCATTTAAAACCTGTTTTTCATCAAGTTGTTTGCATTCAGGTTTAGGCCAAGGCTGCCGTACAGTTGTGTCCTTTGGTTTTGCCATCTTTTGTAATAAAAAATGGCGTGTTCCACTATATCCACTGCTCCACAGTATACGTAAAGATCCTTGTATGTTTTCCCTATTCTCTTAACATAGGTTTTTAAGGATCCGTGGCGTTGTCACGTGCCTATTTTTTCCTTCTACAAATTCCATTATTAATTGTCTATAATGAGTTTCGTATTCCTTGTTGCATACAGTACACTGTGCTGTAACTCAGATATATCATTCGTTGTAGATAGTGTTGCATAACTTAGGGGTAGGATTTGATAGTTGGTTAGGTTAGTTGCAATTACTGGATACCCCCACGGACGAGGCGATATTGGGTTGACGTTTATTCCGCGCCATTTTTCTTGATTTCCGATATAGGAGCGTCAGTCGTGTTTTGAGAGTCTTAAAGGCCAGGTGTCGGTAAAAGTTGTTGGTGACGGTGTGTTATTAGCACGTGTGCAGAACCTCTATGGGATTTCTTTTATATCTGGCTGTATTTGGGCCATCTTAATTGGATTTTGAAGAAAAACCATTTGATTTTCAACTTGACCATTTTGTCTTGCCTTTGTTGTGGATATTTTGGAGTTGGTGTCGAGTTGAATAGCCGTTATCGGGATTTATTTGAGGGAAGCCATTGTTCATTAACCGGTTATCAGTGATTTCTTTTTAAATATATAACGCCTTGTCTCGTTCGACACCACGTGTAAGTTTTGCTTTAGTTATAAATATAGTACTTTGTGAATTCGTATACCCAAAGGTTATAAGTGATTTATTTTTAAATATATAACGCAGTGACTCATGCTGACACCACTATTACGTTCTGTTTTAGTTTATTAATATAGTACATTGTTGGAAACTATTTATTGCATTAGATAACATGCCAAAACTAAACTTGGTTTAAAATAACCTTCTCAATAATTCTTTATGTCCAAGTAAAAACATATTTTCTTCCTACTTATTTGTAAATATCCTACAATCTTGATATTTTAAGGGACAACCATTGTAAAGATATTTTTAAATGAACTCGATTGTTTTGGCAGTGAAAATCTTTATGTAAACGGTTAACTAGTGAATCTAAACGTTTGAATTAGTGTTATTAATGAGTTAATTTATATATGTCTTACTTTTTGTTGTAACTTGGTAAAGTCTGTTACTCTTACTTCTGTTTTGGTTATTTTATAAAGTTGTAAATTTTACATTTTTGGTTTGTTTTAGCAAGGAAATTTTACCATAGCTGTTAACTTTGACTATATTTGTTATGATGTTGCTATTGAACTGTGTACCTTAATTATCTATTGTGTGAGTAAAGTATCCAACATATTTTTGCTATAATTTTATTTATTTGGTTCACCATAATCATAGTTGTTTATCTTGTAGCCCTGCTAGTGCCTATAAGATCTAGGGGTTTCCGGCTTATACCGTCAAGTCGGTGGCGCAGCTCACTTTTATATTTTTTCTTCTACCCTCTACGGCTGAGCTCGGGCATAATTTGCCAGTAGAGAAAGCGCTAGCAGAGTACACGTTAGAGAACGAAAAAAAGACGTGGCAGCGTGTTAAAAAATATTCCGTTATCCTGTGTCCACATTTGATCCAATCGCGTATCCTAGGTATCAGGGTTTTGGTCCAACGAGCAGTCCCCTCTGTATTATCCCAAAGTTGTTACCATTTATTTATCGTAGTCCTTATTTCATCCCTTTTAGTTTCCGCTGTGTTTCTGTCTCGCCTTTCATATAGTCTTCACCTCTCTTCTACCAGTAGTTCGATGGAAATTATTCCTGAGATTACTCGTACAGTCATGGTCGATACTGTGCGGTATACACTTGTCACCCGTAACAGCATTCTACGCTGTACCTTTGTCAGTGTGTTTTTACGTCGTTTTATATTTATGTATTCATGCCAGATTGGTGCAGCATATAGTAGTATAGACTGGACCACATTGTACATATTTTTATTTTTAAACCCGGGACCTTGCACGTTATGGGTTATTCTGCTTATGGCGGCAACTTTCTGTTCTGATTTTTGAACCGCGGTTTTTATATGCTGTTCATACCGACAACCTTTTTTATGGTAACTCCCAGATATACTATACTTTTTTTACAAGATATTTTCACTCCTTCACATTCGAATTAATTTTTTTTTCCATCTGGCCCTTTAGGATAAACGCCTCTAATTTTTTTGGTGCAAGTTCTAGCTCGTTTTTTCTCATCCATGCGCTAATTTTGTGCAACATTTCTTCTCCTTTCCAAATAAGCTGTTCTATATTTCTGGCTCTGATGAATATGGCCAGATCATCTGCGTATGCTAGAAGGATTACTCCTTCGGGTACTTGTAGGTCGAGTAGGTCGTCATAGAGAATGTTTCGTAAGGTCGGTCCCAGGACCGAGCCCTGTGGGACCCCTGCGGTGATTTATAGATGTACCCCCTTGTGTATTTGAACGTATCTCACTTCTAGATATTTATCGATTATATCGATTAGATAATTGGGTATTCTTTCCTATAGGAACCTATTAAAATAATTTAAATATATTCCAATTCTACGGTTTCTTATTCCCGTTACATAAAATGAATTTAAGCAATTAAACAACATTCTTATTAATAAAACAAATTTTTTTAATAATTTTACAAAGAATAATTCAAGTATCTAAGTTATCGCGTGTGAGGCTAGATAATAATATATTTAAAGAATAAATATATTCATCGAGCAATAGCAAAAATGTCATTTATTTAAGCATTTGTCAAAAATAATATTTTATTCCTTAACTTTTAAATTTTAAATAAATTTTTTACAGAAAAATACAAATTTTTGCTACTCTACTTTTTTGGAAAGTTTCTGAGTTGGTGGGAACATATATTAATGCTTAATCCAAAAATAAATAACAATAAAATGTGTTGCAGAGTATTCTGTAATAACCAACCTTTAACACTGATGAGAACTCTTTATTGACATCGTTGCATTTGACGAGGTAATGGCTTAAACGTTGCAAGTTGTAGTGTAATAAATAATTTCGTTAAACATTGTGATGCAATAACTAAATTTGTTTTTGCCTTTACAGAGACGTGGGCATTGAAATGCTATTAAATTAACGAAAGTATTAGTAACAATTGCAAAATAAAGAAAAAAACTTTCCTTGATTTAATTGCATTTCTTTTTGATAGTACATATTTGTCCTTCAATACAAAATTTTACAAAGAAACATTCGGTACCCCAATGGGGGCCTCGGTCTCACCCATTTTCGCAGCATTTGTCATGGATGATATACTGGATACAGTTATCCCCGTTTTATCTTTCGATTTATGGTTCATAAAGAAGTATGTTGATGACATCATAGTCGCCCTTCCTGAAAGATGTATTGTTAAAATAGTAGAGACGTTCAACAGTTACCACCCACACATCCAGTTCACAATTGGAAATGCAAACCATCAAAGGCAAGTACCTTTTTTGGATACATTACTCCAACGAACAGAGGACAACACCATTTTTGTGGATTGGTATAGGAAGCCCTGTAGCTCTGGTAGATACCTTAATTATAATTCCTACCATAAGCACAGGATGAAAATAAACCTGATAAAGCAGATGAGGAACAGAGTCCTACAACTATAAGATATCTCTTTTCATCAGAAAAATTTAAAAATCTTGCAAGCATTATTCATTACAAATGCTTATCTTTAACAGATTCTCCAACATAAAAATAGCTAATAGAAAAAATCTCTCTATAAAATCCTTTAATTTAAAGGTGAAAGGCAACGTACCTCTGATGTCTCGCTCGGGCGTAGTCTACAGTATCCCCTGTGGTGACTGCAAAAAAAAAAAAAAAACCTATATATAATATATAAAATTCTCGTGTCACAATGTTAGTTACCATACTCCTCCGAAACGGCTTGACCGATTTTGATGAAATTTTTTGTGCTTATCCGGTATCTATGAGAATCGGCCAACATCTATTTTTCATCCCCCTAAATGTTAGGGGTAGTCCACCCCTAAACTTTTTTTTTTATTTTTTAGACAAAATTTTTAATTTCTATTTTTTTATGATACAACATACAAAAATACATACAATCCTTAATTTTCACCCTTCTACGATCAACCCTTATTTTTTAATAGCCATTTTAGTAATTTAATCATTTTTCCTTTCCGGTCGAAAACTGATCAATCGTCATTTAATTAGTTATCCCCGCCAGATGTCTACAGGTTTCACTTCTGACCCAGTAAACAGCACGGAGTAGGGATGAGAACAAAGCCGGTCTCCTTTCTTTCTCACTCCCTACACAGTTATCGGCCATCATTATTGTTTATGCATCAAGTGTAGTAGTAACGTTGACAATTATTATTTTGCTATCTCAGTGTAACTCTCATATTAACTTTAATTCATTCCTATTTTATCAATAATAATTTAATTATCAATTCTGAGTGTATTTTGCACGATTAGTTAATCAAGTGATTTTATAACCTCAAAGTACTCAACACGTGACACGAGCTTCCAATAATAACGGATTTTGTGTTGTAAGTATACTTTTTTTTATTTATATCGAAAATGTTGTTGATCTTATAAAAATGTAATTTTAATTTAATTTTATTAAAAAAATGTAATTGAACAATTAAGATTTTCATAGTTTCCAAAAAATCAATCATCATGAATCTTTATTTTGAAATGTCAATGGAAATATTGGTTGCATGAAAAAATTATAAGAGACAATGTTTTCATAAAATTTAATTTTTTACTTTTGTTTGAAAATTTTTTCCATAAAACTTATATTTTTGTTATAATTTCATAAATTAAAACTAATCATTTCAAAACTGCGGCAAAAATCCTGGCCCTAATTATACTTTTAACATTTTTCATCATTAAATAATTTCATTAATTCTATTTATGTATGTTTTGTACGGTGAGCAATGCCAAGAAAACGCAAAGTGGCTGATTTGAGCCGCAGTACAAGTAAAGCTCGAAACTTGCGAAATAGCAGATCCGAAAGAACAGCAACAACAAATCCAGCAACAAAATACTGATGCACGTGTCAGAATGGCGCAATTGCATCAAGAAGAGCCAGAAGATACACGAGCTGAACGCAATGAAGTCAGAAGATTAGAACAACGACAATCACATTCTTACATACATACAATATACACATTCTAACATACATACATACTTACAATAAGTAAGCTATTTTTTGTCTACACTAGAAATTACTAGGAAATTATTTATATGGCAAAATAACGTTTGCCGGGTCAGCTAGTATATATATATATATATATATATATATATATATATATATATATATATATATATATATATATATATATATATAGGCCAATCTAAAAGATCGATAAAAAAAACCGTATTACCTTACACAGGAGCGACTGTAGACTCCACCCGGAGAGATATGCACTGGCAGAGCATGTCAATCGCCTAGATCACAAAATGGATTACCAGTCTGTGAGGATTCAAGCAACCAAACGGAATTTTACCAAGAGGTCCTTCTTAGAGATGGCCTTCATTTATCAGGAGGAAAATAGTATAAATAACAAAAGGGATGTCAAGCATTTAAACGAGATTTACTCATACCTTCTGACGTTGAATGGCAAATCTCGGACAAATTGCTAAACCCCAAAATTCATTTTCATAATGATGATCTTGGTTTCCAAAATTGCGCACAGATTAGTAGTGATATCTTTCTTGCCTTTTGTATTCATCTTTTTCTTGCATGGTTGATATGTGACATCCATACCATGAAGTCTATTAACACCTTTGAATGGCTTACTAACATGGCAAGAATAAGGGGGATAGAAAGAAGAAGAGAATATCATAATCTTAAAATTAATAGTAATTGCGCATTATGAAAAACAATTGTTGCAACAAGCATCTGCATATTGTTACCCGAAATGGGGTATTATACACGATTATGTATCAGATGTAATTCAATACCTGTCGCGGCATATAGCCAGAGGAGTAGATGTTTTTTGATACATAATTGACCCAAATAAACCTATAATATAGGTGACATACAGCAGAATTAGCTGATTTTTTAAAAATCAGTTATACATTTTTTCCATCTATTGAAGCTGTCGAAAAATGTTTATAGTCTACTATAATAATATTAAAGTTTTTTATAAATTTTGCAGATATATATATATATATATATATATATATATATATATATATATATATATATATATATATATATATATATATATATATATATATGTGAGGATTATGACTGCTGTATGTACCTTCATATTTTTAATATATAGGTATAAGTGGGTCGATTATATATCAAAAAACAAAATACTCCTCTGGCTATATGCCAAAGACAGGCATTAAATTACATCTGATATATAACCGTGTTTACTACTCCATCACAGGAAACAAGATATACAGATGCTTGTTAAATAAGAAAAAGGGTTATTGAATTTATTTGCTTAAAGAAACCACCTTTATACTAGTTTATCCCCACTTTCTTATCTACGTATGATCTTGATACGGCCAATTGGAATATGTTGTGCTGTGATGTTGCCTGCTCTTCAGTTATGGCAAAGGATTTGTGATTGTTATTGAATTGTCCATAATATTTGTTAATTATATTGTGACCGTAATGCTATTTCTTATTATTATTTCTTAAATTATAACAAACTGAATAATACAACCCATTTTATAGTATGTTAAACCATTTAACTATTTTATTCCTTTAGTTATTAGAAATGTTTTGCTCAATAAGCGCCGCACAGTGCACGTGCAGAGATCCGTGCGTACTACGAAATCTGACAGATTGGCTATTATTAGTAGCACTGTTGCCGAAATTGTTGCAACGAAAATTTGGAGTATTGTCGGTGATTTTCAGCATATTATAGGTAAAATTTAGTGAAATTTAGTGAAAGAAATGATTCGTCGATGCCAAGTGTGTAAAAAACCGGACTATTTAAGCCACAGTGTTTATTTTCACAAGTTGGAACAAGTTGGAACATTTTATTGTTTACTATATTTTCATCCAGTGGTGTAGCAATGACGATTTCAATATTAAAATAAACAGGTATTATTTTGAGGCGTAAAACACGAATCTAAAAACCAAACGATGCGGAAATTAATACTTTCCAAGATATTCTCATAAAAGGTCATTATTTCTCTGTTATTCAGCAACACTTATACAGTGGTATTATCCTTCTTTCGTTGTTATTTAAAGAACTATATACCTCACTGATCCATTGTATAGTAGTATTTCATGAGAAATCTATACATGACCTCAAATTAATCCAATCGACAAATCAAGAAGTCACGAAACCCTGAGTATAATATTTTAATCTTTTCCTTTAGGTTACTTAGCTATTATAAAAAGTTATAACGTTAAATTTAAAATACATTATATTTTATTTGTACAATTAATATTAATGAATATTATTAAGGATTTTTTTTTCATTTCAGATAGTTAGGTAAAATTATTTAAAATTATTTTTCAGTACTTTAATTTGATAAAATAATTTAGTTTAAGGGTTACTAATAAAACTGTTTGTTACACAATTGCTCTTTAATTAAAATAATTTAGTTTTATAAAAGTAACTTATAACATTACAGACAATTGGCTTAAGAAAGGAAACTTTAACGTAACACAAAATTGTCGCCCAACATTTTGGGAATTAGTAAGTTTAAGTTACACAAAATTGGCATCCCACTTTTGTTACTTTAGAATAACAGTTTGGTTAGGGTAATACAATTTGGCGCCTAATTTTTATGGTTTAGAAAAATACTTTTAGTAGGCTAAAACACTTCAATTTAATAAAAAACTGAGTATCAACTATTTATAAATATATTCTCATAAAAAATTAAATATTACCCAATAGATATGTTCTTATATTAAACAAATAGCACGTCACTGATTACAATCGTGGCCATACCTCCACAATAAAGTTACAGCGTTGCCAGCACAAGAACGGGAAAAAGAGAATCGATTGGTATTCTTTGTCATACTCCGGGCCAGTCTCGTGAAATCACTGCGACAAAATAGAGTTTTATGAATGGGATGTTGCGTCTCCCCTGGATAATAGGTCTAAGCCAAGTGCTTTGTATACGATTTAACGATAAAATAATAAAGAATTTTTGTTGTTTTGTGTTTAAAATTTCGTTTATTTAGCAAAGCTCTTTTGGCTAATTAGCCATTATCAGGTTTAAAAGATACAAACAAATGGAAAATAAAATAATTTCTAAAGTAGGTTAAATGTTAACCAGTCAAGTTTTTTGATATTCTATTAATAAAATTGGATTTTTATTAATCTGCTTCTAAACATTTGTGTTAATCCACGGGAAAATTTTCTGTTTGTAGTCAGTGGTCCGTTAATAATTGATTTGAGTGCGAGGAAAAGATTGGAATTTTCTTTTTTGTTTAATATTAATGTCATCCGTTGAGCGGTTAAAAGAAATGTTGTTTGTAATAAACTGGAAGTGTTCGATTTGAGCAAGTTGCGGTTGGTGCAGGGGCGGGAGGGGGATTTGACGTTATTTTATTTTTGTTTTTAGTTAGGTGTGTCGAGAGGAATCTGGTTTAGTCGATGGTGTAGAGGTACAATTTTTTGTTGAGATTTACTTTTGTATTTAGACAGAATTCTTTTCTTAAGAGTTTTCTGTTTATTTCAGGGTCCTTGTAGAAGTCCATTTTGGTTGTGATCATGGAATTAATGTTGTGAAAAATATTTGAGTTGTTGTCGGGGTTAAAAGAATGGTTATTGAACTTCAGATGGAAACCAAAAGCCGATTCATTGGGTCTCTTGATGTGTTCATTAATTCTGGTTCGAAGGGGTCTAAATGTTCTGCCTATGTGACGCCTGCCTGTCACATTCTAATATATATATTTCGTTTTTTTAAAGGGTGTTGATGGTGTTTATATCGTTAGTACATGTTCAATAAAATTTGACTTTTTGTGTGATATTTCTATATCTGGTACACGGTGTGTAAATAGGTATTTTAGAGATTTTCATGAATATAATTTTTATTGTTAATGAGTGGGATTGAGTGATAAGTTTTGGCAGTGGTTAAGTTGAGGTATATCTAAATATGAATTCTTTTTATTTTGGTTTTGTTTATAATTTCGTTAGTTTTAATCTGTGGGTTAAAGAATTTTAGCAAAAGAAACAAGAGAGATAGTGAGGTACGATCCAAATGAAGACTCTGAAAACAAAGTTAAAAAACTACTAAAGAAAAATAAAGCCTTTTGAAGTCTCAGAAAAAACAACTATAAAAAAAAGGTAACAGCCCTGAAGGATCAAACAGGAAACAAAATAAAAAATAGAGAAGAAATAATACAAACAGCCGAACATTTTTACAGTAATTTATACACTCCAAAAGTTCAAACACCAGAGAAGCAAGAAAACAATAAGATTATGAATGTAGGATCAGAAGAGATTCCGGAAATAATTAAGGCCAAAATTAGATATGCTCTAAATCATATAAAAATAATAAGGCAACGGGTGAAGATCAAATTCTGATAGAAATGATTAAAGAAAGAGATGTATTGATGTCAATTTTGTGCATACTGTTTAATAAATGTATAGAACAAGAAAAGATACCCAAAAATTGGAACAACGCTGTTGTAATATTATTATACAAGAAAGGAGATAAATATAATTTGGATATCTGTTTGGCGTTCATAGATTTTTAATAGGCCTTTAATAGCGAACATTAGGCCAAATTGAAATCGCTTGCAAATGCAAGAATAGACAGCAGGTAATCCAGCCTCATTAAGCAAATATACGAAAACACCACCTCCACCATTCAGTTAAATAACATCACGAAACAAAGAGGCATAAGACAAGGGGATACGCTATCTCCAAAATTATTTACCCTGGCCCTAGAAGATGCTACTAAACTGGCAGTACAAGGTTATCTCAGTAAATGGGAAGAGATTAAACCATCTAAGGTATGCGGATGACATTGTTTTGATTTTGAAAAACAAAAAAGAGCTAGGAAAAATATTGTTGAACTAGAGAAGAAAAAGACAATAATCGGACTCCAGATAAACCTTTCAAAGACAAAGGTGCTAAGTAGAGAAGATCCTCAAATCAAAATTGAAAACCAAAAAATAAAGAATGTTACAAACTATAGGTCATGTACTATCACTAAAAAGAGAAAATAATACCCAAGAGATAGAAAGAAGAAGAAGGCCAGCTTGGGCAGCTTTTGGAAAACTGATAACACTCTGAAAAATTGAAAAATCCTAATACATTTAAGAAAATGACTATATAACCAATGTGTCGGCGCCCAAACATGGATCATCATAAAAAAATACCTAGAAACACTCAGAATAATACATCGTGCGATGAAGAGACAAATTCTTGAACTGTCACTACTCGATAAAAGGAGAAATAAACACATCAGACGTGTAACCCAGGTTGGTGAGAAAATATCTGAGCTTAAATGAAGTTTTGCAGGTCAGGTAGCCAGAATACAGGAGGGACGATGAACAAAAAACTTGCTACAGAGGAGACTCTAGCAGGGCAAACGAACCAGAGAACGCCCGCCAATGCGCTGGACAGACGATATAAAACTTACAGCAGGTTTGGCATGGATAAGGAAGGCACAGAACCGAAATGGATGGAAACTAATGAAGATGGTCTACGTCCAAAAATGGAATACATAAGGCTCAGAAAAAAAAATTCTGTGGGTATCCATTATTAATAGTTTATTGTTTGAAAGTGTTGAGTTCTATTTATTATCTTTTTTATTTTCTTAATAATTTATTTTATTTTAAAGTTAAATTAAATTAACATTTGGGTTATGGTTCTGGCTATTTAAGTTAATTTATAATTTTCCTAAACATTTTAAAAAAAAATTGTTAGTTAAGTAAGTTTTGTCAAAATTACTTTGTTTTAATTTGTCAAATGTAAAACCCCAATTTGGTTAAAATTTTTAAACTTTAAATAAAATATCCTTATGTAACGTCATTGTCTTTTTAAGGAAAAGGTCGTTTTAATTTTATTTTAAGTAAATAAAGTGATTAATACTAAAAAAAACTAACATCTTCTAAGGGTTTTAAATTCTTAATTTCACAATTGAATTAATTTTGAGGAAATGGAGAGATTAGTTCACGGGCCTAACCATTCTTTTTTTTATTAAAACAAACTAACTTGAATTAAAAAACTAAACCACGTTAGGACACCAGGTGATTTTCCTGAAAATTATTTAAGAAGAATACAAGTAAATCAAACCTCAAAAAAATGTAACGCTATTATTTAATTCAATACTATTAAGACGAGCAACGTATTTCGGTTTCAATGCTGTAATCACTTCTTTTGTTTTAGACACAATTAAAAACTAGAAATAAAAAAACTGGTTTATTACAAAAATAAAACTGTTTACAATGACCTGAAAAAAAATTTAAATAAAATCAAATAAACAAGTTTAAATAAAAAACAAAAAAAAATCAAATCTGTCAAATAGATGAAAAACTTCGGAAAGAATCCGAAACGTAGAATCGAAAAAACTAAATGGTAAAAATTCAATTGTCTGAACAGAGAAAAATCTAAATGTCTGAGCAGTGAAAATCCAAATGACTGAGCGGCTAAATTCCAAAAAGGTTTGGACGGCGAAAATCCAAATGTTTGTACAATGAAAAATTCAAATGTTTGAGCAGCAAAAATCTCAATGTCTGAGCAGCAAAATATTAGCAAAAAGTCAAAACATCAGTGAACAACAAAAAGTCCATTAAAAACCAAAAATCGGTGGACAACCAGAAGTAGTTTATTAAAATACATTAAAAATAATAATAACAAAATAATAATTTCGACAATATTAGCAAGGCCTTTAGTATTAAAAATTTAACAAAATCTAAACGAACAAAAAAAACCATAAATGCCAATTAAGACACCTTAAAATTTTTTTTAAAAAATAAATAAAAATCAGCATAACTTTTCCAGAAAAAACATACAGTATACAAATTAAACAAAATGAAATAAGATAACTTTTCTCTGGGAAAGTAATGTAACAATAGAATTAAAATAAATTTACCAATTATTCTCCAAATCTACTATATTAGATTCACATTATAATTATTATCGACTTTTCTAACTGACAGTAACAATTAACAATCTCTTTTTTAATACAAATTGTAAATCGTATTAGTTGTTATCGCTAACTGTCTAATAAGGAAATGATTAGGGATGACTTAAGAATTAAAATAAATTTAGTAATATAACAGTGCAGGCTAAAATGATTTTTTATCATAGTCTTTAAGGTATAATTCTTATTACACCTACCTTTATCTCTACCTCTTATCCTTGCTTTTAAACAACGGTGAAACAAAGCCTCACCGAGACTGTTGCAATAAATAGACTATATTGGACAATTTACTTTTTCCATTTAATACATACCAGGCAAAGAAAACATACCGGCTGTATCATAAGAGATTTTGGAAGAAACTGCAAAATTTAAAGCAGATGACAAGAACTTGGTTAACTAAAACAGTCTAAGTCTTAATCACTTAAACCTCTTTTAGCCTTGCTTCCAAATGGAGATGAAATAACTTGTGATTTTTTAAACGAACAACCCAGAACATTCATGACCAAGAAATAAAAAAAGTGCTTTCACACATGCTCGTCGGTTGTTGGTACTCTTGACCTGGCCTTTCTTCAAAATAATGTTGATCCGATAGAGATATGTTCTCCGAGGTCTACCTTTACCGACTTGTTCATTCACACTTGCAATATAAATTTGTTTCGTCAATCTTCCTTTATCCATCCTTTCTACATGTCCAAACCATCTAAGCATTCCTTAATCTATATTTGTAACCACATCTTCTTTTACACCACAGCGTTCTCTTATCTTACTATTATTTACTTTATTCAACCGAGTCACTCCGGCTATACTTCTTAGACTACTTATCTTCGTAGCATTAATCTTATTTTCATGCTTCTTTTGCCAAACCCAACATTCACTACCATACATAAGTGTAGGAACCAACACACCTCTATGCACTGCCAGACGTGCCTTTTTTGACACTTTCTAGCTATTCATAAAGCTATGTAAATTTTGAACCCAAGTACACATATTCATTTACTTGTTCCACTCTTTCTCCCTCAATCGAAACTCCACAGTTTGTTATGCTTTCTTCTCTTTTAAAAACCATTACTTTCATTTTGCTTATATTTATTTTCATCCCTTTGATTTTTAGTGCATTATGTATAACATTTACCATCGCCTGCAACTCCTCTTCAAATACCGCTAATATGACTTGATCATCGGCGTAAAGAAGGCATTTGACGATCAAATCATTCATTTTTAATCCATACGCACTCTCTTTCAGAATTTTTAAACAATTGTCTATGTATAAGTTAAACAGCTATGTCAAAGCCACACATCCCTGTCTCACACCTTTTTCGATGTTAAACCAGTCCGTGCAAGCTCCGTTTATCCTGACACAAGCAGTGAAAACCTTGATAAGTGATTTGAGTACTCGTATTAAACTAGAAATAAATTAACTTCGTATGAAAGATTTTGTTTGCTGCGTTGGTTTCTGATTCTTTCCAATTGCAAGGTAGTATTTTTACCTCTGGCTGTTCTTATGCACTTTAAAAAGAGTATAATATTATTTTGGAAATCGTCAGATAAACTTCTATTAAATTTATCTTCATCACTTTTCTTCTTTTTTGCCACAACTTTTTTTGCCACACCTTTTAACCTTTTATACTCATTCTTTGCCTTATTAACATCCTTAATCGTTGCCTTTTGCACTCTTTGATTGACTTTTGTAGCTAGCCAATCCAGCCAGGCTTTTTTCTTTTCTGACACTGCTTTTTGAACCTCTACGCACTATTTCTATAACCTGCATCCTTTCCTTCTTTTACTTACACCACATACTTTAATAGCAATATCCACGATTTCTTCCTTGAATGGCTTCCACAATTCTTTAACCTCACATGCTTCATCTAAACTGTCAAATTTTCCGTCAATTTACTAACGAACTCCTCTTTTATACCTTCTTCTTGCAAATTCTCAACTTTTATACGTTCTAGTACACTACTTGATTCCTGCTCACGATGGCGCCACCGCTTAAAGAGACCTCTTATTCGGCTCATTACTAAGAAGTCGGCTGTGTCAATACCTGCACCGCGGTATTCCCGAAAGTCCATTACTTTCTTTTTCAATCTTTTATCTACAATTACAAAATCAATTATACTTCTCTGGTGTCCTTCTTGTCTTATGTACAAGTGGATCCTTTCATGGTTAAACATTATGTTTGTTATTACAAGATTCCGCTTCAAACATACTTTAAGTAGACTTTCTCTGAGAACCTCTGCTGGTTTCCGGAACTCCTGACCAGTAGGCTGTATAAAGTCCATGTGTTGTGTTTTTACATCCTTTTAGCTTGGTTTCATTTACACAAAGAACATCAATCCGTCTTTCTTTTATTATCGTGTAAATTTCATCAATTTTATCTTTTAATCCTCCCCTTACATTCAAAGTAGCAAAGTGACTGTCCGCAGTCCACGTTTTGCCCTCACAGAAAGCTTAACATGACAGGTGGCGACGCCTGTCGCTATCGTGTTGGTTATAGTCAATACGACTATTACTCATAGCTTCCCATAAGATAAATACAATTCATAGTAAAATAAATACATAAGAAATTAAAATTACTGTTAAATAAATGTCAAAGAAAATCTTAATTTGATAAAACAAATAAAATTTTAAATCTTTTACGAAATATGTTAATCGCACCTACGGAAAACTCCAGCAAACAAATTTATGATAAAAATAAATGTATGGTAGATTTAACCAAGCCAGATTTAAATTAAATGTAAAAAAATTCAAGTCGACAGACAATAGAAAATTGGTAAATGGGCAGTTAAATTATTGGTCTAAGGGATAAAACCGATCTTTTGAATGCTTCTATTTTAATGTAATGGAGATTTTTCCGCAAATGTACAATATGTAATGATTTTTGGTTTCCTTTTTTTTTATGTTATAAGTTCGAGAAATATAATTAATAGTAAAACGGAATAAATAAGACTTATTAATTAAAATAATTTAAGTCACTTATCTGTCAGATGCTCTTTTGGACTCTGGCAACCAAGTCGTTTTATTCAAAGGCTTTCTGATATATTTTTTTTATTTATTTGCCAGCTTAACTTCTACTGGGAATATTTTCGAAGCCCTAGCGGTTCTTACTTTCTCTTCTTTGTTTTTTTTTTATTTGAATGTTGTTTTTATAAGTTTTTGTTGGATTTGGTTCTAGTAGCTCTTCTTCTTATCGGGAAAATCAAATTGTGTGTACTTTTGGAAATATTACTAACTTTCTCCGGAGCGACTTTAACACGACAAGCGTAATTGACGTTTATTTGACGAGAAGTCCATTCACACACGCCTAATAAATCTGTTTCGTAAATCTTTTTTTATTCATCCTTTCTACGTATCCAAACTATTTAAGATAATAAATCAGAAACATGATAATTTAATGTCGTTGTTAAATTTTATGATTGTTAAAATCAAATTGTATTTATCGTGTTCTATTTTATCAGTTTAAATAAATATTAAAAACACGTTTATAATACGTCTACAATAATAAGTAAAATATCTGTCTAAAGAAATGGTAGAGATTTGTATTCGTTAAAAACCAACATAATCACCCCATCTACGTGAAATACGATCTTTAGTTGCATTATCAAGATGAAACGACGATGTTAGTTATCGTCAGCGCCGAAACACCATACCTTTTCAATCCACGTAAAATATTAAGGCTATCATGTGACCCAATACATCATATCCACACTATTAGTGTTTTTGCGTCGAGTTTCCTTCTCAACCTATTTATAATCCAACAAAAAGCAACCCTTTTCAAACCTAAAACACCGCTCAACGGTGAAATTGGAGTTCTTGGATTGTAAACACTCTGTCGTGTAAACTATTTTAGTACTAGTTTGCCGACAGAAAATGCAACAAAAGCAATTAGTTTAAAGAGTTTTGTTGTTTGAAATTATTCACAAAACGGTATTTACGCTATATATCTTTAAACGACTGACAGTTAAGAAATGGGTTACCATGTTTACATAGTTTTTTACTATTACTATCAGCTATCGATCAATTATTTTAACAGGCACTTTCGGTAGTTCATGATACTAAAAATCTCATTGATGTAAAAAATTCGTTTAATTTTACTCACTTTTGATAAATACGAAATAAAATTCCTAGAACATACATTTATTTAGTAAAACCCCTAAAGTGACTACCTGCCTCCCTGTAACGACCGATTTTAATAATCCTATACCTGTCTATATGGACCCCTTTTCTTAAGTTATTGCGAGCATTTATCCTGTAAATTTCTTAGTACCCAACAATGGTAAAAACAACCATAATAAATTAATAATATTTGCCAAAAGGCCATAGATTTTAGATTGTGGGGGGGGTCGTAAAGGCTATGCAGCCTCTTAAGCACCTCGATCTATCAGATCTTTTGAGCATAACCCTTAATCTATTTAAGGTCCGAGATTCCGAGACTTTGTACAAAGTTTATCAGTTTCCTGTGAGCTTAGTTCCTGATATTGAAGTGCTTTAAAAAGTCTCCTTTTAGAAACTTGTGCTTTTTGCAGAGAAGCGCTGGGCATTCGCAAAGCAAATGTTCTGCAGTTTCAGCAAAGTTCGCCCAGTAGCGCAACTATCACTCTCTGTTTTGCCTTTATTTTCAAGTGATACTTTAGATGGCAATGTCCAGTAAGGAGTCCCGTCACCAGTTTTAAGTCTTTCTTGTTTAGCTTTCCTTGACAAGTGGCTTACTAGCCAAGGCACTTTATTTTAGTGACATTTCATTTCATCTGTTTCCCAGCGCATTGGAGAGTCCACAAAAGGGTTATGTGCCGGAAAATAGTATATTTGCCTCTTCCATGGCAAGGAAGTCTGCTTTCCTGTTACCTTTAACTTCCCTGCGACTTGGAACCCATGTCAAAGTGACCTGGTTGTTTGCTGCCAGTTGTCTCAGGGATTGTTTACAATCCCAAGTTAGCTTGGACTTACAAGTGTATTACTTCAGAGCTTTTAATACAACTTGGCTATCTGATAAAATATAGATTTCTTTTTCAAGGCAATATCTCTATGGCGTGTAATTCTGCTTAAAAGATGGTTGCGGTGTTACCAAGAGGTTTTAAGAGCCTGAAATTAACGCCCACTTCATCCCTTTTATTCTTTGGATCCATCGGTGTAACACACTGATGCTTTCCTTCGTTTTTTGTGCAAATTTTATGGTTGTTTTTCAATACTTTGTACTGCATTTTAAAGTCGTACCTAACATGCATGAGATCCGTCGGCTTATGCATGGATTTTAGGGAAAAATATTCTAAAACCTTTAAATTTCCAAACCGATTTCCTGCTTTGAGATTTATTGTCTGGCTTAGCCTGAAGGGGTTAATTGCTGCTATTTTTATTACACATAAGTGCAATGGTAAAAGGTTTAGCATTACCTTTACGGCTGCAGTAGGGTACGTGAATATTACCTCTGTGATTTCCAGACAGGTTAGTCGCTGCACTTTCTGCACTTGGGCCGAAAAAAGGCCATTCACAACAATTCCGACAAAGCTTAAAAAATTTAAATTTAATAAATACTTACCCGTCAACGTAAAATATTTAAGTATAACAGGAAAATCGAAGGACGAAGAGGCCCGGGTTGAAGAAAGATATCCTGGCTAAAAAACTTAAGACAATGGTATGGAGTGAGCACTACCACATTGTTCCGCCGAGCTGTAGACAAGGTTCAGATAGCGCTGATTATTGCCAACGGCACCTAAAGAAGAAGAAGGAAAATGAAAACATCTTTCTATTAAAGAAAAAATCTAATATTATTAGCCAAAGTAACAAAAAAGGTCTAGGTACAAGAAAGTTAATGAAAAATATAAAGTATGCAAGAGTCAAGTAACCATGTTGTTTTAAAATAGGAAGGTATTTATTTATTTATTTATCGTATGGCATACATCACATAAAATATTATATAAGTTAACAGGACAACATATAGCACAATGTACAAACAGTGTAAAAATGTAAAGTATAAAAACACGAAAATATAGCATAATTACAGTTAAATGTCTAAGTTGTTAATATAATCAATTGATTCTGGTGTCGCTGTCAGGAACTCATTTGGCTGACCTCCATATGCCCTCAGGTTGCAATCTTCCGTGATGTGGCGGATCGTCTGCCTTTCAGCGCCGCAGTCACACTGTGGGGAGGGTATTATGTTCCACTTGTAGAAGGCATCGGCACACCTGCCGTGGTTGGTCCTATTTTGGTTAAGTGCTACCCATGTCTTGCGTGGTAGTTCAAAGCCGGCTGGGGGAGTTGTTATGCACGGCATGTTGAGAAATTCCGGTTGGGCTGCTTCGGTCCATTTCTGCCTCCACTCATTTATTGGGTTGAAGTCAACGGCCTCCAAGTTTAGAGCCGTTTTGATGGGGGGTTTTCTTGAACGCAACCTATTCCTGTCTATGTCCTCGATGTCTCTGTTTATTGGTAGGTGTGGGTTTTGAATAACCTTGTTGTACTCTCTGACAAGTGCAGTGGATCTCCGTATCGATGGAGGAGGGATATGGCTTAGAACTGGTAGCCAATAACTCGGTGTAGATTTAATTGTGCCCGAGATTAAACGCATCGTGTGATTCAATTGAACGTCGACCATTTTGACATGAGGGCTGTTTAGCCAGACCGGAGCACAATATTCCGCCGTAGAACAGACCAGCCCTAACGTATGATGTTATTCCTTGTTTTGAGTTTTGAGGCAGTCTTAGTTAGGTGTTGTTTGAAGGATAAAGTTCTATCGAGAGTAACTCCCAGGTATTTAGGATACCGGTTGTGGTGCAGCAGCCTGTTACCAAAGCTCACATTGAGTTCTCTATTGGCCATGCGGTTGTTTAGGTGAAAACAAGCAACCTCCGTCTTGCTTGCACTAGGTTGAAGTCTCCAGTTGTGAAAGTATTTCTCTAGGGTTTCCAAGTCATCTGTTAGCACTTCTTCCGTCTCTTCAATCGATTTGCTTCTGGTTGCTATTGCCCAATCATCAGCATAGCCAAATTTTCTAGATCTTGTTGTGGGCATATCCGCAATGTAACAGCTGAACAGGAGAGGAGCTAATACTGAGCCTTGAGGTAGGCCGTTATTGAGTTTCTTCCAATCGCTCAGTGAGTTTCCCATGACAACGCGAAATAATCTATTGCTCAGCATATTATCGATTAAACCAACAGTTGTTTTACAGGGTATTTGACGTAGGAGTTTATAGAGCAGTCCTTGTTTCCAGACTGTGTCATATGCTGCAGTCAGATCTATGAATGCGACGAATGTTTTGAGCTGCTTCTGGTATCCGGCCTCTATATAAGTCGTAAGTGCCAAGACTTGGTCGGTACAGCTTCGCTTTGGCCTGAATCCAGCTTGCTCGACTGGTATGCTTTCTAGGATCTTCACGCTTATTCTATTGTATAAAAGGCGTTCTAATAGTTTATAACTGGCACTTAAAAGCGCGATTGGGCGATAGCTCTCTGGTTTGTCATTTGGCTTTCCTGGTTTTAGGATCGCTATTATCTTTGTTTGTTTCAGTGAGCGTGGGATAATTCCTGTGTTTAAAATATTAGTGTAGAATTTTGCCAACCAGTTGCGGGCACTTTTTCCTAGATTTATTAGGAATTCCGGGTGTATACCATCGAAACCTGGAGCTTTACCTGACTTGACACCCTCTAGTGCCTTCGTAATATCCTCGAGGGTGAAGGTCCGAGAGTATGTTGAATGTATTTCGGCGGCGGCTTTTAGGCGTTTAATCTCCCTCTTAATTTGGGTGGAGTGCTCTCGGTCTCCGGGTGCCCTTGAAGTGGGGACGATATGTGAGGCAACAGCACTTGGTGTTACGGCAGGATTGTCACGGATCGGCACGTTTCCACTTCCAAGTTTTCGTAGGAGGGTCCACGCCTTCCTGCTGGATTGTTTGAAGTCCATAGCCTCAACAGTTTCTATCCACTTCTGTCTACGTGCAGCGTCTAGGCTATGTAAGAGCTTATCCGCTATATCCTGTTCACCACTCTCAAGGAACTCTTGGTATAGGATTTCACTTGAATTACTTCAGCCAGGGATGTAATCCTTTCGGTAGCCCCTAGGGATGGTCTTTTTGGCTGTGCTTATTACTAAGTCGACAAATCGCTCGTAGTTTGCGCTCGTTGGTGGGATGAATCTGAGGCATTTTTCAAGGTTAGTGGTGAAAGCGGGCCAGTTTGCTTTATTGAAGTTCCATCGTGGCCGGGGAATAGATGACACTAGGGGGACTTGAGTACCAACCTCGATGAGGACGGGTCGGTGCTGGCTATGTGGAAAGTCAGGAAGCACTTTCCGGTAAGTCACTAGTGGGAGATTATTTTTGTCTTTCGAAACAAAGCAGAGGTCGGGGTTGTACTCCCTTTGCCAAGCAGCAGATTTAAAGGTTCCTCGATCTTTCGCGTCGAATACTAAATGTAAGTTAAGGTCTTCGGCCCAGTTGGTTAAGAGCTCACCATTCTTGTCGTTGCTTTGATACTTCCACTCCTGATGATGGCTATTAAAGTCGCCAATGTAGACCGCTGGGTGGTTGCGTTGGTGAAGTACGTCTTGAGGCCATAGAGTATTTGGGGGTTTGTAAACATTTGTGACTGTTATCTCTCCCATCTGGGTAGTGATCACGTGGATATTATTGGTGGAGGATTTATCTATCAGTACCGCATTCTCAATTGTGTTACGTATATAGGTGGCAATACCGTATGCTCGGTCATAAGTTGCTGCCATTGTTTCATAGCCCGGTATCATACCTCTCGTGCGAAGCTCTGTATCATTATTCAAATGAGTTTCCTGGATAACGACCAGGTCAATATCGTTATCATGTAAAAGTTTAGACAGGTATTGGCATTTAGCTCTGCTTATGCCCTCAATATTCAACTGGCAAATACGGACTGAGGGTCCAATATTTCTAGTCTTTAGGTTCTGAGAAGAACCGTGAGTGTTTCTAGGGTTAGCCATTGTGATGTCTTGTAGCCAGGAGATCAAAAAGAAAATGATAGTCTGGCTGCCGGATTGTGCTAGTTCATTTAGCGTTACCCAGGGTGCACGTGTAGTATTCTACTACGGACGCGAACTAGCTTTACACCCCAATAGGAAGGTGAAAATGCTGGACAAAGATGGAAATCTTATGGCTTTGAGAACTGCTTCCGACGCCCACCCCGTAGAGCCCACTAACTTGCGTTTCCCTGTCTGAAAGCTGGACTCGAGGACCTTGGTCTATATCTCTCTTGGCGTCTTCCCTTTTTTGTTAATTCTGTTCTCCAAGGGTTTTTAGATCTGGATCTAGCCGTTACGTATATGTTCTGCTTTTTTATAGTTATAACGGGTTTTTTGTTCTATTTTTCTTTGTAGGCTGCTGTTTAGTGAGTTTTAAAATCGTCTTACTTAGTTTTCCACCGTTTGTTTCATCTTCTTTAATTCTTTGTCCTGTGAGGACCCTTTTTTAAATGTCACTTCTCTTAATTTTTTTTTCGTATTTCTGAAAATATTTTTGGCAGTTTTAAATTATAAGGAAGCTGTTAGTACTGCATTCATTGACGGATGTCGACCCAGTTTTAATGCTTGCTGAAATTACTCATTTTTTAACCTATCTATGAATGTTTGTACCCCAAATGATCACTTAAGTCTTTGAGGGCTTTTGGATACGCTAAATATATAAGTCACTTTACTTCTGCGCCATACTCCTGCAGAGTCTCCTTAATGTCGTCTATATTTCACTTGACTCTGGTAGACTTGCTGTAAAAACTGTTGGCCGTATCTCATTTCTAGTGCCTCTACCGTTCGGTTATAATAATTTTGTTTAACTTCTGAAATCGTTGGAATTTGCAGTAATTTCAAATTGTCGATGGTACGAGGCTTATGGTGTTTATGGTTTTAATGCTTTACCTTGGGAAAGCCTTCCTGGGTGTACTTGTACTTAAATTTTTTTTTAAGTTTCTTCATTATTTTTATTAAATTTTTCACTTATTATTTTTATTAAATTTTCTACTTACCACCCCTTTTACACGTTTACTCAATGCATTTTCTATTTTTTGAATTAGTTCGGTGAATTTTTGTTCTACCCCCTATACCTTACCTTTCATTTTTTAAATATTTTCGCCTATTTTTTGGGCTTTACACGTAATTTTACGGACTAATACGCACATTTGACTCAAGAGTTTTCCCTGCTTTTGTTAAAGTTCTTCTTTATCTCGTTTTTGCAGTCTTTTTGCTTAAATTCTAGTTTTTCTTGTTTTCGTTTACGTTCCTTCTTATCCAGTTTTGGTAGTTTTTTTTTGTTCTTCTTACGTTTGATTTCTTGCTCAGCAAACTGCTGCTTGATCATTTTCATCAAATCCTTCATGTGTTGTAATTGTATGCTCTAGTTTAACAATAAAATCAGTTACATTTATTTTTTTTCTGTTTAAACAGTTCTTTTTAGTACCACTTATCCTACCGCTGTTACCAATGTTATAACTATGGGCTGTTTTATAAAGTAGTCCACATTTTTTTTTAACTAATAATTTACAATTTACTTTAATAAAATAATTTTAACCTACTATCTATTTTTTACTTATTGTTAACTAATAACCATTTCTTTATTTCCAATTCACTATTTATCAACTAACTCAAACAATTAACTAACTGTTAACGCTCAAGTAACTTTTCGCGGTCAATACGCGTTCCTATATATTGTCATGAAACATTCCACAAACCTCCAGAACAGAATCTAGAACGATCGACTACTGTGAACGCGCTAGAACACTCTTGAACGAACGACTGGACACTAGACAGGGCTGGCCTTTAAGATGTTGGTCATGATTCGTAACACTATTATTAAAATTCGAGCTTATTTCATATAAAATTATCTAAAAAGCCATGTGGTGTCATTAGACACCCGATAGGAACGAAGTTCCATACGGTGTTTATAAATTTTGATCAAGGTATTTTGTAAAAAAAAAAGAAAACAAGTATAATATTAAACAATTTTAGTGCATTTTTTATTAATAAGGAAATTATTTAATTAAGCTAATAAAATTGAAAATTATTAAAAATTATAAAATGCATATTAGTCGTCTCAATTTTTCTATTTCTCTTTTAAATGATCTTTAGCGATCAATATATGTCTTTCCGGTGGTGGGCGTAATTGGAAGGTTTTAAAAAAATTGTTTACTTTTTTTAAATGTTTTATGAAAAATATTATTTATGTAGTGAACTCAGGGCTATCCAATATGAGGCATGCAGCTTTGTAAGACATTTTTTGCATCCTGTATAGAACTATGTTCAACAAACATAAATATATACAAGTAAAACATTTCTACACCAACTATGAAATACAAAAAAAAACACACATACTATGTGGCGCCACTGGCGATGGATAGTCGGCTGCAAAAAAAATTCTAGAGCATTGGAGATCTCGTTGGAATTCTCTCAAACGAACGTTGTGCGAAGCAGAATAATTATATCATACAAAAGATCTTAAAATTCTGTATTAAAAATAGTATAATTTATAAATTGCAAAATTCAGGTAGTTTACCATTTTTTGTAGTTTTTTGATTCTCTATAAAAAACACATAAGTAAACTTGTTGCACTCAAATGGGTAAACAGCTATTTTTCAAACGCAACACCGTGCTCTAAGATACTACTTATCCCGCATGAGTAATAAAAATATCCTTAACAAATAACATGATCCCCAATAAACTTGTAAACAGACATAAATATGCTTTACTATATTTAAAAACTCATTTTAATAAACAATGTATTGTAATGCTTATCATCCCTACTGGTTAAGAAAGTTCATTAAAAAAGGCACAATCAATAAATATATAGGTAGTTTGTTTTACAATTAAGCTATTAAGACTTTTTAAATTCAGTGATTAAACAAATAAATAATAAAACACAAAATATTGACTAGTCGTTTAACATACACAAAACGTAATTTTTTTTAAAACAAACAAATAAAAAAAATCATGCATGTATCCCAATTTTCAAAAAAATCTAACTCCCAGAAATAGTTAGTGCAATGATAATCTAATAAGATATCCATTCATTTAATAATCGTTCTTTTTTTTATTCTATGGTGCCTTACCCGGTCCGGATGTTGGCGATCATCAAGGCTATCATAGTTTTGTTGACGGCTCTCCGAAACAGCTCTGCGGATGTTACTCCAAACCATTGTCGGAGATTCTTCAGCCGCGAGATACGACAGCGTCCCGGTCTCCTCCTGCCAAATATTTTGCCTTGCATGGCGAGTTGAAGTAAAAGATATTTTTCTTCATTGCGCTTTACATGACCAAGGTACTCAAGCTTATGCCGCTTTACTATGTTAAGCACTTCTGTCTCTTTTCTTATGCGCCGCAGGACGTTGGTGACATGTTCCACTCAAGATATATTTAATATTTTTTTGTAAATCCACATCTCGAAGGCTTTTTTTTTCAGTAGCCTGCGTCAGGGTCCAGGCCCCTACTCCATATAGCAGCACCAGAAAAACGCTATTTGCATCTTGGTGCCTAAACTTAGTTCACCACAGCACAGAAGGGTCTCATCCCGGTAAATGTGGACCGTGAAATTTCGATTTGGGACCTGATCTCCACAGCGTGGTCACATTGCAAGTAAACGATGGTTTCGAGGTACACGAATCTGTCGACTCTTTCGATCTCCTTACTCCTTGCTAGTAGCACCCCTGGGTCCGAATTGATGCGGCTGATCGTCATGAATTTGGTTTTCCTGATGTTCAGGCCTAGGCCATACTTCTCGCTTGCATTTCTCACACGGTGCAATAATAAGTGTAGGTCTGGTTGCCAGCAGCACAGTGTCGTCGGCGTAGCGGAGGTTGTTGAGATATTTCCCGTTTATTCGGATTCCAAGTTTTAAGTTCGTGAGGACTTCGGCAAAGATTTCTTCAGAGTATATGTTGAAGAGAGTTGGCAAAAGCACTCAGCCCTGCCTAACTCCTTGCATGATCTTCACCTGGTCGGTCAGTTAATCTTTCACTTTGATTTACGCAAGCTGGTTCCAGCACAAATTGATAATTATTTGAATGTCCTTATCGTCTATACCTATTCTTGCAGGGCGGTGATCAACTTCCGATGTTGACAACGATCAAACGCTTTGGTGTAGTCAAGGAAACAAATGTAGACGTCACAACTGACATCACGGCATCTCTGGATCAGAACTTGTAGAGTGAAAAGGGCTTCGGGTTTTTTTTCGCATTTTTTGTAGATCCTATCGTGTATAATTTTCAGAAAGATCTTAAGTTAAAAATCGTTACAGTACAAAATTAACTAATAACTGATAATTTTATGTGTAAAAGAAAAATGTTTATTTTCTTATGATGGACGCAAAAGTATCTATAAATCTACACAACATGTGTTCACTCATTAGTCGTTGATTTTACTTCCAACTATTATGCCTGTACCGTGTCTATACATGTAGGTACTATCATTTTAAATAATATTGACCAATAACAATGCAATTTTTTAAACTAAAATGATAATAAAAACATTTTTAACATGTGTACAGTTTTTTAAAAAATTTTAACAAAAAAGTATCGTTTTAATATTGCATTTGATTTTGTTTAAAGCAATGTATTGTAGTGATTTGTGCTAAATTTATTTGGTCATTAAATCACCATGCCTATGCGTCGTTTAGTATACAATTACATTCATTTGAGTGAAGTCAAGAGCAAGAAGCCAGTTTTTTAATCAGACACATTTCCTATCGCTTAGGATGAAGTCTATAAACAGTGTTTAAGTGTTGGTTCGGGTGAAAAAAAAAGAAATCCACAACGCTCATTATGGATCCAGACGACCTTGATTAACTTGAGCCCATTGAAGGGCTGCGGCCCTTTTTGGGATTTTTTGGTTGTCAGATAGTTTATGCGATGATTTTGCCGTGATTGCATGATTAAAAAAGTTTTTGTTATTTTGTTTAAAGTTTATACAAAATAATGAACTTAAAAAATTTAATTTAATATGGTTTTAGTTCAAACAAAAAAACTTTTAAGGACTTAGGTAGCGAGTATTTTCTCCTCTGGCAGTAATAACAGTTTGCAAACGACGACATATTCTTTAAATTACATCCTGTGGAAGATTGTCCTATTTCTGCACCAGTATGTCACTAAGCTCTCTAGAATTTCTGGGAGCCAGCACATTTCTTCGTAAACGTCTATCCATATCAATCCAAACATGTTTCATCAGATTTAAATCTGGATTTCGAGCAGGCCAAATAAATCGCGTGATTTGAACCTCGTCCAGCAGTAACTATTAGCTGAAATACTCGTTACACACTGGAGAGACTTAGGTTAGGTTAGATTAGGTTTTATGTGAGTGGGGCGTGGTCGCCCCTCCACCGCGACCCTTAGTATGTCTATTATGACTCACCCCCAGAGGCTACAGTTCACCGTACAATCCAGCCCTTCTTACGAAGTTCATGGTTGTATAGGGTGAGATTTTTTTAAAATCGGTAGGTTCTAGGTTAGTGTAACCAAATATGTTGAACCTTATTCTTCCCAGGCCGGGGCATGAACATAGTATATGTTCAGCAGTTTCGTCTTCCACGCAGCAGAACCGACAGTCCGTTTGTTGGTTCAGATCTATCTTTCTGAGGTGGTATCTCAGACGACAGTGTCCCGTAAGCAGTCCTGTTAGAATACGCAGGTCATTTCTGCTCCATTCTAGGATCTGATTAGTTGTGTTTCTCGAGGGTTGTAACGGTAAAAACGCCTTCGAGTGGGTTAGGCCTGGTATGTCGGACCAGTACGTGAGTATTTTCCTCTCCGCCCAGTCCGAAATAATTGTTTTGGCGGCACTTGTAGTGACTCCAAAAACCGGTTCTGGTCCAGTGAACGCAGATTCGGCCCCCTGTTTTGCAAGGGTGTCGGCTTTTTCGTTTCCTTCCACCCCCTGGTGCCCAGGTACCCACAGTAGGGTCACCCTGTTGTACGCACCAAGGTACTCTAAGGATTCGATGCAATTCCATACAAGTTTAGAATTTATCGTGTTGGAGCTCAGTGCTTTTAAAGCGGCCTGGCTGTCTGATATTATATTTATGTTTTTGTTTGCTAGAGGTCTGTTGGTCAACTCTCTTGCACACAATTCGATAGCGAATATTTCAGCCTGAAAGATTGTGGCATACCTGCCAAGACTGGTAGATATTTCAATCTTCGGTTTCCTGCTGAAAACACCGGCCCCAACTCCATCTGGGGTTTTTGAGCCGTCTGTGTACATTACGTATTCAGTCTCTGGGAAGAGGATTTGTCCCCTTATCCATTCGTCTCTCTCCGGAAAGAGGACTTTGAACGACTTTCCTACGTGTATTTTTGTGGCTAGCAAGTCAGGAACCATCCCGAGAATTTGGTGGTTTTTTGTTTCACTCAGTATCCCGGAGTGATCTCCGAGTTGCTCTGGAGAGACTTATATACACACAATTCGTGCCGCAACAACAGGATTTATGGCTATTTCAATACACCTACAATGACATCTTTAAACAATCAAACTAACCTCCTGGACAAAATTAACGCTCCATTTTAATTATTTTAAATATTTACAATATAAACACAAAATAAAACTAAGTAACATTAAAATAATATTTAACACCTAAAAATAAGTCCAACATGACTTTAATTTGCCTTAAACATTTGTTTTTGCCTAAAATGCATAAATAAGCTAGTACAACTCCAAATTAAAAACAAAACCAGAAAAATCAGTAAAAAAACATAAATGCATTTAGGTCAACACTCATACCGTGAAGGCACTTCTTTACCTTTTATCACTGCATTTACGCGTCAAGGCATGCTTGATATTAAATGTTCAACAAAAGCTTTCAGAATATTTTCCTATTCTTCAATAACGGCCCCTATGAGTTAGTTGTGTTTAGCAACAGGGGGTCTACAACTTATCTTTTTTATTAAATATTTTTTTTTATAAAAATAGTCGCAAAAAGGGTAGACCTATCGTGTGGGCCGCACTGCGACTATTAGAAGGGGAAGAGATTATAGAAAGGAGATGATTGTGGACACGCTTTTTAAAAAGTTGCAGGTCATAGTTCTCTGGAAAAACTGATTTTGGAAGCTTATTCCATTCCGTAGCAGCCCTGTAAAAGAAAGATTCTTGATGAAAATTGGTCCTTGTAGTGTCAATCTTGAGAGTAAATGGGTGAGACTGATCAGCGTGCCGAGTTCTTCGGCCGAATGTGGCCAATGGTGGTATAAGAGTTTTTATTTCTCTGGGGCATCTGCCATGGAAATATCTGTAGAGCAATGACTGGTCTGCAACTCTTCTTCTATATTCTAGAGGGTGAAGGGTATCTGTGAAAGTTGAGCTGTTTATCAAACGAATGGCTCTTTTCTGAATGGAATCTTGAAGACGAAGAGAATGCCTTGGTGCTGAACCCCAAATGTGCGAGCAATACTCCAGTAGAGGTCGGATTTGAGCCTTGTACGTCGTCAACAGTTGATCAGGAGTAAAAAACTTTCTAGCTTTCCACAGAAAACCTAGCCTCTGGCTTGCGGACTTTGCGATGTTAGCAACATGGTCATGCCAAGACATATTATTGTGACTCCCAAAATCGAGATGGAGGGACTTGGTTCAAGGGTATTTCCGGACATTGTGATGGGATGATTTGAGGAATTCACTTTCTTGGAAAACGTGACACTTTGTGTTTTTTGGGCGTTGAACTGAATAAGATTATTGGTTCCCCACTCAACGATTGCTTCAAGATCTCTATTGATGGAATCAACCTGTTCTTGCCTGAGTCTATTTATATCATTCACCGAAAGTGATCGATAGGATGTGAAAGTTGAGACAAGTGTGCTATCGTATGCGAAACTGTAAATGGGGTTCGTGGTGGTTTTTAAAAGGTCGTTGATGTGTAAAAGAAATAAGGTGGGGGACAGGATGGAACCCTGGGGGACCCCGGCATTAGTTTTAAACGCATCAGAAGAAATACCGTCAACTGCCACAGGTAAGGAGTGATCTTGCATGAAGCTTAAGAGCCATTGGCGCAGTTTGGTTGGGAGACCGTAGGCAGATAATTTACTACAATGCCTGGTGCCAAACGCGGTCAAAGGCTTTTTTCGGAATCGGTTGGACTTTAGCGTTTTTTCACATGGTCGGAAATACTCCTTTGCTGTATGATAACTTGAAGAGTCTACAGAGAACTGGGGTGAGCTCTTAAGCACAGGTCTTCAGGACAATTATCGAAATTCCATCTGGTACTGCTGCCTTATTAGAGTCAAGATTTTGTAGGATTTTCCTGATAGTGCGATGGCGGATAGTGACGTCAGGCATTGATGCGTTTGTTCTAAGTATCGTTGGGGGTTGTTTTCCATTGGTATCGAGGGTTGAGTTAGAGCTGAACCTTTTGGCCAGCAGATCCGTTTTTTCTTTGGAAGATACGGCTGTCGTGCCGTCGGACCTCTCGAGTGGTGGTTAAGAAGAAGTTGTGAAATTCTTATTTATGGCTTTAGCCAAAGACCAGAAGGTCTTTGATCCAGGTTATAGAGACTCGGTACTGGTCGAGATGTGTCGTGAAGAAGAGATCGAGAATGTTGGTTTGGTGATTGGGGTTATCGGGTATTCGGGTAGATTCTTCGACTAGCTGGGTCACGTTGTGGCTTATCGCAAAGTTTTCAGCTTCTAGACCGGCGTTGTCGGTGCGGTTGGATCTCAGCCAGTTCGCGTTGCGAACATTAAATTCACCCAAAAATATAACCTCTGTGTTGGGGTCGTTAGTTTGCAACAGCTCCAGCGTGTTGGAAAGATGTTGAAAGAGGTTGACATAAGGAGGGTTCGTAGGAGAAAGATACAGGCAGCAGAGAAATTTTGTTTATTTTTGTAAGGTTAACTTGAACCACATGACCTCTAGGCCGTCCTTTAGTTCTAAGTTCTCCTGTCTACAACAGGAAATATCACTGCGAGTGTAAACACAAAGGCCGGTCTTAAATTTAAATCTTGTTTCGAGTTCGAACCCGGGACACAAAAGATGCGTATTGTTGGAGGAGGGTTTAATTTGTGTCTCTGTCAGAGCCAGTAAATGAGGTCTGTTAGTTTGCAGGTGGTGGTGTATTGAATTAATGTTAGGGTTCAGGCCTCGAATGTTGCAGAAATCAATTCTAAAGTTGCTTTTTGGGGAATTATTAGCAACCGCAGTTGGAACATGTATTTTTGTTATACTTTTCATGATTTGGTTTAATGGTTTGATTTAAAAGAAAAATATAAAGAAAGAAAAAAAAAAGGGCAGACGTAAAAGGAAGAAAAAATAAATAAATAAATAAAAAGGGGAGCAGATATGTGGACTAGCTTCTACAGAAATTTCTGCAACCAGGACGGTCAGTTGACCTCGATGGACTGTGGCCTCGGCAATGCCTCCCGAATACTCGAGCTCGGATCCCCTCCAGTCACGAACTGGCAGAACAGGAGTATCGAGATTATACACCAATTGATGTGGCAGCCTCCCAGAGCGTTACCAATGGGTTGGGGCCACTATACTACTTGGCGGCCAGCCTGCGGAACTGTTTCAATGCTGTACCCTCAGCCCCAGAGAGCCCTGACTGATGCCTGGATGCTTTCATTCGAATATAAACCAGAACACATTTCACCCGAGCGACCGGAAACTCTGACCAAGTGCCAAAACATGAATGGTCATTTCACTGCACCTATAATCAGAGCGGTGGTGTTTCACCGGGCGATGGAGGGTGAACCATAAATGCTCTATTGGATTCATGTCAGGACTGTTAGGTGGCCATTCTAAAAAAGGAATATTAACATCATTTAGGTGGTCAATAACCTGTCTAGGCACATGGGGGCGAGCGTTGTCTTGTTGAATAAAAAATAAGGTCTAACAAACGAAGTAAAATGCATTACATGTTCGACAATAATAATGTCTAAGTAAAATTGGGCATTCATAGACCTCGTACGCATAGGGAACAACTCCGTACGAGCTTCGAAGCAAATTCCCTCCCAAAACATTTTAAAATCACTACCAAAAGGTACTTTAGGAAAGATATTGCAGCTGCCAAACCTTTCTCTTTGTCTTCGCCAGACAAGCTTACGTTTATCTAGAGCTTTTAGGCGAACTCTAGTCTCATCGGAGAACAGAACTCGTTTCCAATCATTGATGATCCAATTTTGATGTAATGTTGCAAAATTTAATCTCTGAACTTTGTGTTCTCTAGTAAGCAAGTGTTTTTTGTCTGGTTTCCTGTTGATTCATTCTGCTTTATGTAATTGTGATATTTTTATTATCTGCTAGTTCATTTTTTAGCAAATTGCTGGTGACTCTTCTGTCTTTGAGAGAACGTTGTTTCAAAAAACGATCATCAATTTGATTACGAGTCTATTTCATTATGTCGTCTCACAATGCGACTGATGCTGGAATGATGCCTTCCTAACAAACCTGCAACATATCGCATTGAATATCCTTCATCCAGAGTCGATGCTCGCACCGCCTACACTATCGACAAATTTCTTATCTGATTTACTCGCAAATGAACTTCCAAACATGCATGTGATAAAAACAATCACAACAAAAAGCTTGTTTCCCACAGACACTGCTTTAATCGGCACTTTTTATAAAAGATTTAGTCTTAAACGAAATTTAATATGAATTTTTGTCAAATCAAGATTATGTAATACTAAAGCTTAAATAACAACCGTTACTGTCAAACAAGGTCCATGGTCTATTTGTTGTACAGTAAGTTATCAATAAATAAGGATCAATAATTATTAAGAAAATATGAGTGGTGCATTAATTTTTTTCAGGAATTTATTTGCAGCAAAGAGATAAAACCTCTGAAACAAAAAATATGCTAAAATGCTTTTAGAAATTTTTTTTTTTAAAATTTTAATTTAAGCAATCACAACAAAATCATCGCATAAAATAACTATGTTTCAACCAAAGGAATTTCTATAATAAATGCAAGGTGACCCCAATTTTATGCTCGACAGTAAATTTAACCAATAAAAATTTGGTTATTTTTGTGGCTATAATTATAAAATATCTATTTATTAAAACAAACATAAATCATGTTTAAAAAAGTAAGATACGCAAAAGGTACATTAATTGCAATGAAATTAGGACTTTATAATATTTTAAAACATAAACCCAGTGGCAGATTTACCAGCAGGCTGAGTGGGTTTAAGCCTAGAGTGGCAGATTTTGGGGGCAGCAAATTTGGGAACCATATTAACCAAATGAGTAAACAGCATATGTTAAATTATATAGTCGTACAATAATAAGCCATGATTAGCTTAGTAATATACCCAAAAAATGTCTATTTCTTCCTAAATTTTCAGTTAAATGATCTCCTGTTTGTTTAAAAAAATCTTTTTTTTTGCAATTTTAACTTAATACTTTGGTTTTAAAAAAAACTGGAACCAGACAATTATTGTAAGGATACGAGCGGATAAAATTTAACAGCCTATGTTTGGATGATGTGTACATCCACCACTACATGAAGCTTTATTATTTTTTTTCAGTATACATTCTAAACTTTTTTTTTAAATAAAATACATTACTCAGCTGCAAATTAAAGGCGCATTTTTTTAAAGAACCCATAAACAATAGAGAAACGTTTTTAATAGCATATTATATTTGGAATTATAACTATTGTCTTTATTTTTTTCCAATTAGCTTTAATCTTTTCTATCTTTCGATCAATCAAGACCTTTTTAAGACGAAAAGATTTACGAAATACTGGGTTTCTATGTACACATAAGTGAACTGTTTCGAAAAGAAAAGATAAAATAGAGTCGGGTGCATTGACAGGGAACAAATTAGCTTTGTATTAATTCCTTAACATTACTTAGATCATTGGTAGTAAAAAAATCTACCAAATTAGTTTGGTCACATGAACACGGGTATATGCTTAAAGCTTTATCTGGTCATGAAAATAAAATAATAAATTATTCAATGTTTTGAATACAAATAGGTACCATGAAAATATAAATAATTTTAATTATAATATATTTTTTTTAAAATATATAGGTATTTTGCTGCAATATATTAATATTTTATTGTTTGGGTATTTAAACAAAAAAATAAATAATAAAAGATAAGTTTTAGATAACAACTAAATTTTATTTAATTCTAAAAATCTTTTTAATGCCCATGGTAAGCTATTACATAAAATTCTAATTAAAGTATAGTGTCCATAGTTCGACATATATGAGACAGGGACATGTTGGATTATCAAAATTGTCGGAATACTGGATTTTTAATGAAAATTGCCCTTTTAATATATTTAAACATTTAATTGACCACAATAAACAATAGTTGGCTGACTATTGTTGACACGTGAATCTCGTCTCGTTGTGTAAGACTACTGAACGTGTCGGACTGGCGAGTGTCCGGATTATAGAGACTCTACTGTAATTATATTTTTTCTTGTGCCTGCAAAATTATTATCTTTCTTTTTTTAGTGCCCACATCCATTATTGGATGTTTACATACACACATACATATAGTCACGTCTTTTTTCCGTAGGGGTACGGTTCTTACACACATCTTTTGCTTCCTCTACTTTCATCAGTGCTCTCATTAGTACTTTTGGTCTGTCGTTTCTTCAAAATAATGTTGATCTGATCGAGATATGTTCGCCGAGGACGACCTCTACGGACTTATCCATTCACACTCGCCTTATAAATTTGTTTCGTCAATCTTCCTTCATCCACCCTTTCTACGTGTCCAAATCATCTAAGCATTCCTTTATCTATCTTTGTAACCACATCTTCTTTTACAACACATCGTTCTCTTATCTCACTATTCTTTATTTTTTTCAACCGAGTCACTCCGGCTATACTTTTCAAACTACTCATCTCCACAGCATTAATCCCATTTTCATGCTTCTTTTGCCAAACCCAATATTCACTACCATACATAAGTGTAGGAACCAACACTCCTCTATGCACAGCCAGACGTGTCATTTTTGACACTTTCTGGCTGTTCATAAAGCTATACAGTGCCCCATTCATTTGTTTTTCTGCTAACACCCTTCGCTAAATATCACTGTCATACTTTCCATCTCTCTTAAACTTTGAACCCAGGTATAAAAACTCATTTACTGGTTTTACCCTTTCTCCCTTAATCAGAACTTTACAGTTGGTCATGCTTTCTTCTCTTTCAAAAGCCATTTTTTTTGTTTTGCCTACATTTTATTTTTACAACCATATGTTTCATTACTATTTGGTTTTTTGCTGTATGGATCAATTTCACTATGATTTGTATCCCGGTCCATTCTCTAACAGTTCGCAACTAAGAAATTTACTTTATTTCTATTTCAATTTTTTCTTTATTATTGCCTTTTAATATTGGTTGTACTCTCCTATTTATGATTACACATAACATTTCTTAAATAATCTGTATTTCTTCTTTTTATTGTGTGCTGTGGTTCCAGTTCTTTATTTACTCTTCGTTAAAATTCTTAGTTTGTAACTTTTGCTGCCCACAGTATCTTAAGTACTCTGCAGTGCAGCAACATTTCAAATGCTTCTTTATTGTTCATTGTTGTTGTTTTTAACGGCAATCTCTTTATCCCATAGAAAAGTAGGTACCATAAATCGGATTGGACATTTGAAATTTTGGAAAATATTTCCCTAGAATCCATGTCTAAGCCGACAGATATTATGCCAGATAGGTACGACTTTGAAATGCAGTTTTAAGTTGTCATAAACAACCACCAAGTTTGCACAGAGAACGGACCTCAACTAGGAAGGGATGCTTTAGTATGGTACGCTGATGGAGCTAAGTCAGAAACTTAGCTCCCAGAAAACTGATAAACTTTGTACGAAGTCTTGGAATCCCGGGCCTCGAATAGGTTAAGGGTTGTGCACAAAAGATCTGATAAGTCGAAGTGCTTGAGAGGCAGCATAGCCTTTACGACCCCTCCTACAATCTACAATCTACAATATTATATTATTTGATGAACCGCATTGTTAGGTTTTGATCGAACTCGATGTTGGAGAATATTTTTCTGAACTTTATAATAGCGCTACCTGCAGTTTCAATGCGGCATTTGATTTCTGGGTCCTATGCCCAGTTTTCACATAGCCTATATACCAAGATATTTTAACTTGTTTTAATCTTTAATCTTTTAATAAGTAGCTTATCATCTTTGTCTTGCCTAGGAATCCCTAGAAACATTTATATCCTTTTTTTTAATATTAATGTTAAGTTCCATGATCTTACTTCTTTGCCCTACCTTACTGATGTTGTTGTACATTTACTAAGTTTTCCGCAGTTAGTATTGTTACCTTTGCAAATCTAATGTTGTTTATCTATACTGAATTTACGTTTACGCGCAGTTTTATATCAGCAAGCGTTTCTTAAAATATATGCTCGGAATATAGATTAAATAAAAGTTTTAATAAGATACACCCTTAAATTTTTCTTTTGCGTATTGGTATTGCTTTAGTTATCCTTTTTCGATTTTTACTCGAGCAGTATAGCTCTAGTACAAATTTTCTCTAACACAAAATACTAACGTCATCCGGTTAACATTGCTTTAATTTTAATAAGAGTTTTTTTATGAATATTTAATTGGTACAGTTAGTTAGTGCCATATTATCTTAATTAATTATTTAATTTTAATAAAACAGTTGCCAGCAATATACTTATTACTTAGTTATAATTCTATTCATTTCAATTAATAATAAAGATAAATTTACTTTTATCTCAAGTGTTTAGAGCAAATTTTTATTTTTCGAGTTTTTTACTCAATAACTAATTAGCACTAGCTTGGGTCTTTAAATTAAAATTAAAATTATAATATTGGCAGCATAAAAATATCTGCGCGATACTCAGTTAGGTATACATATTTGGTAATTTACAAGGGTTTAATTTTAAGTAATTTAAATTACGTCATCCAGTCGGACCCTGTCGAAGGCCTTGGTTAAATCCACAAAACAGACAAACAGGGGCTTGTTAAATTTTATTGATTTTTCTATCATTTGGCGTAATATGAATATTGCGTCCACCATTGATTTATTGGACCTAAATCCTTGCTGTTCTTCGGATATTGGCACTTTTTCTATGAGCCTATTAGCGATTATTTTAGTAAAGAGCTTAAGGACCGAGCTCAGTAGCGTTATGTTTTTAAAGTTATCGGGGTTACTTTTTTTTCCATTTTATGTATAGGTATAGATATACTTACTCTCCATTCGTCTGGTATGGTTCTGGATCTAATTATCTTTTAAAACAGTTTGGTGAGTTCTTTCTGTAGTTTTATTCCCCTGTATTTAATGGGTTCATTATTAATATTATCGACGCCAGGAGTTTTTTGGTTTTTCAACTTTTGTGTTTTAGCTTGAATTTCCTTTATTGTTATTTTATTTTCAATGTTATCGTCATCTGGTAAAATCTCTATTCTTGATGTGTTTTTATCGGGGGTATTATACATGTTTTTAAAGTGTTTCATTCATGTCTCCAATTTAATCTCTTTTACTTTCACCTCTTCAGTAATCTGTTTTTTCCTGTTTCGTAGCATGTTTCACACTTTTTTTTGACCACCGTGTAGATCTTTCTCCATTTCAGCTGAGAATCTCTATCAGTTCTCTTTTTTTAGTTGTCTTATATCGTTGTTTGTTCGGTTTCTAGTTATTTTGTACCTTTCGTACTCATTCGGTGTTCTGTTATTACTGTATTTTAAGTAAGTTTAATTTTTTTCTTTAGCAAGTTCTTTTACTTCGTTGGTGAACTACTGTTTTCTGTTTTTTTTACCATTGGTGTCCACTGCTCTTAGTTCTATAGCCTCTGTTGCGCTCTGTATTATATTGCTTTTAGTTTTTTCCATGCCAGCTCCACATCTTCTTCCTCTCTTATATGGTTTTGTGTGATTTTCTCTCTGACTCTTCGTTCGTATAATCCTCACAGGTTTGTCGATCGGTATTTGCATAAAATAAGGTTGTGTTGTGTTCCTATATTTGCTGCTGTTAACGCTCTTATATCAAGAATATGCTGAGGGTCTACTTGGCTGTTCGTGATTACGTAGTCGATAGTTGATTTGTGTCCTCTTGTGTTTTGAAAGGTGTATTTATGTTGGGTTTTGTGTTTGAAGTATGTGTTATTGATCCTTAGCTCATTATATGTACATATTTCTATGAGCATGTTACTTTTTCGTTTCTTGGTAGTTGATCTAGTGTGCTCTGTAGATCATCAAAGAAGTGTTTTCTTTCCTCTTTTGGTTATGTTATGTTTGGGGTATATACACTTATCAGATGTGTTTTATTATTTAAAAAACATGTTTTGAGGAAAGCTTTCCTATTTTTCTTTGTCATTTTGAGTTACGGATGGTGATAAATTCAATTGGTTTTATCAAACCAAAGAAAAGGATTGGCATGTTTATTCTAAACTTTACGTTTTATATCTTAAATTAATTCCTAACAAATTTTTAAAATTTCCCTTTAATTTATTTAATTTAGGTTTACTATTTTTTTTACTTAAAATCTTCTATTTTCATTGTGTAGATAGGTATAATGCGAATGTAAATTATACCACTCTATATAAATCTCCTACGAAGGTGAACCAATTAATAAAACAACGAACGTAAGGTTTAAAATTAAATTAAAACACAACAAAATGGCTAGAACGGCTTATTTCAAAATTGTAGCTAAAGGGCGTAGTGGAACATTTTTTTACGTTACACATTGTTGTAATTGGGACAATTATTATTATTAAATCCCGTGATTTAAAATAATATTGTCTATGGCAGTCCAAGCAAACCTTGTCAACTCTAATGTGATTTATTTATTTATTTATTTAGCGTATGACAATTAGCAATAATCACAAATAGGGTTACAAACAAACATTTAACGAATTAATATAAGCTATTGATTATGGCGTAGCCGTCAGAAAATATTCGGGTGTCCCTGCGTAGGCTGTAATTGGGCATTCTTCTATAATGTGTTTAATGGTTTTGTTTTTTCCACATTCTCAGAGGGGTGTCGCTGTTTTGCCCCATTATTACAGGGAGTGGGCACATCTAACATATGGGGTCCTTATTCGGTATGAGGTTGCTCATGTTTTACGTGGCAAGTCATATCCTGGAGGCTGTTGGGTAATGCATGGGATTTGATTGTTCTGCTTTGCGGTCCATTCTTCGTGCCAGGCGTTAGTAAGGCTAAATCCTTCTTCGATGGCATCTATAGCTGTTCCGATGGGCGGATTTCTAGATCGTAGGCGACTGTTACTAGCGTCTTCAATATTCTTGTGAATTGGTAGATTTCGGTTGTTCATTATCTTCTTATATTCACTCGTGAGCGCATTTATTTGACGCAGGTGGTGGGGTGGTATGTGACTGAGTACTGGGAGCCACTTTACCGGAGTAGATCTGATAACACTTGCTATCATTCTCATTGTGTTGTTGAGTTGGGCGTCTATTCTATGGGCATGAGGGCTGTTAAGCCACACTGGTGCGCAGTATTCAGCAGCTTAGATAACGAGGCTTAGCGCTAAGGAGAGTAAAGAGGAATTCGACGAGCCCCATGTTGTTCCACAGAGTTTTTGTATTAAGTTATTTCTCGTTTTTAATTTCTCTGCCGTTTTTGTTAAGTGCTCCTTAAATAAGAGTGTTTTTTCAAGTGTTATGCCTTAGTATTTTGGCGTTTTATTGTGTATGTATTTTTAAATTTAACTTTAAGCTCCCTTTTGGCAGGTTTGTTGTTTAGGTGGAAGCACCTCTGTTTTGCTGGTATTTGATTAAAGGTGTGCGTGTGCGTGTGTGTGTGTGCGTGTGCGTGTGTGTGTGTGTGTTTTATTTTTAATTTTTTCTTTATTCTGAACAGAAATCGTTGATGAAGCTCTCGATGAGTTTTTTGGTTAAAAATGTAAAAAGGGAATGCAATAAAAATAAATTATCGTCTTAAATTTAATAAATATGTTTAATCATGTAGTACTTGAGGTATTATTAATTATCAGATTTATTGTCCTTATAATCGGAATTACTGTCGTCGCTATGTTATTCGGATTGTAAATGATAACAGGATTATTTGCTTCGATGCAGTTTTCACCAACCATTCCTCTATTAAATAGAATTAAATTGGCAATGATAAAGCGGAAGCCTTAGCACCCGATGTCCATAACTAAGTATAATTTGTTTCATTTTGAAACATTTTTTTTTTTTCGTGCCTTTTTGCTATCGATAATAATTTCGTCTTGAAGCAATACTGTGGAAATAAAGTATTTTCGTTCTTTTACCATTCTATTATTTTTTGTACCGTCCAGGAGTTTTTAAGTGGCTTATTTAAAATAAGATTATGCTCCGTACCATTCAGATTAGATAATACAATGACAGATGCTTCATGTTATGATGGTTATAGTTTCTCTTTAACCATTTCACAAACATCTCTGTATCCATATTGTTATGATAATCGGCTAATTTTGATTATAATGAAAATAAAAGATCTGCCCTATCATTAAAACCATGCTTTTTACCTGCATGCACAATAATGTATCTTTTTCCTTTACCGTCGATGATTTATAGACTTTATGTTATCATCCTGCAAAATTTTTTTTGTTCCACCTTTAGCAACAATCAAAGTTTCGTCCAGATAAACAAATGAAGGGCATTCTGGTTTACAGTAAGTATAATTTCGTAAAAATCGGTACTATACGATTATAATGTCGGTACCCACTACAATGATCACCCAGGATTACTAATTACTTTTTTAAATATCTTACAAAAAATCTAATAAAAATTAATCAACAAGCCAAACTAAAGCTTAATAGCTTAGGTAATTAGTGAAATTTGTTTGGATAACTTACCTACCTCTCTTTTTATGTACAATAAATAATGTCATTAGGAACAGATTTGGTTGCTAAATTAACCATGCTAACAAACACAAGTCACTTATAAAATAAAATTCGTTACCTACGAAATTTGTTTAATTTGCTTAATTTACCTTCGTACTTCTTAAATAAACATTTTAATATTGGTATTCGAGTTTCTAACGATTATCCGAAACCACCGTATTTTCTTGAAATATGGTATAGGTATGTTTTATCGGTATAAATGCTATTTTTTATTCCTCACGATACTATTTTATTTAATTTATAAATTCTATAAGATTTATTTTACTCCATATCTTTTCATTATCGTATCTCTGTGTTTTTTTCCTCTGAAAACCTTATTCAAAGACTACTAAAAGGTGACTGTCCTTCTCTAAAACTTACTTTTGCCTTACGTACTCTTTGTAAAACTGCTTTTATAGTCCGCAGGTGCTTTTGTATTAGGGAATATAAGGTTTCATATTTGTCTTTACTCCTTATGCCTCATCCCGAATCGAATGGAAACCTTTTTTGATGTTCCCATTACAGCCAATACTCGGCGACGATATTTTAGTTAAAATTTGAAATTTCTAATAAATTTAATTACATTAGCAAGTAAATCTTTTGTTTTCGAAAATTAGTTTTTAACGTTCGGTCTGCATTTTAAAATTTGTATTTTGATCATAAAATTTAAAAGCAGCAAACTACAATACTAAATTATTACTTTTTCTGTCTGATAATGTGATAATTAATAATTTGGAAATTTTACGCTCTTAAATTTTTGGCTAAAAGTCGGAAGGTCTATTGCGCTTTTATAGACGTGGAAAAGGCCTATGATAGAGTGGTGATAAGTGAATTGTGGTCGACATTGTTTATGTATGGGGTAAGCGGTAGTTTAATACGAGAATTCCACTGCTTCTGTCAGAATAAACGGAGCTTACACGGACTGGTTGTCACGTGCCTATTTTTTCCCATCTACGGTTCATTATAATTGTGCCTTACTCGTAAGTAGTGTTGCATAACTTTCGATAGTTGGTTTGCAATTTCTGTGTGGATGGGACTGAATATCTACACGGACGAGGACGAGGCACAGATTTGAGAAGATATTGGGTTGACGTTTATTCCGCGCCATTTTTCTTGATTTCCGATATAGGAGCGTCAATCGTGTTTTGAGAGTCTTGGAGGCCAGGTGTCGGTGAACGTTGTTGGGGACGGTGTGTTATTAGCACGTGTGCAGAACCTCTATGGGATTTCTTTCATATCTGGCTGTATTTGGGCCATCTTAATTGGATTTTGAAGAAAAACCATTTGATTTTCAACTTGACCATTTTGTCTTGCCTTTGTTGTGGATATTTTGGAGTTGGTGTCGAGTTGAATAGCCGTTATCGAGATTTATTTGAGGGAAGCTATTGTTATCTAACCGGTGCCGCCCCATAATCTAACCCCCGGAGTAGTTCAGGAGTAGGCCACAGGAGTACATGTGAATTCGCATACCCAAAGGTTATCAGTGATTTATTTTTAAATATATAACGCCGTGTCTCATTCGGCACCACGAGTAAGTCTTGCTTCAGTTTATAAATATAGTGCTTTGTGAATTCGTATACTCAAAGGTTATAAGTGATTTATTTTTAAATATATAACGCAGTGACTCATGCTGACACCACTATTACGCTCTGTTTTAGTTTATTAATATAGTACATTGTTGGAAACTATTTATTGCATTAGATAATACGCCAAAATTAAACTTGGATTAAAATAACTTTCTCAATAATTCTTTATGTCCAAGTAAAAAAACATATTTTCTTCCTACTTATTTGTAAATATCCTACAATCTAGATATTTTAAAGGACAACCATTGTAAAGATATTTTTAAATGAACTTGATTGTTTTGGCAGTGAAAATCTTTATGTAAACAGTTAACTAGTGAATCTTCTTTGCCTTTATGTAAATGTTTGAATTAGTGTTATTAATGAGTTAACTTATATGTATATATATATATATATATATATATATATATATATATATATATATATATATTATGTAAATGTTTGAATTAGTGTTATTAATGAGTTAATTTATATATGTCTTACCTTTTTCTGTAACTTGGTAAAGTCTGTTACTCTTACTTCTAGTTATTTTATAAAGTTGTAAATTTTACATTTTTGGTTTGTTTTAGCAAGAAAATTTTATCATAGCTGTTAATTTTGACTATATTTGTAATGATGTTGTTATTGAACTGTGTACCTTAATTATCTATTGTGTGAGTAAAATATCCAACATATTTTTGCTATAATTTTATTTATTTGGTTCACCATAATTATAGTTGTTTATCTTGTATCTCTACTAGTGCCTATAAGATCTAGGGGTTTCCGGCTTATACCGTTTAAGTCGGTGGCGCAGCTCACTTTATATTTTTTTCTTCTACCCTCTACGGCTGAGCTCGGGCATAATTTGCCAGTAGAGAAACCGCTAGCAGAGTACTCTTTAGAGAACGAAAAAGACGTGGCATGGTTCAACATCGAAAAGGGTGTAAGACAGAGATGTGTGGCTTTTTCATGGCTGTTTAACTTATACATAGACGATTGTTTAAAATAATTAACAAAAAACGTATGTATTAAAAATGAATGATTTGAACGTAAAATGCCTTCTTTACGCCGATGATAAAGTCATATTAGCGTCATCTAAAGAGGAGTTAATGCCCCATGATGCCCTGAAAATCAAGGAGATAAAAATAAAGCAATCAGCAAAACAAAAGTAATGGTTTTTAAAAGAAAAGAAAGCATGACAAACTGTGAAGTTCCGATTAAAAAAGAAAGAGCGGAACAAGTGCATGCATTTGTGTACTTGGGTTCAAAGTTTACGAGTTTACGAGTATGATAGTGACATTGAGCGAAGGGTGTTGGCAGGAAAACAAATAAATGGGGCTCTGTATATAACTTTATAAGCAGCCAGAAAGTGTCAAAAAAGGCACGTCTGGCTGTGCATAGTGGTGTGTTGGTTCCTACACTTATGTATGGTAGTGAATGTTGGGTTTGGCAGAAAAGGCATAAAATTGGATTAATGCTGCGAAGATATGTGGTCTGAGAAGTATAGCCAAAGTGACTCAGTTGGATAAAGTAAAGAATAGTGATATAAGAAAACGCTGTGGTGTAAAAGAATATGTGGTTACAAAGATAGATAAAGGGATGCTCAGATGGTTTGGACACGTAAAAAGAATGGATAAAGAAAGATTTACGAAACAAATTTATAATGCGAGTGTAAATGGACAAGTCGGTAGAGGTCGACCTCGGCGAACATATCTCCATTAGATCAAAATTTTTTGAAGAAAGGCCAGGTCAAGAGTACGAACAACCGACGAGCATGTATAAGAGCACTGATGAAAGTAGAGGAAGCAAAATATGTTTGTAAGAACCGTAGCAAGTGGAAGGAAGTGGTCTCCGCCTACCCCTATGGAAAAAAGGCGTGACTATATGTATGTAACTTATGATTTTAAAAGGTCTTGCAGCCAATTATGTAAGTTGCCCAAACATTAAACTCACAAGATATGAAAAACATTTAACTCATAAAGGGCATAAAAAATAATCCAGAAATTTTTTAAAAAAATAAATATGAAAAGTTATTAAATATTGAAAATATTTTTAAAATTAAGCTGAAATTAAGTTGAAAGCTGCATTAAAAGCAAAAAGATGTAAGCATTAATGGTGTTTTAGGAATTTTTTACGTTTTAATATTAAAAACCTTTTAAAAATTTAATAATATTTTTTCTTAAACATATTTTATTTCTTACACACACAATTTAAATAATTGTATCTGCTTTAATTATACTTATTAACTTGTCCATTATAAATTTTAATTCCCGATTATCTCGAAAACAAAAAATGATATCGACGTGAGATCAATTGCATTCGACGCATAATTATACAACTTAGAACTGATTAGATTTTCAGCAAAATCGAGTAATCTGTTTTCTATGGAGAATAAAAAAACTAATAAATGGTATACTTACTGAATTTTAAAATTTATAAATGATACTATTTTAAGATCTTTTAAATAATATGATTATTATTTTTTGGGAATATTTGTATAAAAAATATGATGACAATATTTCATAAAGAGAGATAGTTTTAAAAAACAAAAAAAGGAATTGGAGAATTTTAAACTTGTGTCAGTATTGAGGGAATAGCATTGAAGACGCTATAATATTAAAAATTATTGTTAGTAATAATCAAGCATTGTTTATAACAATTGAATATTGTAACCAACAAATGATTATTGATTATAAAAGTAAAAAAAATATATAATTTTTATAAACAATAAAATAATAAGGAAAAGTTAGAAAGAGTGCCGATGGCATAAACAGAATATTGTTAATGACAATTATAATTTGTTAGTTAGTTAGTCGTGTGGACCTCTCGGGTCGCACCCAGACCACTGATATTCTAATTTTGTAACCACATCTTCTTTCACACCACAGCGTTCTCTTATCTCACTATTCTTTACTTTATTCTATACCGTTTTGCAAAACCACATTTTTGGGTTGACGCTTCTCGAGATGGATTACAGCTGAGTTTTACAACAGGAAGTACGATGATTTTTTAAAAATTTCAGTTAGAGTATAAGTTTTAAAATGTGGTAAAATATATTACAGTCCCCCACTCACCAGATTCACTAATTCTTTCGAAACACTTATCATATATAAAAATTTATTTTATAATTTTAAATACTGATAATACAAAACTTTCATACGCCACTGTTTTTGGTTTTGTTTCTCCACGATTTTATTTCTTGTACGTTAACAGAATACACATCAACAATTAATTAGCTAACCAAGTTCATTGTGAAGATGGGTAATAGAGATTTGTTGCGATAGATTAAAATTACTGTTTGCACATTTTTTATCTACATAAAACTTAGGTTTATTTAGTAAGTAAATGAAGGAACATTTCACTGCAGCATTTCTTGTAATTTAGTCGCATGTCTTTTTGTAAAAAGTTATTTTAATTTAATCATAGCCTTTTAAAAGAATTTTTTTATGCAATAACACCGATGTTTTCAAGTTAGCAGTACACAGTAAAAAGCCCCGTTTATAAGTACACAACAAAAAATCTTGTGGTATCAAATAAAAAAAAATACAAATTTTGCTGCTTTTAAATAAATAAATTAGTTTAATTAAAAAATATTTTAAAAATCACTTTTAAAACAGGAAATAATTGTTTAAAATATAAATAAAGAAAAATGCTAGTTAAATATTCTTAACCCATTAATGCATTGCATTAGATCATAAAATAGATATTTATGATATAAGGGTCATAATAACGATTATTATGATAATAGATGTGAAGATTATTAGAGGTTTTAGCCGAGTCTCATAGCACAGCGTATACCATAACACAGCTCTACGATTTTTTTCTTGTGTTTCACTGGATATCTTTGCAAATTTTTATGTTTTCTAGTACCCAAATTACAAATAATTTCATGAAAGTACTGAATGTGCTCTTGTTTTTATAATTTTTACATTAGACTTCTGCGCAACTTTTTCGCGCATACAAACATCACGTTTTTCCCACTCTCAGACCCTTTGCTCCGCAAAACAGCTGAGATCTCAGTTATTTGATAATACTTAAGTACTTACACGTGAATCTGGATAAGTTGTTATGTGTTAATATGTTGTTCAATTGCTGAATATCTTGCCTTTTAAAACATGAGTTCGTCACGAATAAAGTAAGTAAATATAGTAGTGATTTTTTTTGTTATTTTTGCGGTGTTTATATAACAAAAAAGAAATATTACAGACTTTGTTAAGGAGACTTATTCCAAATATTTCGGTTTTAAAATGAACAAACTAGATAAATCATGGGTTTCTCATAGAGTTTGTATGTCCTGTGTTGAGTCTTTACGGTTATGGATAAAAGGGGAACGTTCTGGATTAGACTTTGGTATTTCTATATTCTGGATGAAGCCTGAGAATTGTTTCGATGATTGTAACTTTTGCGTTCTAGATGCTTAAGGTTTTAATCAAAATCAAACGTGGAGATATCCAGACTTACAGTCTACAAAATGTCCTGTTCTACATAGTGAAAATCTCCCTTGGCCTATATACATTTCAAAAGTAATTTGCATGCCCTCAGAAACAATGATGTTGCCTAATTCGTTATAGTATAAAAGCTAAATTTTAATAGCTGGACAGTTTTAACATCTTGCCAGACACATTGAAAGTCCGCTGTAGGTGCAAGCGCGAGTGCTTAGTCGATTGCGATCTTTTAAGATGTCCAATAGAAAAATAATTTTATTACGTTCAGATCCATGTTATATAAAGTACAAAATTTTATTTTAATATTATAAAATACAAAAAAAAGTGTTTTTATAGGTAAAAAAAATATTTAATCGTTCTCATAAATTTCATCATTGTCGTAGATATTTTCATTTTCTTCGTCACTACTCCTCCAGTCGATGGCATGATCGTCATCAATATTGCCTTCTTTATCAGTTTCTCAAAAAAATGAGCAAGTTTATACTATTATGAATAATTAAAAAATTGTGTACAATATTTGTCATAATAATTACATACCTGATTGAGTTTTGAGCGAATCACTAACATAACTTGGTAGTTGATCCCCTTCAAACCATTCGAACTGGTATTTGTCATCTTTCAATACTACAATATTGTCTGGTTGATATGTGGTTGGATTTTTTAGATAAGCATTATTTCAAATGGTAGGTACATTTATTATTTTCTCCCAGAAATTGCTGCAATAGCTCGCTTTTGCAAGGTGGTAGATTGCCAGGGTCAAAATTTCGCAACTTCTTCCGGTCAAAAGCTTCGTTTACATCGGACACTGTATACGAGTCGATGAATATTTGAAGTTTAGCGGCATTAACATCAATTACATTAGGGACATTGTAAACATTGCATACAAATCTCTGAATAATATTAAAGATGTTTTGTTGATGAATTAATGTATCTCTCATTATAACACTTTTTACTAAAATTACACTTATATTTCACAAAAAATGCACAAATATCAATTATAAAACGTTGGTTGTAGGTACTTACGCATAATTGTTCAATACATCACCAAACGACAGTGATGCGTGGTAAAATATCGCAGGCGACCCGCTTGAACAGTTACTTACTACCTCGCGCTGGAACCTACAGTGGATTTTTAATGTGTCTGGCAAGATGTCAAAGTTACATTTATTGTAAAGTTCATCAAGCTTCGTAAAATGCATGATTTATTCGCAGAATTTAAAAATTTAGTTAATTTTGCAGTTGCTGGTTTAATTCCTGATAAGTATAAAAGTTAATGTAAAAAAACTTATGCCAATTATTAAAGTTTATGTCACAAGAAAAATGTTAAGGTCTAGCGCACGAAAACGTGCTTTTAGCCTATTTTAAAGAACAATCAATGATGAAAAATTCAAGTTTATGGAGATATTACTAAATGGGACGAAGCACGTTGTTAATTAAAAAAAAAAGTTGACATAAAATTAGTCACCTGATTGCTTTTTAAAAACCAACTTCCGATTATTACAAACCCAAAAAGTCCAGAATTTTAACTAAAAAAAATGGCGAAAAATGAAAAATATTTACTAGTTAAGTTTTCAATGATAAAAATTAGATAATAGTAAATAAAGCATCCCAAAAAAAAGAAGCAAAAAATTTTAAAACGAAAGATGTGCACGATGAAGGGACTGTTTTTAGAATTGTAATACCTACTACAAAAATAAATGTTTCCCGAGAATTCTTCGTAACTTCTGTTGTTGTCGAAGGAGTAAATATGATATAATTGGTGTAAATGCCATGCCAGCAATAATAGAGCTTCTCGCTTCTTTTTGTTCTTTAGAAGCAACAAATGTACGACGCAGCCAGTAGGTATTCATACTTTTGGAGACATGTGCAAAAAAATGCTTTTTTTTTAAAGTTACCTTATTCTGCCAAATACACGGTTCACTCTTTTTAAAGATCTTCAGCTTTATTGTGGGCTGATTTCGGAGTTGATCTTCACACTGTTAAACGTCATGGTGGCTGGAAAAATGACACAGTTTCTAAAGGATAGATATAATTATAAAAAATTCACACGAAAATAAAAAAGATTTTCGGTATTCATTATTGGACAATAATCATTTAAATACTGATAATACAAAACTTTCATACGCCACTGTTTTTGGTTTTGTTTCTCCACGATTTTATTTCTTGTACGTTAACAGAATACACATCAACAATTAATTAGCTAACCAAGTTCATTGTGAAGATGGGTAATAGAGATTTGTTGCGATAGATTAAAATTACTGTTTGCACATTTTTTATCTACATAAAACTTAGGTTTATTTAGTAAGTAAATGAAGGAACATTTCACTGCAGCATTTCTTGTAATTTAGTCGCATGTCTTTTTGTAAAAAGTTATTTTAATTTAATCATAGCCTTTTAAAAGAATTTTTTTATGCAATAACACCGATGTTTTCAAGTTAGCAGTACACAGTAAAAAGCCCCGTTTATAAGTACACAACAAAAAATCTTGTGGTATCAAATAAAAAAAAATACAAATTTTGCTGCTTTTAAATAAATAAATTAGTTTAATTAAAAAATATTTTAAAAATCACTTTTAAAACAGGAAATAATTGTTTAAAATATAAATAAAGAAAAATGCTAGTTAAATATTCTTAACCCATTAATGCATTGCATTAGATCATAAAATAGATATTTATGATATAAGGGTCATAATAACGATTATTATGATAATAGATGTGAAGATTATTAGAGGTTTTAGCCGAGTCTCATAGCACAGCGTATACCATAACACAGCTCTACGATTTTTTTCTTGTGTTTCACTGGATATCTTTGCAAATTTTTATGTTTTCTAGTACCCAAATTACAAATAATTTCATGAAAGTACTGAATGTGCTCTTGTTTTTATAATTTTTACATTAGACTTCTGCGCAACTTTTTCGCGCATACAAACATCACGTTTTTCCCACTCTCAGACCCTTTGCTCCGCAAAACAGCTGAGATCTCAGTTATTTGATAATACTTAAGTACTTACACGTGAATCTGGATAAGTTGTTATGTGTAACTTCTGTTGTTGTCGAAGGAGTAAATATGATATAATTGGTGTAAATGCCATGCCAGCAATAATAGAGCTTCTCGCTTCTTTTTGTTCTTTAGAAGCAACAAATGTACGACGCAGCCAGTAGGTATTCATACTTTTGGAGACATGTGCAAAAAAATGCTTTTTTTTTAAAGTTACCTTATTCTGCCAAATACACGGTTCACTCTTTTTAAAGATCTTCAGCTTTATTGTGGGCTGATTTCGGAGTTGATCTTCACACTGTTAAACGTCATGGTGGCTGGAAAAATGACACAGTTTCTAAAGGATAGATATAATTATAAAAAATTCACACGAAAATAAAAAAGATTTTCGGTATTCATTATTGGACAATAATCATTATCGGATGTTTCACCAATTTTCTTCTTTGTACAAGAAACCGAAAAATTACAAATAAACAACCAGAACAATGGAAAAAATTCGACGCGTATGTCCAACATTAACTTAACAAATTGCAATAATGTAGTAATTAATTTTAATCGTTAAATTTTGTTATTTTTAATAAATTTTTTAAATTATTGCCTAAAATACCTAGATATTTTTTTATTATAAATTTTCGTACTCAAATCATTATAGTACTCAGTCCAATAAAGTATGTCATTATGACACTAAAAATGAAATCCATTATTATGTCACAACAATTCCAAATATAATTCTATTTTATAGTACTAAAACTTTCAAACAGGTATATCTTGCGCCTCTTCTGGTCGTAGGAGACCCAAACATCTATTGCTACGCCCATTTACATGACATACAGTGGGAAGCCAAATTATTAGGGACACAATATTATTCTGTTAATTTTCTAGTAAAAGTAAATTTAATTAAGTACTATATAGGTTATTGTTTTTGTATTTATTTTTAATTCATGAGAAAGCTTTATTTAGAATAATATATTATTTAGCAATAATCGTTTACATGAACAAAAAAAAATATAAACAATTGGTGAAAATTAAAAAAAAAATTAATATTTTGTCACGCCATCCTTCGCCGCGATGACGGCCTTTAGGTGTCCAGGCATGCCTCTCTATGCGGACTCTAGCATTTTGACGGAGTTTAGGGTCATGGTTCCATACCCTAATAAGGGTTTCTATAAGTTGGCGCTTGGTCGTTATCACTTCTTTAGCGATCTCTCGCTTTGTGAGCTCCCATAAATTTTCTATTGGGCTCATGTCCGGCGAATTTCCCGGCCAAGGTAAAACTGTCACGTCATTATCATCCAGGAATGCAGTAACACTTCTGGCTTTGTAGCAAGGTGCTAAATCATGCATAAAAACATACCCTTTATCATTAGGGAACCATTCTTGCACCTGAGCTCTTATACATGCTCGTCGGTTGTTGATACTCTTGACCAGACCTTTCTTCAAAACAAGGTCGACCTGATCGAGATATGTTCGCCGAGGTCGACCTTTACCAACTTGTCCATTTACACTTGCCTTATAAATCTGATTCGTCAATCTTTCTTTATCCAACCTTTCAAGTGTCCAAACCATCTAAGCAATCCTTTATCTATTTTTGTGGCCACATCTTTTTTTACACCACATCGTTTTCTTATCTAACTATTTTTTACTTTATCCAACCGAGTCACTCCGGCTATACTTATCACCGCAGCAATAATCTTATTTTCATACTTTTTGTGTCGATATAGTGGACTGCAAATAATCACAATTTGGCTGGTTTTTTAAAGGTTTTTAATTGACACAAAATACAGGCATTTCCATCTTTAAGAACACAATGCACTTCTACAGACTAGTAAATTACTGCAAGCAATGAAATTAATTCAAAACTGTGGAAAAGAAATTGTTTGTAAAAATAAGGAACTAAATGACATTCGCTCGCTACGACTGTCGAAACAATACTATTGTTACGTTGAATCGAGACAGCTCATTAAGAGAGGAAACTAGCTAATGCGTATTGCAAACAAAGGGAGAAAAGGCCAACTGGGGTGCCAGCCGGAGATATCACAAGTTCTGCTTGCTGGGGCAAAACGGTTTTAAGACATTGGCGTTGTAAAGGATTAAAATTAGAATAAATAAAATTTAAAACGAAGTGTTGCGGTCTGTTGTTACAACATTGATTTTGTAATAAAATTTTTATAATACTCCTGAAGAAAACCCAAACACAAACGTTAAAACCTCGAGATTGAAAAAATAGTATTATTTTTTAATAATTGCTAAAAATACAAAAATTTTAGCTTATTCAAATAAAAGTCAGCAAAAATCTTTCAAACTATGCTCCTAGGCAAATTATCACTAAGGGTGTTTAAATGTACACAAAAATTCACATTATTACCACCATTAGGTATAAAAACTTAAAATAACTATTTTGGAAACTTTAGTATAAATAATTGGATGATTAAGTTATCCAAGGAGGCACAGCGTAAGAAAGATAACTGTTCAACAAAAACCGTAGTGCTGGGATTGGCTAGAAAGCTTGAATTTCACGTACATAACTGGAAAGTTTATTACTAAGTTGGAAAGGTCAAGCCTAATGAAACGTTTTGATATATTGAGGTCTTTAGTCTATCAGCCAAATCTTATTGGATAAGTTATAATAATTTTTAATGTTAATTTGTAATAATTAAAATCTAGGTAAATTCTTTGCGCAATTTGATAAACATACCGTTCGTCTGCCTGTTAAACTTCTTTAATATATAAAACCTTTTTTATTCAAAAATATTTACATAAATTAAATTTAAAATAGAAATAATATAAATAACATGTTATTAAACAAACAAAAAGTTAAGAAAAAATTATACAAGTAAACAGTTTTGTTGCGACTTAAATAATATTATAAAAATAAACAATATTACAAAACGTTTTATTTTTATTTTTACAAAAAGAAAAATGTAAAATTTTTTTACAAAAATTTACTTATATTATTCAATATTTTGTCATTGTTTAATTTACCTAAATCATACTAACTTTAAATTAAACTAATTTACTTAATTTTAACCAACTTAATATTTTATTGTCATAACATTATTCAAACTTTTTCTTATCATTTCATAAGCAGGAGCTATTTTTTATTGTTTATTACAATTAAATTTTTTTTTGAATTATGATTAAAAATCATTTGTTAGTAACAATATTTGATTATTACAATGCTTGATTATTACTAACAATAATTTTTCACCTTATAGCGTCTTTAATGCTATTTTCTCAATACTAATGCTACGTCTTTTTCGTTCTCTAAAGAGTACTCTGCTAGCGGTTTCTCTACTGGCAAATTATGCCCGAGCTCAGCCGTAGAGGGTAGAAAAAAAAATATAAAAGTGAGCTGCGCCACCGACTTGACGGTATAAGCCGGAAACCACTTGATCTTATAGGCACTAGCAGAGACACAAGATAAACAACTGTGATTATGGTGAACCAAATAAATAAAATTATAGCAAAAACATGTTGGATACTTTACTCACACAATAGATAATTAAGGTACACAGTTCAATAGCAACATCATAACAAATATAGTCAAAGTTAACAGCTATGGTAAAATTTTCTTGCTAAAACAAACCAAAAATGTAAAATTTAGAGCTTTATAAAATAACCAGAACAGAAGTAAGAGTAACAGACTTTACAAAGTTACAAAAAAAAGGAAAAACATATAAATCAACTCACTAATAACACTTATTCAAACGCTTACATAAAGGCAAAAAATAAAAGGTAAAACATATATATATATATATATATATATATATATATATATATATATATATATATATATATATATATATATATAGGTAAGACATATATAAATTAACTCATTAATAACACTAATTCAAACATTTACATAATATATATATATATATATATATATATATATATATATATATATATATATACATATAAGTTAACTCATTAATAACACTAATTCAAACATTTACATAAAGGCAAAGAAAATTCACTAGTTAACCGTTTACATAAAGATTTTCACTGCCAAAACAATCAAGTTCATTTAAAAATACCTTTACAATGGTTGTCCTTTAAAATATTAAGATTGTAGGATATTTACAAATAAGTAGAAAGAAAATATGTTTTTACTTGAACATAAAGAATTATTGAGAAGGTTACTTTAATCCAAGTTAAGTTTTGGCATATTATCTAATGCAATAAATAGTTTCCAACAATGTACTATACTAATAAACTAAACAGAACATATTAGTGGTGTCAGCATGAGTCACTGCGTTATATATTTAAAAATTAATCACTTATAACCTTTAAATATACGAATTCACAAAGTACTATACTTATAAACTAAAACAAAACTTACTGGTGGTGTCGAAATGAGACACAGCGTTATATATTTAAAAATAAATCACTGATAACCTTTGGGTAAACGAATTCACATGTACTCCTGTGCTACTCCTGAACTACTCCGGGGGCTGGTTAGATTATGGGGGCGGCACCAGTTAGTGAACAATGGCTTCCTTTAAACAAATCCCGATAACGGCTATTCAACTTGACACCAACTCCAACAATATCCACAACAATGGCAAGACAAAATGGTCAAGTTGAAAATCAAATGGTTTTTCTTTAAAATCCAATTAAGATGGCCCAAATACAGCCAGATATAAAAGAAATCCCATAGAGGTTCTGCACACGTGCTAATAACACACCGTCCCCAACAACGTTCACCGACACCTGGCCTCCAAGACTCTCAAAACACGACTGACGCTCCTATATCGGAAATCAAGAAAAATGGCGCGGAATAAACGTCAACCCACAATCTTCTCAAATCTGTGCCTCGTCCGTGTGAATATCCAGTAATTGCAAACCAACTATCAAATCTTATCCCTAGAGTACTGTATGCAACCATGAATACGAAACTATAGAAAAAATAGGCACGTGACACTGACACAAGTTTAAAATTCTCCAGTTCCCATTTTTGTTTTCCAAAACTGTCTTTTTTTATAAAATATTGTCATCATATTTTTCATACAAACATTCCTCCATGCAGTAATTATATTCTTTAAAACAACTTAAAATTCTGTATTAAAAATAGTATAATTTATAAATTGCAAAATTCAGGTAGTTTACCATTTTTTTCAATTTTGATTCTTCATAAAAACAGCTAGACCGATTCTGCTGAAAATCTCATCAGTTTTTAGTTGCGTAATTATGCGTTGAATGGCAATTGGTCTTACGCCGATATCATTTTTTGTTCTTGAGATAATCGAGACGAAAAATAATTCCGAACGCACATACGAGCATATGCACATACGTACATACACACACAGACGTCCACTTAAAAACTATTGTATTCGACTCTGGGGGCCTTAAAATGTGGATAGGTGTCAAAATTCGGGATTAGAAAAATCGGACCCATTACTATAACTTTCCACTGGTAAGTAAATTATACAAATTATACAAAAATAAGCAATATTATGTTTTTGTTTAGTGTGGAGGCTCACATAGTAAATTGTACTATTAGTTGCAAAAAGGACACTTTAGCAATGTGTGTTCTATGTGGAGGTTCTTATTCGGCTAAAACTGCTGTTATTACAATGTCAAATTACCAACATAATCTTAAATAAAACCAATGTCATTCCAACAAACGTACATTTACCATAATTACAAACAAACCAACAGTAATAAAACTACTTGCAGGTCGTAAGAAATAGAACAGAGAACGCAAATGACAATTATTTCACCTGTGCCATGCTCAGCAATTTTTTTGATTTTAAGAGTCTGTTTAACCAATGAATATAACAAACTAGCATAGTGTTAAACAAGCTCACAAAGTTAATAAATAAATTAAAATAATTTTTAAGCTCCTCATAATTGCCTTAAGTCAATTTTTCTGAAGTGCACCAAAAATCCGCATACCAAATTTTCTATTTTTTTTGGCGATAATTACCTATACATATAACAAATGAAATCTAAAAATTTTTTATTTTTACAAAAGTTATAAACAAATTAATTTTTAGGCTACTTTTTTTTTAAATAGCGATTATTCAGCGAGTTTTAAATAAAACTTTACCAAAACTTAATGGTAAGTACAACATGAGATAAAAAAATATTTTTTTTAAAAGCTTTAACTTTAAGCTACTGATATCTGCAAAAAAGTTTTGGTAATAATTATAAGAAACAAAGTTATGAATTTTCGAACATCGTCGCGTAGGCTCTGCAGGCGTGCCGCGTATTCGCGCCTCGCTGGCGAGCTTTCGACTACTATAATATGTATTTTTCCACTCTTACGATTACGGAATAAATAAAACTTATAAATATACGCATATATTATTTATTTTTTGCAAACTTTTAATACAATACTATTAGTATAGTTAAAAAAAAATTTCCATTCTAAACTGTTCATAGAGAATGGTTTGAAGCAATGATATTGCCGAGTTCCTTTTATAGTTTTAGCAGTGGAAAAACGTTATTCTTATTCTTTTTTACGTTTTTCATATTCGTGTAAGGAACTAATATCAAAGTTAATTTTTTTGAAAAAATCACGAGCCCATTCATAAAGTTTTTTTGTCGTTACGATCGTCTTATTTTGTAAGCTTGCACGGTACGCGCTCCTCTTAAGGCATCCACCAATACCATCACAGGCGCTCTTCCCGTGTGCCGTAGCAAAGAAGTGCCGCTCAGCTTTGACGTCAAAATCTTTTTCTTGGTGATATAATAAATTTAATAAATTGAATTGATTTTTATACTGCGATCCCGCGCCATCGAAGAAGTAACATTTTTTTTTACGTTTTGGGTGTTAAATTTTAATTTTAAAATTTTTATCATTTTCGAATTATAAAGATGAACTTCATATTCGGATATACGTAAAAAAAAAAGTGTAACGTAACTTGATCCTTACGTATGCCAGTACGGAGGATGTATGATAGTTTGTCTGCAGTCGTCGATTCGCATTTGATTATTAAGGTAAGCATTTGTTTGCTCGATTTGCATTTTTTTACCGAGGTAGGCATTTGCTTGTAGTCGCGCGGCATATTTAAAATTTTTTATTTTTTTTAAATGGTACGAAAAGTATATTAAAAATTGTTAAAAACTTAGTTAATAATAAATGATATACACGTATATTCATAAGTTTTATTTATTTCGTAATTATAAGAGTAGAAAAATTAATCATAGTATACGAAAGCTCGCCAGTGAGGCACAAATGCGCGTGGCGCGACAATGTTCGAAATTTCTTAACTTTGTTTCTTATAAATATTATAAAAATTTTTTTGCAGATACCAGTAGCTTAATGTTAAAGCTTTTAAATAAAAAAAATATGGTTTTTTCTCATGCAGAAGTTGCTTGAATATCAAATTGTTTGTTGCCAAATTATTTTTTTATAAATAAATTACAATTTTTTAATCGTTTGATAACACTATTATACTCTTTTGCTAATGTTGTACTTACCATTAAATTTTGGTAAAGTTTTATTTAAAACTCACTGAATAATCGCTATTTAAAAAAAGTAGCCTAAAAACTAATTTTTGTAAAACTTTTAAAACAATTTTAGGAGATTACATTTGACATATGTTTAAATAATTATCGCAAAAAAAAATAGAAAATTCGATGTGCTGATTTTTGGTGGCCCAGTTAAGAAAACTTGACTCTTTACCACTTGGTAATACTTTTTAGTTAAGATTTTATTTATGACAAATGTACCACAATAAACTAGAATACCATCCAAATATACTTTTTATACCCCTTCTAAACAACAGGCCTAAGAAATCAAAAAGATGCTGGCCAATTGACCTTATTTAAGGTGAAAGAGGTTCCAAGCTGGGAAAATCTATACCAGGATATTTGAGAATTTATCTACTAGATTTTATGCTATCTGAATAGCTTATAAAAATTTTTATTCTGATAGTTGTTAAATAAAATTAAAAAAAAATCTTCAAGCATACACGTCGTTAAGGTTGATAAATATTTTGTGGACTATTTTGATAAAATTTACTTTTTACCTATTCGATGTGGAAGATGGTTTCGAAGTGGTGTCTTATCAAAAGAGCATAATGTGGGTACGTACCATCTTGCTGCAGCCACATCATTTATGATTGGTAACATTTAATTTAGTTAGGGGAACAAAATTTTTTTTATAAATACCAAATATTGAGAACATGTTAACCTTTTATTAAAAAATATGGTCCTATATTCCTATTATCTAATATTCCCACCCAAACAATACCTTTTTGAATATGGATTTTTCGAAACCTAATATTTGTAATTGGCTAATTTTACCCTCATGGTTACGTTGATAATGGGCTTTCTTATTGAGTGATAACCTGACAGGCTACCGGCTAATCTCAGTCAAAACATTGGGGTGGTCCTAGATTTTAAATTAAAAAATTGGCGTCGTATATTTTCCTAAAGAAAAATTAACCAAAAATTATAAAAATCTAACAACATATAAAATGTATATGTAACAATGTAACAAAAAAAATTCAAAAGCTTTGCTCCTTTTGTCTTTTATAAAAAAAAAATTCATTAAATAATATGCAAAAATAATAAAAAATAATTATGTAAAATAGTTTTTACATAACTTGCAAATAATATATTTAAAATCATCTTAGAATGTATTAATAATATCCCATTAGTCGGTCAGAAACGGAACGGACCCCGTCAGTGCAAAAATGTGAAAATTAAGTCGTTGGAAATTTCAAATTATATCTGGCTGTTTGCGCCAATACGGCCCTGTTGTGCACAAAAATTTATATATAAAATATAGCTACTTTTTAAAAGTGATAAGAAACAGGTTCTCTATTGCTCAAATATATTTTAGCAGTAAGACATTCTATAAAAGTTCACAAAAGCTTTGCTTGCCCAATTAAATTTCAGCTATTGCAATTAGGAAATCATTTTTCTACGGGTATCAGTTCCCCAATCTAGTTTAGTTATTAAACCTTACTTGCTTAATCAATTACATCATTGTGTATCTACTCTCAAAATTTAACTCTTGTGGTCGCAAAAATAGTGAACTTGAAGAAAGACATCGACCGATTTTGTGTCACATCATACAATTACATAATTCGGAACCTATAGTTGAATCAATTGATTGTGGAAACTCAAGTTGAGGATTCATGTAACTTTGCATATGGAAATACAAGCCTTTTCAATGGTAAGTTTATTTTTTTCTAAAAGCTGGTGGCTTCCCTTCGATCTGCGTTGATTACATCTCTGGATCATCTCTCAAATACAGTACACTAAACTTGATAGTTATATAATTGGGTGTATTAACGACCTACTTTAATTGCATAACAATTATATTCAAGCCACAGCGTTTATAATGGCATTAAGTCTTGTCTCAAGCAATAAAGTTAAAAGAATGACCAAAAATATCATTTCTCCTTACAATTTGAATCACATTCAAATAAAAATGGGAACATAATTTGATACAAAACTGAAATTCATAAACAATACTACCCATTTAAAATTTCATTGCTATCGAATTGTATTTCTCTGTTAATTACCTAGATGACCAGCTTAAAAATTTTTTTTATCTTTCCTCAAATTTAATGACTTCGGACTAGTACCTACCGAATGTCACACAAAACCGAATGTCTCACAATGATTAATCCGACAATTTACATGACCGATTGAAATAAAAAAATCTTCATCAGAAAAAAACTTTTTTTAAAAACATCAAATTATTGTTACTTTTTTTCATTAAAAGTAAAAATTTTTGTTTAGAATTTGATGAAGAAAGGGGTTTTTCTATTTTCGCTTAACCAGACGGATTTTCATAAGTTTTGCTGGTTCACTGTGTAGAGTTTTTGCACTTTTCTTATTTTTTATTTTGGATTACAGTTCCAATAAAAACAACTTCTTTTATAATTTTTTTTAACAAAATACAAAACAACGTAGCAACACAAAACAAAAAAGGGTCTAAGTCCAAAAAGAGCATTTTTGGGGATGCGAGAGAGATATTTTTATTTAACACTAATAAAAATCAACTAATCAAGATTACGAGATTTTTTCAATTAATTTGTATACAAAAGTCTTTTTTATATCAAGAATATTTTATTTTTTGAGTTTCGAGACCAATTATCATTCACCTTCGGGTGTGAAATATTAACACTTATTACGAACGAGTCATCTGAAAAGAAGTTGCAAGCGATGGTTAATGTTATGCATATGCCCTAAAAATCAAAGGAATGAAAATAAATGCAAGCAAAACGAAAATAATGGTTTTTGAAAAAAAAGAAAGCATGACAAACTGTGAAGTTTCAATTGAGGGAGAAAGGATGAAACAAGTAAATGAATTTGTGTACTTGGGTTCAAAGTTTACAAGAGAGTTTACAAGAGTATGACAGTGACATTGAGCGAAGGGTGTTGGCATGAAAACAGATGAATGGGGCACTGCATAGCTTTATGAACAGCCAGAAAGTGTCAAAAAAGGCACGTCTGGCTGTGCATAGAGGTGTGTTGGTTCCTACACTTATGTATGGTAGTGAATGTTGAGTTTGGCAGAAAAAGCATGAAAATAGGATTAATGCTGCAGAGATGAGTAGTTTGAAAAGTATAGCCGGAGTGACTCGGTTGGATAAAGTAAAAAATAGTGAGATAAGAAAAGGCTATGGTATAAAAGAATATGTGGTTACAAAAAGAGATAAAGGAATGCTTAGATGGTTTGGACACGTAGAAAGGATGGATGAAGAAAGATTGACGAAACAAATTTGTAAGGCGAGTGTGAATGGACAAGTCGGTAGAGGCCGACTTTGGAGAACATTTATCTCGATCAGATCAACATTGTTTTGAAGAAAGGCCAGGTCAAGAGTACTAACAACCGACGAGCATGCATAATAGTAGCATCAAAAACTTCTTTCGAGCAACTACTATTAAATACTGTTTTTAAAGAAGATATTACCTTAGGGAGGGAGCTTTTATTGCCTGCATTTTTTCTAGAAAAAAATGCTTCCAATAAGGCACATGTTTCCTTAATATTAACCACATATCTGTGTTTTTTAGCCATATTACATGTATATCATTTAAAGATGTAGGGACAATAAGTTGCCCTTTCATTCCTCTTGACATGGGTTGTAACGAGCCTTAAGTACAACAACTAAAAACTTGCTTTTTACTAGCCCACATATGTTTGCAATAACCAAGGGTTGCAAGTATTTTAATATTAAACACACACTACACTGCTTATCATTTTAATGTGGCGCTGTTTAGATATTTCTTTACCTTTTACGACACCACATGTTTGGGTTGGCGCCTCTCAAAATGGATTACAAACAAGTTAAATTAACTTTGTAGGGGTGAGTTTTAAAAACTGTTTAACAATTAATATTATAATATAATGCTATTTACAGTATACTGGCATGACGATTTTCTGCAAACGCTAGTAGAATATCCAGTTATTTGTTGTCTAGTATTTATTTTCTACTACCATAAGGTTGGTTGTTTACATAACCTGCTGAATTTCTTTTTAATTTTATATACTGTATATTGCGAAATAAATTGTTTTGATAAAAATATTTTTTCTCGTATTATTAATATAAAATCAATATTTAAAGTCTTGGTATATATTGTTATCATAGGTTTAACTTATGACAAAAGGTATTTAAAATTTGCAGCAATATTATACGTAAATTTACCTACCCACCAAGGGATAATTTAACAAACTAGCCAGTCCCTTAGGGCATTAGTTCTGCGAATTATTCATCAACAACGAATCTCTGTGAATTGATTAAGATTTACTATTTTGCACCATAACCAAACATTAATTGAAGGACAATAAACACACCGGCTAACAGATTTCCATATTTATATTTATTATAATTTTACCTTTTATAAACTAATAACAAATTAAAAACATAATAGAGTGTAATATTCTGCAATAATAAATGGGTGAATAAGGCAAAAATTTTGGTAATATGTCATAATGTAACATGCTTTTTGAACTGTCTTTTTAAATATCAAACGTAATTGAAACTAGATACACTAAAAAAAATACAGAACATACAATTCTATTCAACAAAAGATTGTAAAAAGCTGTAAAGAATCATAACTGTTAGAAAAATTATGTAAAATATAATACAGAAATTCCTTGCTTTGTTGGAAAAAAATAACCTATTTATTATAATATCAAACAATGGTCTAAGCAAATAAATCTTTTGTGTAATTATATAGGTACATACATAAATAAAGTCACGCATTTTTTCCGTAGAAAGTAGGCAGACGACACTTCTTTTCATTTGATACGGTCTTTTTCGCTTTTACTGTCATCAGCGGTTTTATACATGATCGTCGGTTGCTGGTAGTCTTGAATTGGACTCTTTTTAAAATAGTTTTTATCTGATCTAGATACGTTCGCTTATGTTGACCTGTCCCAACTTGCTTCCACTCGGCTTATAAATCCTTTTCGTCAATCTTTTATCAATCCGTTCTACGAGTCCGAACTATCCAAACATTTCTTTGTCTATCTTTTTTACCACATCTTTTTTCATACCACAGCCGTTCCCTTATTACACTTTTTCTTACTTTATTTAACAGTCACTTCATCGATTCTCATCTTTGCAGCATCTTACTTTCATGCTCTTGTTGACAAATCTATCATTCACCAACAAAAATAAGTGTAGGGACCAGCACTTGTTTTGCACAACCAGTCGTGCTTTTTTTGACACGTTTTGGCAGCTCATAAAGTTATACAGTGCCTCACACATTGGTTTTTCTGTCAATACCATTTGTTTAATATTACATTTATACTTTTTGTCTATCGTAAACTATAAACCCAAGTACACAAATTCATTTACCTGTTCCACTCTTTCTTTCTTAATTAAAACTTTACAGTTTGTCATGCTTTCTTCCCTTTCAAAAACCATTACTTCATTTTTGCTTACATTTATTTTCATCCCCTTGATTTTCAGGGCATTATGTATATCATTAATCACCGCCTGCAACTCCTCTTCTTCTTCTTTCATGTTCCCTTTCCGATCTCCCGAACGTTGGCTATCACTCTGGCTAGAGCATTTCGATCTTCTGTATAAGTTCTCCTACTGAACGTATATTTGTCCATTCACGAATTTTATTTAACCATGACTGTTGCCTTCTTCCAGGTCCACAGCGCCACTCTATTTTTACCTTCATTATAATTTGGAGTAGTTGATATTTATCTCCTCTTAGTATGTGACCAAGGTATGCAATTTTGCGGCATTTTATAGTGGTTATTAATTGCCTGTCATTTTTAGCCCTTCTGAGGACTTCTCTTCAGATGACGCTAATATGACTTAATCATCGGCGTAAAAAAGGCATTTGACGATCAAATCATTTATTTTTAATCCATACGCACTCTTTTTCAAATCTTTTAAACAATCGTCTATGTATATGTTAAACAGCCACGGCGGAGCCACACATCCCTGTCTCACACCTTTTTCGATGTTAAACCAGTCCGTGCAAGCTTCGTTTATCCTGACACAAGCAGTGAAATCCAGGTAAAGTGATTTCATTCTTCTCTTAGCATTTTGCAGTGTGTCATACTTTCTTTTTTTTTAATCCATTACTTTCGACTTGATTACATTTATTTTCATTCCTTTTTTTTTAGAGCATTAGGCATAATATTAAACCTCACCTGCAACTTCTCCTCGAATGATGCTAATTTGATCTAATAATCAGTGTGAAGAAGGCATTTGACGATCAAATCATTTATTTCTAATTCATACGCACTCTTTTTTAAATCTTTTAAACAACCCTCTATGTATGAGGTAAACAGCCATGGCGAAGCCACAAATCCCGGTCTAACACCCTTTTTAAAGTTAAACCAGTACTCTCACTAAAAAGACCAGCCTTCTCCTATTACTTTCACTCTTTTAAATTTTTATCACCACTTTTTCTAATTAGTTTCTATAATACTTTATTACGGTTTTTTCTATCATTGTATTGTTTTTCTGATCTTAGAAGACTCTAGAACCCATAAAGGTACCTCTCTTTACACGTTATAAAAACACTGGCTTTGCCAAATTTTAAAAGCAGCATATTTATAAATTAAACGTAACAAATCATACTAAAAGAATTATTTGGCAAACTTGTATCTTAAGGAGTATAAATTTCTTTAAAGATCTAGAAAGTAACTAAAACAAAATAGTGAAAAACATTGGGCAGTTAGAAAATTGTTAACAATATCTATTCAGGATATATTACAAAAGTTATTTTTCGATTACAACACAGTATATTATTTCTGCAATAACAAACGAGTGAAGTCAGCAAAATGTTTGCTAATATGTCGCATGCTTTTCAAAAACTTTTTCTAGATATCAGTTGTATTTGAAACTAGATATACCAAAAAGAAGCAAAACAAAAAAAATATAATCAAACAACAGAACATAAAAGCTGTACCTAATGATACATCAACTTCTAAGAAAATTATCTGAAACATAATACAATAATGTCTTTCTTTATTAGAAAAAGAGATATTTTTATTATAGTAGACGTACCAAACAATACTTCAATGAAAGTTATTTTTTACGTAAATGTCAAGATTATTAGGTTTATGGTATTTACGGAATTATATTATTAATTTATAAACCATTTTAAGTTTATTAAATTAAAAAGGCATGATCTTAATTAAACGTTTGTAAATTAAATAAATTTTAATTTAATCGTTAACAAAAAATACACATGCAGGGGATCTAGGATTATTTTACTTTTGCTATAATTTTTTTTACATACTCGTAGATATATTTCTAGGTCAATTATTCGCTATGTTTATGAAAATACTAGTACTTTATTACTTTGTTAAAAGGTTTAAAATCGATTTTAAAATTTTTTATATAATTTTTTTTCACGTGAAACATTAATAATTCTCCGTCGATTTCTCTATTTTTTTTGCAAAACAATACTAAACTTGGATTTTAAATTTTAAACGTGCAAGTCAGCATATTATTTGTTAACTATACAGCAAAGACTTCTAACCAGAAAATAAACCGTTAGGGCAGTGGGCTTTGTGGACGGTGGTACAAGGCAAATAATAATTAACCGCAGAAATGGGTACTTACCACTCAAAGAGTGATTTCACGATTTTATGCATGTCTGTTTTGAATCAGTTCGTATTCGGCATAATTTATTGTTTAGCTATGTAATTTATCACGATCGAACTTTGGACAAATTAAATAAGTTAAAAAAATATTGAAATAAACAATTACTACCCTAAAAAGGCTCACCTCTGACGTCTCATTGCCTTAGGGTAAAAGGCTAAGAAAATATTGAAAAAAAAGAAATGGTGAAACGAAAGTCTTTTACCTAGATTTTAATAATTAATACTGCCAAGAGCCGGGACATATTCGCCTGTATCCGTGTTGATTGCGAGAATAAGGTTGACTTATATTTAAAAATACATACATACATACATATAGTCACGCCTTTTTCCTGTAGGGGTAGGCAGACACCACATCCTTCCACTTGCTGCGGTTCTTACACACATATTTTGCTTCCTCTACTTTCATCAGTGCTCTCATACATGCTCGTCGGGTGTTGGTACACTTGACCTGGCCTTTCTTCAAAACAATGTTGATCTGATCGAGATATGTTCGCCGAGGTCGACCTTTACCGACTTGTCCATTCACACTCGCCTTATAAATTTGTTTCATTAATCTTTTTTCATCCATGCTTTTTACGTGTCCATATAAGCAATTCTTTATTTATCTTTGTAGCCACATCTTCTTTTACACCACATCGTTCTCTTATCTCACTATTCTTTACTTTATCCAATTGAGTCACACCAGCTATACTTTTTAGACTACTCATCTCCACAGCATTAATCACTTTCATGCTTCTTTTATTAAACCCAACATTCACTACAATACACTAGTGTAAAAACCAACACTTCTGTATGCACAGCTAGACCTGCCATTTATGACACTTTCTGGGTGTTTAAAACGCTATGCAGTGCCCCATTTATTAGTTTTTCTGCCATCACCCTTCGCTTAATGTCACTGTCATACTTTTCATTTCTCTTAAATATTAAACCCAGGTTTACAAACTCATTTACTTGTTTTACCCTTTCTCCCTTAATCAAAACTTTACAGTTTAATATGCTTTCTTCTCTTTTAAAAACCACTACTTTTATTTTGCTTTAAGTTATTTTTATCTCTTTTATTTTCAGGGCATCATGCATAACATTAACCATTGCCTGCAACTCCCCTTCAGATGACACTAATATGACTTGATCATCGGCGTAAAGAAGGCATTTGACGATCAAATCATTCATTTTTAATCCCTATGCACTCTCTATTAAATTTTTTTAAACATTTGTCTATGTATAAATTAAACATTTATGGCGAAGCCACACATCCCTGTCTCACACCTTTTTCAATGTTAAACCAGTCCGTGTAAGCTTTTTTTATCCTGACACAAGCAGTGAAATCCTCGAAAAGTGATTTTAGTGCTCGTATTTAATTACCGCTCAGCCCATACTTTGACAACAATTCACTTCTCACCACTCTATCATAGGCCTTTTCCAAGTCTATAAAAGCGCAAGAGACCTTCTGACTTCTAGCCAAGAATTTTTCGACTACACCTCGTAATATAAAGACCTGATCCATACATTTCCTTCCTGTTCTAAATCCTGCTTGCACATTCCATATCATTTTCTCAGTTTTATTCGTCAATAATCAATATCTTTGCATACAGTTTGCCGACTATGCTAAGTAAAATAATACGTCGGTAGTTCTTACAGTCCTGCTGCGAACCTTTTTTCTTGTAAAGCGGCACGGTAACAGCCTTGCACCAGCCGTCTGGTACAATACCATTCCTTTAACTAAGGTTTAAAAGGCGGTACAGCACGCTTTGTCCTACCTTCAGAATTTCAACTGTTGTCCTGTCGTACCCAGCAGCATTATCCAATTTTATACTGTTCAACACTTCCACAATTTCTGCCGTACTAATTTTAATTTTATTACAACTTTCACTCATGTCTCCAAATGGGGCCTGTACTTGCGTATCCTCTTTCGCAAATAAACTTCCAAAATATCCCTTCCATCTCTTTAAATAAGGCAGTAGGACCAAATGAAATTCCGACAATTGTCCTAAAGACCTGTGCTCCAGAGCCTATCCCAGTTTTATGTAGACTCTTCAAGCTATTTATATTGCAAATTTCCGTCCATGTGGAAAAACGCTAGTTCAACCTATTTCGAAAAAATAAAGATCATTCCTGCGAATTATCGCCCTATTGCATTGCTCTTAGTCATATCCAAAGTTATGGAAAAAGCGATTAATATAAAACTCATCAAATATCTGGAGAAATTGGAGATAATTTATGACAGACAATATGGATTTCGACAACTTTGGTCTACTGGAGATTTGCTGGCTTACGTCACTCAGCTCTGGACAAACACTATTGAGAAGTTTGGTGAATCCCGTGCAATAGCTTTGGATATATCTAAAGCCTTCGACCGCATTTGGCACCAGGCATTGTTAAGCAAATTATCTGACTACGGTCTCCCAACCAAATTGCGCCAATGGCTTATTAGCTTCATGCAACATCGCTTTTTACATGTGGCAGTTGACGGTATTTCTTCTGATGCGTTTAAAACCAATGCTGGGGTCCCCCAGGGTTCCATCCTGTTTCCCACCTTATTTCTTTTACACATTAATGACCTCTAGAAAACCACCACGAACCCCATTTACAGTTTCGCAAACGACTGCACACTTTTCTCAAGTTTCACATCCTATCGATTACCTTTGGTGAATAATACAAATAGACTTAGGTAGGAACAGGTTAACTTTATCAATAGAGATTTTAAAGCAATCGTCGAGTGGGGAACCAACAATCTTGTTTAGTTCAACGCCCAGAAAACACAAAGCGCCATGTTTTCCAAGAAAGTAAATTCCTTAAATCATTTCATTCCAATGTCCGGAAAAACCCTTAAATCAAGTCCCTTCATTTCGATTTTGGGAGTCACGGTGTCTAATAATATGTCTTGGCATGACCATGTTGCTAACATCGCAAAGCCAGCAAGCCAGAGGCTAGATTTTTTGTGGAAAGTTAAAGTTTTTTACTCATGATCAACTGTTGACGACGTACAAGGCTCAAATCCGACCTCTACTGGGGTATTGCTCGCTTATACGAGGATTAATCTCCAGCAAGAATCCTTCTTTTACAGGGATGCTACGGAATAGAACAAGCTTCCAAAATTAATTTTTCCAGACCTGCAACTTTTTAAAAAGTGGGTCCACAAACATCTCCTCTCTATAATCCCTCCCTCTTTTAATAGTCGCAGTGCGGTTTCCAATTTTTTTCAGTTGCGAGGTAGTATTTTTACCTCTGGCTGTTCTTATGGACTTTTAAAAGAGTTTAATATTGTTTTGCAAATCGTCAGATAACCTATCAAATTCATCTTTATCACTTAACTTCTTTCTTATCACAACCTCTTTTGCCACACCTTCTAACCGTTTCTACTCATTCTTTGCCTTGTTTATATCCTCAATCGTTGCCTTTTGCGTTATTTAATTGGTTTTTGTTGCCAGCCAATCCAGCTAGGCTTTTTACTTCTATGACACTGCTTTTTAAACTTCTACGCACATTTTCTGTAGCTTGCATCCTTTTTTTTACTTACACCACACACTTTAATAGCAATATTCACGATTCCTTCCTTAAATGGCTTCCACAATTCTTTAACCTCACGTGCTTCATCTAAACTGTAATTTTTTGATCAATTCATTAACAAACTCCTCTTTTGTACCTTCCTTTTGCAAATTCTCATCTTTTATACGCTCTAGAACACTAGTTGATTCCTGCACAAGATTTATTGATATATTTAAAAATAAACGATAAAATTATCGTACAAATGTATTCGATCATTTCAATTCGCGTCTTTACACGCGACGATTTTAGATAAAGCTAAATATGAATTGTCACGACTAGAATAAAATTATATTACCCACTACGACGAAGCTGAATATGTTATTGCCACAAACCTTACTGTTGGAAAATGCATGCTCTCTTGACTTTGTTTTCATATTTTTTTTGTTCAATACGTTTTAAAGTTGTCAAGATTGTAAAAACATATATACTCGTCTAACAATTTAACACAGATTGTTACTGGAGTTAAAAAACAGTGTTTAAAGACTCATTCGCTTTTAATATATTTTATTTTTAAAATCATTTTCGAGTACTTGAATCGTTGGTTTCATGCTATCTGCAGCCAATACTTTTAAACAAATAACGCATTGTGGTTTTTCTTCGCCACCTACTTCAAGGCTAGTAAAGCCCAAATTTAGGTATGATGGGTCATATTTTCTTGATTTAGATTTCGGACGATTTCCACCTGAACCGTCGATGTACAAGCCCCGTCATCCTAAAGTTTTCGTTTTAAAAATTTATCCATACTACATCTACTTATACACTCACACTTCATAATAATGCTTCATCATCATCATCAATGGCTTCACAACTCTGGGTGGGTTTTTGCTGACTCAACCACACGTCTCCATCTTTTTCTATCTAGCATCCGATCGGGTCCATCTTCAATATTCATGGCTTTTAGGTCCTTTGCAATATTATCTCTCCACCTGAGGCGGGGTCGACCTAATGGGCGTTTTCCCCCCGGGACCTCCTCCCACACCAGTTTTACTATTCTATCATCCGGCATTCTTTTAACGTGTCCTGCCCACTGTAGTCTCCTGGCCTTTATGTCGTTTATTATGTTGGTATCAGTGTAGAGTTCTTTGAGTTCTTGGTTGGTTTTTATTCTATATTGTCCTGTATTTTCGTCTCTATTTGGGCCGAATATTTTTCTTAGCAATTTCCTTTCAAAGACCTTAAGTCGTTCTTCGTTTGCAACCGTTAGAGTCCAGGTCTCACATCCATACATTACGACAGGCCTTATAATTATTTTGTATATGTTCATTTTAGTTTTCCTGGTAAGTATTCTAGATTTAATTAGGGCTTGAAGAGCAAAAAGGCATCTGTTTGCAGCCTGTATCCTGTTATTTATCTCTTCTGTGATGTCGTTGTTTTCGCTAATACTTGTACCCAGATATTTAAATTGTCTTGTCCGCTCAAAGTTGTAGTCTTCGATAGAAAAGTTTTGTCCTACTCTATCTCGGTCCCGATTTTTTCTGCTGAGGTACATATACTTGGTCTTGTCTTCGTTTATCTTGAGGCCTATCTTCTCTGCTTCCTTTTCAAACTTTATGAAGGTGTCTTTGAGGTCAATCCTGCTATTGCCAATCACATCGACATCGTCTGCGAAAGCCAGGAGCAGGTTGGGTCCTCCTTTGTGAAAGATGGCAGCTGGCTTCTCAATTTTGGAGTTCCTTATTACATATTCCAATGCTATGTTAAAGAGTTGAGGTGAGAGGGCGTCCCCTTGCTTGAGACCATTATTGATATTAAAGGGGTCGGAGAGACTCTGCCCCACTCTTACTCTACATTGCGTACCCTCCATGCATACTTTCATCATCGATATAATTTTTTTTGGAATCCAAGTTCTTACATTGCTTTCCACAGCTTTGATCTGCATACTCTATCGAATGCCTGCTTAAAGTCAATAAACAATTGGTGGAGTTCTCTATCGAATTCCCAGCATTTCTCCATTATTTGTCTGATGGTAAAAATCTGATCTACGGTGGACCTATTTGGCCTAAAACCACATTGGTATTCCCCCACAATCTCTTCGGTATATGGTTTCATTCTCTCCAGTAGGATATTGGAGAGTACCTTATAACATGTATTCAGAAGAGTTATTCCACGATAGTTTGTGCATTTCTTTCTGTCTCCTTTTTTATGAATAGGGACGATTATCCCTTCCTTCCATTCGTCGGGTAGGGCCTCTGTCTTCCAGATGGTTTGTATAAGCTTGTGTATGGCCTTGTGGAGTGTTTCTCCGCCAGATTTTATGCATTCGGAAGGTATACCGTCGCTGCCTGGAGATTTGTTATTTTTCAGTTTTTTTATTGCATTCAGTGTTTCTTCGTACGACGGTGGCTGTGTTTCTATTTCGGCTTTTGGTATATTTGTTGGTGGCGTAATTGTATTTTCCTCCTCATTTAGCAGTTCAAAGAAGTATTTCTTCCAGGTTTTTAGAATCTCTTTTCCGTTGGTTATGAGTTCTCCATTATTTTTTATGAGAAAATTTTCCTCTCTGGGTTGGTGTCCGGCGTTCTGTTTCGAGATTTCGCTAAAATATTCTTTTGTTCTGTTATTCTGTCTATTCTCTTCTATTCCTCTTATTATTGCCAGTTGGTATTCTCGTCTTTTTCCGTTTCACCATTTTGCGTGTTGTTGTTCTTTGGTGTCTATATTCTTCTATATTAGATGCTGTTGGATGTTGTAGCATTTTTTTCCTAGCCAGGTTCCGCGCTTCAAGTGTCCTGTTGCAGTCCCCATCGAACCACTTCCGTCGTTGGCTTTTCTTTTTGCCAAGTACCTGTTTTGATACGGTGACTATTGCATCTTTAATGTTAGTCCATAGTTCCTCTATGCTGTTTTCGTCTTGAGGCTCCTTTATTTGCTCATTTATTTGTTCTTGGTACCTTTCTTGTGTCTCCTCTGTTTTTAGTTTTCCCGTCTCCCAAGTTGTTCTGGTCCCCTTCTTAGGCGTTGGACAGGTGGAGATTCTAATTCTAATCTTTGTCCTTACTAGGAAGTGGTCCGTATTTGCGTCTGCTCCTCTTAGGCTTCCGACGTCCAGGCAGTTACTACCATGTCTCCTATCTATTATGACGTGGTCGATTTGGTTTCTTGTGACTCCGTCATTTGAAATCCAGGTCTCTTTGTGGATGTTTTTATGTTCGAACATGGTTGATTTTACTAGGAGGTTTTGGGACGTAGCCAGGTCAATAAGCCTGGTTCCGTTGTCGTTGCTAGTGTCATGCAGGCTATGTTTGCCTATGGTTGTTTGATAGGCTTCTTCTTTGCCGACTTTGGCATTAAAGTCACCCAAAATAATTAGCATATCGTATTTGGGTATACTCAGGATAAGATTTTCTAGTTCGTCGTAAAAGGTATCCTTTATTTCCTCGTCTTTCTCTTCAGTTGGGGCATGGGCTGAGACCACCGAGTAGTTATACCATTCTCCTTTCAGTCTCATGTAGCAGAGACGTTCGTTTATTGGTTTAAACTCCATGATTGTTTTTGCTATGGGTTCTCTTACTATGAAACCTGTCCCAAATTGGTGTCGTCCTTGTTCATTTCCGCTATACAGTATTATCGAGTTTCCCACTCTTTGCGTTCCGTTCCCTGGCCACCTGATGTCTTGAACGGCTGTTATGTCCATATTTTGTTTTTCCAGTTCTTTGGTGGCATGTAAAGAGGCTCCAGGTCTATAAAGGCTAAGTAAGTTCCATGTTCCGAAATTCATTGTCCTTTTTCGTCGCGTGTTTCGTCTTGAGAGGTCTGTCCGGGTCCGAGGCGTGTGTTTCGTTGTCGTAACTATGGTTTTTTTCCAAGGAGGGATAGTTAGTCCCTCGCTTAACCCTCCTCTTTTATCCGGGCTTGGGACCGGCAACCATGCTACTGGGCTACTCAATCCACCCAGCAGCACAGCAGGCAGAGTTACAATACAATACAATACAATAATGCTTGCTTAGTGTTAAAACACCTTCACTGAGAGACTGAGAATACCGTATGTGCGCTTCTGTTTTTATAGTCGCGTTCAGACAGTTCGAGAAAGATCAGGAAGCTTGAATACGTGGTACGAACGCCGCGAACTTTCCGACAGCATCTTTGGCGCTCTCGACGAGACAATGTTGCCTATTTTAGTCCAAATTCCTAGGTCTACGGATTGGGGGTTGCAACATTTTTTAAATTAAAACAGGGGGGCGTGAATAACAAAAGTTTGAGAACCGCTGAATTAATGAAATAGCGTTGTAGGTAATACAACTGATAATTTTACATGTGGCCGTTTAAGGTTCTGTCTGCCCCTCTGGCACCATACTTTATATACCCTTTTAATTGGTTTTTGGTTGATATTGTTTTAGACTACTCCTGCCTTTGAACTTAATAATTAATTTATCAATTGAAAAAACTCTTGTGGGTGTCATACACTTTTTAAAACTATCACTCAAAGATGTTAACAACAAAGGTCCAACTTGATAAAGTTTATCATAATTTGGTTTCTTTTTTTTTCATTAACGTGTTATTTAGGTAAAAGTTTGATAACAACCAGCTAAATATTTTCACAGGCACCAAAGAACTGATATATGAACCGTTAAATCTACCAAATTTGTAGGTTTTTGTTTTTCTTAATGATAGCTTAGCATACAAATTGGTGGTTAATTTAGCAAATCATCAGTGAAAAAATACTGAAAAAGTTTGAAAGGTGTGAGATCAACCATTTAACAATATCTGTAATACCCGATTCTGTTATGAAATCTGCTGAAGACTGGAAAACAACAAATGCTGATCAATCATTAGAATGGCTAGGTAGAATTAAATTCGTTAGAGCAGTACCTTGTGGTAGATGGGGCAAAAAACCATTTTGTTATAGATTCAGTAGAGTAACATTTTCTGGTGGCAAAATGTAATCTAAATTGCTTTCATAATCACCTAAAACAATATTGTTTTTTGTATGTTTTACATCTCCATCATCGTCACAATTATTATTGATCTCTAACTTATCATCCGATGGTATAGGTTCTACATCGAGTTCTGCCAAAAGCTCGTCTTATTATAAGTTATTTTTTTTTCTAAATGGTAGGTTATTCATTGTTTTGGTACCTGAAATAAAAACAAAAAAATACCAAACGGGTACATTTTTTGAACCTCAAAAAACAACCAAAATCAGAAAAATAAAACATTTTTTTACCTATACTGCATCAAAGTCATGTTGATGATTAAATTTGTTATAATTTAAAATATATTTTTGAAATAAACAGAATTTTACTAACTTTTAATAATAATTAGCCTCGCACTCACTTTTTAGAAAGTTTCCGTACAACAACTTAACGTAAAATAAAGAGTATGGGCAAAACTCACACAGCGCCAGTTCAAACGAGTCTCGGCATGTACAAGAACTACAGTTTTAACGTTGGTTGACAATTCATACCTCTGCCCCATAGACCTATTATCCAGAGGAGACGCAACATTTCATTCATAAAACTCTGTTTGTTTTGTCGCAATGATTACACGAGAGTAGCCATGAGTATGACAAACAATACCAATCGATTCTCTTTGTCCCGTCCTCGTGCTGGCAATGCTGTAACATTATTGTGAAGTTACAGCCACGCTTGTAATCAGTAACGTGCTGTTTGTTTAAAATAAGAATATATTTATCGGGTAATTTTTTATGGGAATATATTTATGAATAAGTGATACTCAGTTTTTTATCAAATTGAAGTGTTGTAGCCTACTAAAAATATTTTTCGAAACCCCAAAAGTTGGGCGCCGAATTGTGTTACCCTAACTAAACCGTTTTTCTTAAAATACCAAAGTGGGGTGCCAATTTCAAAAAACTTAATAATTCTTCAAATGTTGGGCGACAATTTTGTGTACCGTAAAGTTTCCTTTCTAAAGCCAATGTTGTGTAATGTTATAAGTTACTTTTATAAAATTAAATTATTCCAACTTAAGGGCTGCTAATTGTGTAGCAAACTCTTTTACTAAAACCTGTTAAAATAAATTATTTTATCGAATTAAATTACTAAAAAAGAATTTTAAATTAATTAACCAAACCGTATGAAATGAAAAAAAAAAAACTTAAATAATTATCATTAATATAAATTGGACAAATAAAATGTAGTGTATTTTAAATTTTTATTTTAATGTTTAAACTATTTAATAACAGCTAAGTAACCTAAAGAAAAAGATTAAAATATTATACTCAGGGTTCCGTGACTCCTTGATTTCTCGATTGGATTAAATTTGAGGTGATATATAGATTTCTTATGAAATAGCACTATAAAATGGACCAGGAAGGTTTTTAGTTCTTTAAATATTAACCAAAAAAGGATAATACCATTGAATAAGTGTTGCTGAATAACAGGGAAATAGTTAATGACCTTTTTTCACATCGTTTGGTTTTCAGATTCGTGTTTTACTCCTTAAAATAACACCTGTTTATTTTGATATTGAAATCGTCATCGCTACACCATTGGTTAAAAAAATAGTAAACAATGAGTTGTAAAAATAAACACTGAGGCTTAAATAGTCCAGTTTTTTACCCACTTGGCAATGACGAATCATTTCTTCCACTAAATTTTACTAAGTTTTAGCAATAATATGCTAAAAATTATACTTCAAAATCTCGTTGCAATACCTTCGGCAACAGCGCTACTAATAATAGCCGATTTCGTAGTACGCACGGATCTCTGCTCGTGGAACGATTCAGACAAGCCGTGCGGCGTTGTCGCTTATTGAGTAACACATTTCTATGATCTAACGAAATGAAATAGTTTAATGGTTCAACATTCCATATTATGGGTTGTATTATTTGGATTGGTATAATTCATAAAATAATAATAAGAAAAAAAATTATGGGCAGAATATTGTCTCAAATATAATCAACAAACAATATGGACGATTCAATTACTATCACACATCTCTAGCCATAACTGGAGAGAAGGAAACATCACAGCACAACACATTCCAGTCGACCGCATCAAGATCATACAATCACCTAGAAAGTAGGGATGTATGATCGTGTTTAAAAGTAAATAGTTCCGTCTCGTCTAATAATAGGTCTATGCTCTGTGCCGTTCGTAAAAAAATTTTGAATGCGATGTACATATTTTGTACCACTGTCCCATTAAAGATATTTTTTTCTGGGTACAGTATTTGTACCAGTGCCCCTCAAAGATTTATAGGGCCAAATAAAAATTGGCAATTGTAATTTTCACTAAACAATTCCGGTTTAAAATGTATCTTGACTTCAGAAGACTTTAGAGTGTCTTACAATTTAAAATTTCTCCTCAATGTTTAGAAAATGTACTGTTAAAGGGGAAAACAATTATAATCTTGTAAAGAATCAATATTAAAAAAAGTAACAACCATCGAGGGTAAATAATTAAGTTCTGGAGAGTTATCAGTACCGCCTTAATTCTGCTAGAGAAATGTTTGACTGATGGATTGTACTAAGATTAAATACAGGTGCCAGTTGTTGTTCCATACGTATCAGATATTAGTTCCAAATGGTTTACATGCAAAAAAATGCCATACCACAACAACAATATTTATGTGTCACCACATTCACTTATTAAGCACGTGTGGGATATGTTACAAATAATGTTTGTAAGAAAAGGCTAGGATACAATAGAGGAACCTGTTTTTTAACGCTCCGAGATGTTTTAAATAAGATACAATGGCGGTTTGATAAGTCAGTGACTTTTTTTTCCGCAAATAAACATTTTATTTTTTTACATAATCACCTTTTATCTCGATACATTTAGTCCAGCGTTTTTCTAATTTTTTTATTTCCTCCAAATAATAGGTTTTTTCAAAGCTTTCAAAATACGCGTTTGTTTCGGTAATGACTTCTTCATTCGACTCAAATCTCTTACCGCCCAGCCATTTCTTTGGGTTTGGAAACAGAAAATAGTCGCAGAGGGCTAAATCTGGAGAATATGCTGGATGGGGTAGCAGTTCGTATTCCAATTCGTGGATTTTGGCCATCGTGACTAGACAAGTGTGCACACGTGCATTGTTTTGATGAAACAGCACTTTCTTCTTCGCCAAATGCGGCCGTTTTTGCTACAAATCAACGTCGAATCTGTTCAAAAGCTTTGAATAATATTCGCCGATGATCGTTTTACCTTTCTTGAGGTAATCGATGTGAATGACACCGCGTACATCCCAAAAAACTGTGGCCATGAACTTGTTGGCTGACAGACTCTGTTTCGCCTTCTTTGGTCCACGTTCACCCCGAGCAACCCACTGTTTCAATTGTTCCTTGGTCTCTGGCGTGTTGTAATGAATCCATGTTTAATCCACAGTAACAAAACGGCGCAAAAATTCTTCTGGATTACGGCTGAACATCGCTAAACACTCTTTTGAAGTGGTCACACGATTGCGCTTATGGTCTAGTGTGAGCAATCGCGGCACCCATCTCGCAGAGAGTTTTTTCATGTCCAAATATTCGTGTAAAATGTTATGTACCCGTTCAGTTGAGATACCTACAGCATAAGCCAACTCACGCACTTTCATTCTCCGATCATCCAATATCATTTCATTTTATCGATGATTTCCAGCGTGATCACTTCTTTTGGGCGACCTGGGCGTTCGGCGTCTCTAGTGCTGGTACGACCACAACGGAATTCTGTAAACCACTTCTTAACCATTGAAATTGATGGTGCCAAGTCCCCGAAGTATTTATCAAGTCTTTCCTTAGTTTTAGTGATGGATTTTTTACGTAAAAAGTAATGCTTAATCAGCACACGAAATTCACTTTTTTCCATTTTCGTAAAAATTTACGAGGTTGTCTACTTTGAACGGCAATCAAACACCAACTGCACGACGTAGCTTTCTCAAAATTAGAAAGTTGCCCACTGATATATTATAGTTGACGGCAGCACTGTTGCATTTGAAGTAACTGCGCGGAAAATTCAAAAAGTCACTGACCTATCAAACTGCCCTCGTACCACAATGAGGCAATAATCACTTAATTCTGCACATCTTGTTTTTTATTAGGTTTTTAATCGTTGGAAAAATAAAATTGTTATTGGGCAAAGCCGGCTCTGATTATTTAACCTTTTTAATCAACAAAGCGTAAACGTCGGGACGTGATTCTTTGAAGAACTGTTAAATAGTTCTAAAGGTGAAGGCAAGAGGATTTAGACAGTGCATTAAGTGAATAAATGTGCTGTAATTGTTAAACAGATGTATTAAGAAAAACGCACCCAACAATATTATCAGATCACTTTATAAACAACGAATCAAATAAATTGTTTATTGAAAGAAAAAATATATATATATATATATATATATATATATATATATATATATCATTAAATATTGATATTTTTAATAAAAACATATAAAACATTAGCTTTCTTAAAAATGTTTAAAACTGTTTAAAAATGTTTTTTAATACACATGTTAATATATAAATAAGGAAAAGAAATATACAAGGAAGAAAAGCCATCGGTCTTCTAAACAAAGTATTGTGGGATAAACATATTTCAAAACATAACAAACACCGAATATACAATATTATTGTCAAAAGCATAGTTACATATAAAAGTGAGGTATAGCAACTAATACAAAGGTCAGAAAAAGCTTTAGAAGCAAAAGAGATGGACCTCTGGAGGCCTGCGACAGGAATATCTGGACTGGAACAAATTAGGAATGACAGGTTAAGAGATATTATGGTAATTGGTCATAGCATTGTAAAGAATATTAGAATAAAACAACTTAAATGGTATGGACATGTGCAGAGAATAGACAAAGACCGTTTGCCAAAGAAAGTCATCAACTGGAACCCCCAAGAAAGAAGAAAGAGAGAAAGACCTAGGAAAAGTTAAAGAGAGAAAATAGACAGAGAAATGAAAGAGAGGGGTTTGGGAGAGGATCTCTTGGAGGACAGGGATCAATAGAGACTGGGAATCGGAAGACGTCGAAGAACGTTCTAAAACCGATAATGAAAAAAAATGTAAATTTACAACAATATACAATATTTTATAATTTTTATAAATTTAACAAAATTTTATTATTTGTTATTGTACCAAATATTTTGCTTGTTTACTAATAAATTTGTTTCATTAAATACTGGACTAACTTGCTACATATTTTACTTAAACCATTTGCAGATATAGGACAGCGGATATTGATTTTAGAGTTATTGGATGGAGGAAGTCACATTTCGTTAAAAGCTCTATTATATAGTGAATTGGTGGCAAGTATTTCTAAATTAAAATTGTTGGAAGTGAAAATTTATTTTGTATTGCAAGTTTGCTCTAAAACATTGGGAAAATTAAACGCCCATTTGTTAAAGTTTTTAATGCTTAGATAAGATTTGTTTTAATTTGCGCAGTGAATTTTTGAAACTGCATTGGAATTAGCCAGTTTAATAATACGAATAAAGTTATAAGTTTTAATTACATGAATTTACTTTTAGGGTGGACCATAAATACCTTGTCAAAAATACAAATTGACTATAAATAATTTATTGTTAACATCAAATAATGGTACACTTTCATGAACCAACAAAAGAAGAATGTTTTTATGCTCTCTTAAAAAACATTGCATCTTTTAAACACCGATTATAAAATTTTGTCGTAAATCTTTTGAAACGGTAGGTTTTCCAACTTTAATTAAATTTGTGTCTTTAAATACTTAACATGAATCTCAACGAAATAAACCCCAGTTTACCCCGACTACCAAATTAATGAAAGTTATATCTGGGTATTGTGGATGTTTTAATGGTACCCCATTTTTAATCCATTTATCTAAGTTTTTATTAAAATAGTATCGCACAATATCTTCAAAATACAGGATGCTCCATTTCTTTGACACACACACATACATACATAAAGTCACGCCTTTTTCTCGTAGTGGTAGGCAGAGACCACTTCCTTTCACTTGCTACGGTTCTTACATACATCCCTTGCTTTCTCTACTTTCATCAGTGTTCTCATGTATGCTCGTCGGTTGTTGGTACTCTTGACCTGGCCTTTTTTCAAAACAATGTTGATCTGATCAAGATATGTTTCAAGCATTCCTTTATCTATCCTTGTTACCACATCTTCTTTTACACCACAGCATTCTCTGATCTCACTTTTTTTTACTTTATCCAACCGAGTCACTCCGGCTTTACTTCTCAGACTATTCATCTCCGCAGCAATTATCCTTTTTTCATGCTTCTTCTGCCAAACCCAACATTCACTATCATACATAAGTATGTTAACCAACACACCTCAATGCACAGCTAGACGTGCTATTCATTTGGTTTCCTGCCAACACCCTTCGCTCAATGTCACTGTTATACTTTTCATCTCTCGTAAACTTTGAACCCAAGTACACAAATTTATTTACTCGATCCACTCTTTCTCCCTCAATAGAAACTTTACAGTTTGTCATGCTTCCTTTTTTTTTAAAACCATTACTTTCGTTTTGCTTACATTTATTTTCATTTCTTTGACATATTAACTTTTTCGTTACCTGCAGCTGATGTTCATGAAGTAACCTATTTTTTCGTACCGGTTGGATTAGCCCACCGCTTAAAATCACTGCCCATACACTGACGCTAAAAGAGTTTAAAGCTGTTTTCATTGCCATAAAGGGATTCGTAGATATTTTTTACCTATTTACTCTGCCATTCACCTTAAAAGTTGCTTTGTAGCCACAAAGAATGATTTTGTACATTTTGGGATCTATGTTCAACTTGCATAATTTCATACCCCCTCCGTATCTACATTCAGGCCTTGATGTAAAGTAGATATTAATCTTTTTCTTTAGGTGCGAAGGTTGGCAATCATCAATGCTATGCGTATTCTTGAAACAGCAGATCTAAATAACTGATTTTTTGTGCATCCGTACCAGTCACGCAGACTCTTCAACCACAAGTGGCGTCTTCTTCCGACACTTCTTCTTCATTGAATCTTTCCCTGTATTATCAGTTGTAACAAGCCGTATTTTTACCCCCTCATAGTATGTCCCAGATACTGTAATGTTCGTTTTTTTATTGTCAGAATTATTTCTTTTTCTTTTTTCATCGGTCTTCGCACTTCAATATTTGTTATTCCTTTTATCCAGCTAATTTTTAGTATTCTTTGGTATATCCAGTGTTCAAAAGCCTCTAGTCTTCTTATATCTTCTTTGCTATAAAGCAGCATAGACAGTTCATAGCATCTCATCAATCTGGTTTTCAAGGCCAACCTAATATCTCCTGTGCAGAATATTTTTTTCATTTTCATAATGGCTGATCTTGCATTTTCTATTCTAATTCTTATTTCCTGGGAGCAGTCGTTGTCTTTGTTGATATTGGTACCGAGGTATTTGTATTTTTCTGCCTGTTGTACTGGTTGGTTGTGTATGTAGATTTAACCAACATTGTTTGTTCTTTTGCTAATCCACATGAATTTAGTTTTTTTAACGTTCATTGTCAGTCCATATTAATCGCTTTTTTCATTTACTTTGTTTACTAGTATTTGTAAATCTTGGAGTATGCTTGCTATCAGTACTGTATAATCAGAATACCTTAATTTATTAATGGGTATTTCGTTTATGTTAACTTTCCTTGTTTTATTGCTTCATGCAGTTTTCATGATTTCCTCCAAATAAAGGTTAAATGGTGGCGGTGAAAGAGTACACCATTGCTGACTCCCTTTTCTATTTTCATTTGTTCTGTGGTATGTCCTTCTACCGTTAACATTGCTTTCTGATTGTATTATAAATTAGCAATAATTCTGATGTCTTTTATGTCTAAATTTTTAGATTTTAAAAGTGTGATGAGATGGTCGTGTTTTACCCTGTCGAAAGCCTTATTGTATTCTTAAAAGCATATGTAGACATTACATGGTCTCAATTGCAGACTTCTCTTTATCCTTCGTTGGCTTGTTTTAACTATTTTATGCTCCTTGTGCGCTTTTTCTTAAGGTTAAGTTTATATTGAGTTTCCGTGAAAACATTTTTTTTTTTAAAACTGTCATCAAATGTTGACATTTTCGTTAAAATCTCAGTTAGCGAAGTGGCTCTTTTCTGTCACTCAGCTGATAAATAGTTTTATGTTCTATAACTTAAAAGACTTTTCGTTCTAGAACGTAAATGTTAAAAAGTTGGTTATTTGTTGGAAATTTATTTACAAATTTATTAATTAAATACTCAACATACCAGTACATTATTTTTAATACATAATAAAAATAAAATATTCTCCGAGGCTGTGTCATCTGTCAATTATAAGTAAGTTTGTATGGTAGGGATGGGATAGCGAACTATCGATATTGCACGGATCAGGGAGATAAGTATCCAGATCACCACACCTTACTTATCTTAAGTAAATAAAAAAATTATTTTAAACATGACGACCATTATAATTATTTATCTTGTACTATATGTAAATTGAAAGTGCCAATGTTGCAATTAGTAAAATTAATGCCAGATTTAGTGCTATTAGTTATCGTAGTTTTTATTTCTGGATGTTCAATGAGGCAGCTGTTGTAATTGATAGGGTTACTGCGCACGTTTTATTATTGGCCAATTTCGTAGGCTTTGCTGAAGATCAGATGACTATTTACCAGAAGAAGTATTGGAAGCGGTACAAAGTACGGTTTCATATTTAATTTCCCAGAAATCATCAAGGTAGTACGAAGTTGCCTATACCCTTTAACTTAATGATCAATATATTCTATGCTAAAAAGTACCTTTAATGCCAAAGAAAATGTAAATATTACAATATTTCCAAACATATTTGAAAAACAAATCATTTGGATATCGTCCAAAGAAATCAAGAATCTTAACGAAAGAAGAAATTGAACGATGTATACAAGAAGCACCAGTTAATAGATTTCGGCTAGAAAAAGTAATTCAAATGAATATAAATGGATTAATTGAAATCATGTTGGGCAATTTTTTAGGTCATTTTAATAATAGGTGGTTGTGGAGCATGTCAAAGAGATGAGTTGTTTAAAATAATAATCGATTATATAGATCACAAGGATTTGATTTTCATTATAAGAATTCTAGATTCCAAAACTTATACTAAGAGAACTTCGTAATCTCAAGTCCAAACTACATTAACATATGCCGCAGACACTGTGCGTTACGACCGGCAGTTACTACTAGTAGAAGATTTTTTCTGAAGTATGTCAAAGAAAAATGTGTTAATCAAGTGGTTGGCGTCAACAAAATAAGGAATGTACCAGAAGAAATAGCTTTTTATCTCAAATTGCCAAACCTTTACAGGACACTGCTTCAGGCAATCTTTAGCAACCATGTTAGCTGACTCAGGAGCCGATATTACAACCATCAAGCAACATCGCGAATGGCGCTCTAGTATGGTAGCCGAGATAATATATAGAAGATGTTATATAAAATAAAATTTCAATAGCAAAAATAATGCTACCATCTTCAGCAAAGCCTACGAAATTGGCCAATAATACAACGCGCGCCGTAAACCTAAACAATTACAACAGCAGCCTCATTAAACACCTAGAAATGGAAGCTACGATAACTAATAGCACTAGTAGCATAAATAGTACAAGATAAATAACTATAATGGTCATTATGTTTAAAATATTTTCTTTATTCACTCAAGATAAGTTACGTGTTGTGATGGCCCATATCTGGATACTTGTCTCCTTGATTCGTGCAATATCAATAGTTCGCTACTTCATCTCTATCATACATACTTACCCAAAATTGACAAATTACAAGACACGAAAGAAAAGTAGTCATCTTTTATCTGTGGCATTGAAGAACATGTAAAAACCAAAGAGTTAAAAGAAAAATAGTGAATACTGAAAACCAGCAACCATCTGAAAACTATGGAGTTTGCGAAATATGTGAGTGTTGAATAATATTTTATTATTATTATGTATTGAAACTAATGTACTTGTATGTTGAGTATTTAATTAATAAATTCGTAAATAAGTTCCCAACATATGACCAACTGTTTATCATTTACGTTCCAGAACGTAAAAGTCTTTTACTTGAAGGAGAACGCACCGACCCAGCATATTTAAAACTTAAATATAATTTAAGAATACCTTGTCGATATAAAGGTTAAATGTTTGGAAAACATTTCGTAAACCAATTACAAACATTACTATAATTATGGTCATATGTTTTCATACACGATGTTCTGTAGTTTAATATCTATTTATTATTCTCAGTTAACAACAAACAACATAATCTTGGACTGCCAGTGTCAAATAACTGACCTATAGGTAGGTACTACGTACTAGCCACTTGTGTGTTATGGCTCACTCTGTAATTGCTGGTAAAAATAATAATATTGAACTGGTGGTTCCTTCTGAAACCCGCCAACGGTACTCAGACAATGTTTATTGTCTCCCCGTGATAGCAATCAGCGATCCGCTATACCTGTCTATCTCCAAAATAGGAGCAGGTCGCTCATCGATAGTTGTCTTAGTTGCTCGGGCTCAAGTATAGCTAAGCCCAGCACAGTCAGCCTTAACCCTGAGTACGCTAGGCATTAACCTAGGCGCTCGTCTTGAAGCCATCTGTGAACCAGATATCCCCATTGAGTAGCACCGATCTTTGGGTTCCGTTTCATTTCTCTCGTTTCGGAAAGCATACCCTAAATCACCTCTTCCTGACTCGGATGCATGTCCCATGCTTAGTACGGGTTTGGACAGAACACCTTGTGGAAATTTTGTGTGTTTACAGACACTAGTTCTCCATTTTTGTTAACATTTAAGACGGGCGCTGTCGTTGCAGCTGCAGCAATTACCTTAAGATAAAGCAGGCCAATATCAAGCAGCGCTTTCATCGCTATTACTGAAGTAGTGCGCATAGCACCGTGTGCTCCTATTACTCTGGTGTGCCCTTACATTGTCTTGGCTAATGACTTCTGTACCCTGGACCACCAAACAACCAAAGCGTATGGCATCCTTTGTCGAAGTATTGTCGTGTATGTCCATGAAACCATTCTGGGTCTTAAGTCCAGGTCTGGCTAAATGTTTTTCTGCATACTTCATATTACTGCATACTACTTCCAGCTCATCTTTATGTCTAGTGTTGTAATGCCTAGAAATTTCACTGATTTAGTCGAAGTTAACCTTATTTCCTCAAGTACGGGGCCCTCCATGGGGCCTACTTAGTACTTGCAGGTGAATATAACGAGCCCAGTCTTGAGAGAATTAACCAACAGGCAAGTCTTGCTGCTACATTATTCTTTTACCACTCCTAGCGTTGTTTGAGTCAGCTCTAGAAAGGCACTGGAAAGGGACCTCTTATAAGGATAGGAAAATCATCAGCATACCCTTTCGTGAAGAACCCTTTGTCGATTATTGTTTTGAGAAGCCTATCGGCCACTAAACACAATGAGAGTGAGGAGAGTACTTCTCCTTGCGGGCAGCCTTTTCTCACCCATCCTTTGGCTGTGCATAAAGGAGTGTTGGTTACTACACTTATGTATGGTAATGAATGGTGAATAGTGAATGGTAGTTTGGCAAAAAAAGGCATAAAAATAAAAATATATGCTGTAAAGATGAGTAGTCTGAGAAGTATTGCCGGAGTGACTCGTTTGTAAAAAGTAAAGAATAATGAGATAAGAGAACGCTGTGGTGTAAAAGATGTGGTTACAAAGATCGATAAAGGATTGCTTAGATGGTTTGGACACGTAGAAAGGATGGATAAAGAAAGATTGACAAAACAAATTTATAAGGTGAGTGTGAATGGACAAGTCGGTAGAGGTCGACCTCGGCGAACTCGAGATCAACGTTGTTTTGAAAAAAGGCCAGGTCAAGAGAACCAACAACCGACGAGCATGTATGAGAGTACTGATGAAAATAAAGGAAGCAAAAAATGTGTGTAAGAACCGTAGCAAGTGAAAGGAAGTAGTCTCTGCCTACCTCTACGGGAAAAAGGCGTGAATTTATGTATGTATGTTTAATGTAATTTTACAAAATTTTAACAGATCAATTAATTAGATATATGCAAATACACCTATGGGCAACTTTCTAATTTAATAACAGTATAAAAAATAAAATAATACGAAAACAATAATACCAATACCAATAATTTTTTCTCATAAAAAGCGATTGCAGTTGTTTGACCTGATTAAAAAGAAATTGTAAACGCCGCCGCCATGGCTTGAAAGGGTTGTCGGAAAATTTCTAAGGGTTGTAACCCTACCTTCCTAAACAGAAGCAATAGCTCTTGCTGCGTCGGTTGCAAAAGGATCCATATTTTAAATTACTATTCGACAAGAAACACGTTTAAAAATTTAATTAACAAGTTTTAGATTCTACAACTGACAGTAATTCCATAGCCGTCTATGCAAACAAGTTAAATTCGTAAACTTATTGTTATTACTATGGGAAAAATGTAAAAATGTAACCTTTTTTCTTAAAATTTTGTACCTATTACAAAAAGTAAGCTTTTATAATTAACAAAAAAATTGTAAATAAATTATGTGTCTGGATAACAAAATAAGAAATTATAAGGTGAAATAACTTAGATACTTCACATGTGGTTTTAAATGTAAAGTAAAAAAACACAATTTGTGTCAACCTATATAAAATGACGTACGCCCAATTTTCTTGAAATTAATAGCAATGAGCAAACTTCATCAATTTTTTGAGTAAATCGATTATTTTGCCGGTAAGTGTATTTTCCAGATAGCTTACTTTTGTTCCTGATTTTAATAAAAATATATTTAAAAGTTATGTAAGAGATAAAAATTTATTTTCAAGATATTATTAAATAAAATTATTTGTACGTTAGTTTAAAGCACATAACAAGTTTTAAACTAAAAAATTATGAGGAAAAAAGTTTTTTAAATTACTTGCGCACCGGCGCCATCGACGAGAAGTAGATTGGGCGTGGTAAGCTGTAGAAATTGCCACGTCTTTTTTCGTTTTTTAAAGAGTACTCTGCCAGCGGTCTCTCTACTGGCAAATAATGCCCGATCTCAGCCGTAGAGGGTAGAAGAAAAAAATATAAAAGTAAGCCGCGCCACCGACTTAGACGGTTCAAGCCGGAAACCCCTAGGTCTTATAGGCACTAGCAGAGCCACACGATAAACAACTAAGATTATGGTGAACCAGAGTACACAGCTCAATAGCAACATTATAACAAATATAGTCAAAATTAACAGCTATGGTAAATTTTTTGCTAAAACAAACCAAAAATTTAAAATTTACATCTTTATAAAATAAACAGAACAGAAGTAAGAGTAACAGACTTTACCAAGTTACCAAAAAAAAGTAAAACGTATATAAAAAGCTTTTTAAATCAACTTAATAATAACACTAACTCAAACGTTTACATAAGGCTGCTAATTTACTCGTTTTTACCATTTACATAAAGATTTTCACTGCCAAAACAATCGAGTTTAATTAAAAATATTTTTACAATGGTTGTCCTTTAAAATATCAAGATTGTAGGATATTAACAAATAAGTAGGAAGAAAATATATTTTTACTTGGACATAAAGAATTAATGAGAAGGTTATTTTAATCCAAGTTTAGTTTTGGCATATTATCTAATGCAATAAATAGTTTCCAACAATGTCCTATATTAATAAACTTTAAAAATAAATCACTTATAACCTTTGGGTATACGACTTCACTACTCCTGTGGCCTACTCCTGTGGCCGGTTTGATTATAGGACGGCACCTGCTAATTAACAATGGCTTCCCTCAAATAAATCCCGCATGCGGCCTTTTTAACTCGACACCAAAATCCAAAATATCAACAACGAAGGTAAGATAGAATGGTCAAGTTAAAAATTAAGTGGTTTTTCTTCAAAATCCAATTAAGATGGCCCAAATACAGCCAGATATGAAAGAAATCCCAAAGAGGTTCTGCACACGTGCTAATATCACACCGTCCCAAAAACTCTCACCAACACCCGACTTCGAAGACTCTCACCCAACGACTGACTCCCAGGCCGGAAATCAAGAAATGACACGGAATAAACGTCAACCCACAATCTTCGCAAGTCCGTGCTCCACACCAGTAATCGCCTCGTCCGTGTTGTTAGCCAGCCTCATCCATTAACAATCGAATCCTATCACTACTAGGTATGCAACACTATTTACAACGAATGATATATTTAAGTTACAACAAAATACGGTATGCAACCCTACTTACGAGTACCTAAGGAATACAAAATTATCAGAGACCCAATAAATAATGGAACTGTAGAAGGAAAAAAAAGGGGCGTGTGACAAAATGCTCAGAGTTGTGGGCAGCTTCACCACCGGAACTCTTCGACGAAGTCTTTCGCTGCGTAGATGTTGGATCCTTTGATAACTCAGTAAAGCTGGCTCGATCTGTTTTTTACTACTATAGGCCAAAGGTTTACTGCCTTTTATCGCCGTGAATTTTGTTATTCCAGTAAATGAAACAACACACTATATTGTAATACTTTAATACATGAAGCTAACAGTTTAAAGCCTCCTGTATCTTTGGAATAATTTCACTGGTTGTTAGCTTTGAATTTGATGTATTTTATTAAATTATGTTGATGTGCATTTTACCACGTGGTATTTTGAAGCGGTGATGCCTCGGCTTAGAACAACTGAAGAATGTAGACGAATTACTAGCAAATTTTTTAAAGAGTTTACTAAATAACGGAGCACACTTTGAACAGTTACATTTAAGGAGCTGTTTTTAATTTACTTTATCTTAGTTTCTGTTGCAACATTTTTAAACCTTCCTCTTGATTTAAAATTTGACATATTTTTTGTTTTTTTAAATTTACACAAAATCAAAAGAAGTGGTTTTGAAATAAAAGCATAACTGGCATTTTTCTTCTTCTTTAAGTGCTCATCCGTTAACGGATATTAGCGATTGCGCGCCGGCGCCCAATGACGAGGAGTAGACTGGGCATGGTAAGGTGTAGAAATGCTTTGAGGTGTTGGCAGCTTCACCACCGGAACCTCCATTGCCTGCCGACTCACTTGCTCTTCGACGACGTCTTTCGCTTCGTAGATGTTGGATCCTTCGATATCTCAGTAAAGCTGGCTCGATCTGTTTTCTACTGCTATAAGCCAAAGGGTTACTGCCATTTATCGCCGTGAATTTTGTTATCACAGTAAATAAAACAACACACTTGTCATCGAGAATATATTGTATAACTTTGATACATGAAGCATACAGTTTATGGTCTCCTGTATCTTCAGAATAATTTCACTGGTTGTTAGCTTTGAATTTAATGTATTTTATTTGATTATATTTATTATTTTTAAAGCGGTGATGACTCGGCTGATGATATACTAACAAGGAAGCAAAGCGTTGCTCTGCATTGTTTGACTTTGGAATGCAAAAGAGGACGGAAAGCCGGAAACTGTTTCGAACCTGGCTTCTTTTCGCGTTAAATTCAGCGTTTTTGATTGGTCACTGTATGGTCACGTGACCGTATAACTGGTTGCTAAAATTGCGCGTGACGATTTCGGAATGTTCTGGAATAATAACTGCACGTGATATTTTTTTTAGCTGATTTTTAAATTGCAAGACCCTTTGTTTCTAGCCGAATACTAATTTCCACGTGATGAAGGCGTGATCAAAACATGGTAGATCACAAAACTGCACGTGTGTTTTTTAGATGATTGTTGTCGGCGTCAGGGCCATACTGAGTTTTAAAAATCAAGGAATTTCTCAAAGAGGAATTGTACAGTTGGAAGTACTAATTTCCAACATTACTTTTACAGAACTTTTACCAAATTCCAAATGTGGTAATATTTTTAATATTACGTGTTCTAGATCCTTAATGTTTTTGCAGGTTATGTATTTTGCACTTGCTAGATAAAAATATAATATAAATAAACATTTTTTAAAACGTTTTTTTAAACAATCTTATTATTAAAACCCTGTAGATAAACGGTAAAAGATTTTCTAGTTAAAAACTACTACTACTACTACCAACTACTTTTTTAAAAGAAATATTAACACAAGTAGCCATTTCCACTAAAAATTTTTGATATATTTCAACCTATAAATTCAAACTATAAATCAGTAAGTCGTGAAATTTTCCAGTATCGCCATTTTCAGTTTTGAATGTCTTTTATTTATAGCACTATTTGCCTATCGACACTAGTAAGAAAAATTTAATAATTTATTTAAAACTAAGTATGACAGTAATAATATTTGGTAATCCTTTTTTGTTTTATTAAAATGTGTTGCCATGTTATAAAATACTAATTAAATACTATAAATGAATAAAACTATTCCATTATTTAAATTATAAATTTCTTACCTTACTTCTCGACTTCTTAATATTACCTTTTGACGTGCGATAGTTACAACAAAATTAAATTTGTTAAAGGGTAAATTATTCAATACTTTTAAAAGTAATTTAATTTTTTTGGCATTTATTTTAAAATCGATATCAAATTGTCACGTAGCACGCACATCTTTATAGCAAAGTTGTTTTTAAGGTATGCAAGCAAACACCTAAATGTTTGTTTAACAACTTTACTCCCAACTTTTTAATTTAATTTAATAGACTAGGAAAAAGTAATACCATAAAAAAGTGTCTAAAAAAATCTGAATTTACTCAATATATAGGGGGTTTTAGCTAACATTAATAATTGTAACAAAAGATTTTCTTTTCTAGGATCGTTTGGTATGGTGCGGGTAGGTATACAAAATCAAAATTTGCTACCTCGAAAGTGCGGGAGACCACAAAATTTTAGGGTTTTTTCCAGCTTTTCGCTTATAACTCGAAAATGGTCCATATTTTGTAAATAACCGTACTATAGTTGATAACAGAGACATACGCATTATTAAGAACCTGTATTGGCGACAAAAAGCAATGGTTCGGGTCAATGAAAAACTAACCGACGAATGCCAGATTCGGTGTGACGTGTGGCAGGGATGTATACTGTGTCCACTGTTGTTCAACCTATATTCTGATAAAATATTTAAACAGGCGTTGCATGACCAGGATTGCGGAGTTAAGATTTAGGGCGAACTGATCAATACCATTTGCTATGCCGATGACACTGCAATTTTATGTGATGATCTTCAGGACCTTCAACTCATGGTTTTCAGCTGTCAGCCGTACAACGATGCTGCACTGTAAATACTTTGAGAGGGTTCCATTTTTCAAATATCTTGGTTGTTACATTACAGAGCATCTGGACCCGGATAAAGAAGTCAAGTGCAGGATCAATTCAGCTCGCGCAACCTTTCAAAGAATGAGATCGCTCTTCTGTAATAATAATCCAATTTTAAATCTCCCAGAAAACTGATAAACTTTGCTCGAAGTTTCGCAATTCCGGGCCTCGAATAGATTAAGGGTTATGCTCAAAAGATCTGATAGGTCGACGTGCTTGAGAGCTTAAAATACCGGAAACTTATTCATTAACTTTTATTTACAACGTTACATAAAAAGTTGAAAATTATATTTATTTAAAGAAATGCTTAAAATAATTACATAGATACCGTTAATACCGGTTGAGGCTCTTCTTTCTCAGGTTGGTTAAAGTTATTTGCTTTTTTAGGTTGGTCATAGTCAATTTCTTCTTGGCTTATTTTAACATTATTAAACAAATTATAAAAAATTAAGAAAAATAATTATGAAACATGACACTTTATCAATCCTGCTGACCATTGTATTTAGGGAAAATAAGTTAGGAACTTCGAGATTTATTACAATAATTTAGAGCCTTTATTGAAAGAGAGATATTTTAACAATGGAACAATGTAACTAATAATTTAAAAAAAATTGATCAGAGAAATATATTTGCAGCAGGAACCATTAAACGATTAAGTTACTCATTTGGAAACAAAAATAAAGAAAAATAAATTTAATACTTTTTGACATTTTCAAGAAGTATAAAAATTACTCCTGCTTAAAAAATTATTTTTGAGCTTATTAATTTATGTAGTAAAACAAAAGTTTTTCCTTAAAAAATAAACTTCTTAAGAAGAATAGGTGAAGTAAAACGTAACAAAATTGGACAGAATGTATTCTGAATGATCAATTTTTTTAAGTTTGTAATAAAATCCAATATTTTCATAAGTATTTATTTGGATGTACAAGTAGGTACATGAAAAACCCAATGCGTCTCGGCCTAATATAGCCCTTTATCAATAAGAAAATTTGTTGGGCACGAAAAATTAGCAGAAGCTGGTCAAAATTATTTTTAAAATTTTAAGAAATTTCTTAAAACAATTTTAAAATGCATTTAGATGGCATAATATAGCATCAAAATGAAGTGAAAATTGATTCCAAGACTCTTAAACATTAAGTAAGAGCGAAAACACGATAGTGTCAGTTTAAGGTTTTCCCCAATTTTGCTTTATCGGTGAAAAAATATTTTAAATTTGGAAAAATTGTTGCCTTTTAATCTTACAGATTAATGCTCTACAACTTTTAGGAAGGAGCGAGTATTGATAAAATTTGTTGGTGAAAATTTAAAGCACATTAAAATTGGGTAACACAATTTTTGGCAAAAAAATTTGATGTCAAACTACTTAACCAATTTTGTGGAAACAATATCTTGAGACAGAGAGGCGGTAGTTCACTAAAACTTACAGGGTAGAAGTTTTGCCCGAAGGACAAGACCGAGTTCGAAGATGGGCCATAACGGTACATTCCTTTAGGTAGCTGCCGTACAAGGTGATTCTCAAATATACCACATTTTGTACTTTTCGCACAATAACTTCAGAAGGAGAGCTAGGGCGATGAAAGAAACTTTCAGGTATTTTTTTTCTTTCTTCTTTTTTTTAAACTATATTAAATTGAAAAGAGCCCTTGGTTTAAAAAAGTTAGTTTTGCAACGGCAATACTGTTTATTTTTTTTAATCAACACTAAATATTTTCTGCTTTAATTTACCACTACAACTAGGCAATGAGGAGACGGTAGGTGGAGAACAACACTGTTACTAGCTAGAGATTATCGCTATTACTAAAACACATAAAAGGAGATCCGAGTTATATACAGAATGATTCATAAGTATTGGGACATAGGCTAAAGGCGGGTGATTTGGACCAAAATATGAGGATAGAACCAACTATGCCTTTATAAAATATTGCTAAGAAAAAAGATACAAAGCGGTAAATTTAAAATTTTGTTTTTATTTTTTGTTAATAAATTTATAAACTTATTAATTGTTATCAAAATCGGCAGAAAGGCAAAACTTTCTTCTTCGTCTTACGATGCCTTACAGGGTTCCTGCGTTGGCGACCGTCCATCAGATGTTTCTATTTATTGCAGCTATTTGCAGTTCTTGGAAGTTATGTATGCCTGTCCACTGTCGGATGTTTCGTAGCCAGGATAATTTTTTTCTACCTATTCCCCTTTTTCCAACTTCGATTTTGCCTTGAAGAATGAGGCATTGAAAATGATAGCGCTCTCCGCGTAGGATGTGTTCCAGGTATGAAATTTTCCTTTCTTTTATATATGCGAAAACTTTAAACAAGGAATAATATTTTATGTAATATTTTACATTTTGTTACAAAAGACACCAAGTGAATGATTTCTGATAATGAAATCGACTGATAACATTTTTTGACGAAATTTTTTAGTGATTTTAATAAGAAAAGATAACGCAAAAAATATTTTTACGTAATATTGGTACTCTTCACTAAACAAGCTAATTTTATTCGTTTTTGAGAAAAATAAAACCAAATAATTCGGAATCTCAAAGAAAGATTTCAAATATTTAATTTATTAAGAGTGTGCTTTGGACTGTCAGATAAAGGTTGCTGGTAAATTTCATTTCTTATGAATAAATTATTTTTGCTGTGATGTTATAGTCTATTGTTGCATTTTTAAGGCTACCATATTCTTTTTCAAATAAAATTCCTTGTCACAATCATTTTACGGATAGAAAAATGCGGAATATGAATGGTGTATATGCACAAGAAAATTTTTGCGGTCGCTCTGCAGCAAGAAGATATGAATTGTTATATACAGGCAGAAGGCAACCAAATTACAAAACTGGTCATAGTAGGTAAGATAAAATCAAAAATACCAAGGAAACGCTTACCAACCCGCTGGTCTAACCAAATTAGAGCAATAACGAGACTTACTATGCCTGCAGCACTGAGACAGGTTAAAGATTAGGTTAGGTTAGGTTATGTGAAAGAATTTGTTAGCGTCTTGGTGAAAGATTTCCAGAAAACTCCCGACTTTTATTAATAAAGAATACGCCAAAGTGAAAAAAGAAAAACAATTGACTATGGTACGATTATTTTAAAAATATGGACCGTTTTCGAGTTATAAGCGAAAAACTGGAAATAGTCCGAAAATTACAGGGTGGTTTTTCGGCTACCCACTTTTGAGGTTGCAAATTATTATTTGGCATACCCACATTATACCAAATGATCCTAGAAAAAAAATTATTTGTAGAAATTATTGTAAGCTAAACCACTTTTTAGTTAGGGTGGCAAACCTAAAACGAAACAGAGCCATTTGCAGGAACCTTGTCAATATTTTAGAAAAACGCTTAGACCCGTCGATTTTTAAATAAAGGGGGACACTCTTTTCTGGTATTTTTGACTTAACTACCTTTAACCCCAAGCAAGGGTAATAATTACTCCAAAATTTTTAAAAGGCATTGGTGGTCGAATAAGATGTCTTTTAAAAGCTCTGACAATTTTCTTTATAATAGTCTTTAAATTTTACATTTTCCCATAATACTTTGAAAAAAATTACCTCTTAAAATTCCAATTATTTTGGTTGCTTACTTATTACTTAATTGAATAAATGTACAAACTAATGACCGCCCGCTTCCATACATACATACAATAATAAAGATTTTGTTTAAAACATTCACGCACATTCGGAAGTATTTCCGGAGAAATTCAGCGACACTCGTGAACGATTCTTTAAAGCAAATCTCCCATCGACGCTGGTTGTATTTACAGATTTTACTTTTCAGATGTCCCCACAAAAGTGGCGATAAATCTGGTGATCGTGAAGGCCATTCAATTCTGCTTCTTTTCCCAATCCAATGCCGTGGACGTGGTGCTCCTCCGCACTATGCGGCGATTGTTCGTCAGTATTTAGACAAACATTTTCCACGGCATTGAATCTGAAACGAAGTATTTAAGGACATACGTTTATATAGCAAACTGTCATTATTTTTTCATGCAGAATCACGTCCCGAAGTTTGTCGAACTTATTTACTAACACCCTGTATATTGTTTAAGTCTTCTTCGAGTTAACTGTAATTATTGTTTATATGAATTTATATTTGAGTTTTTAGAAATTCGCAAAGGATTAAAGGCGCCCGTGTTTTTTAACATAAAACAATAGTATATTTGACAGTAAAATAAAGTGCCATGCTGATTTTTGTATGGAAAACATTATTTTTTGGCAATATCAATAGGGTGTCTTAAGCATAGGAATAAAACAAAATAACATTCGGTAGAAGTTGTCAGAAAGTTTTCTTCAAGTGTTTATTTTTGCAATCGAAAATTATTCGTTTAAAAAATGCACTATTTAATAACACCATGGAGTGTGAACTGTCATCGCCGCGTGAGAGGGTGCAGATGTAGTTGATTTTAGGTAAATTTAGCAACGTTTAGAAAACGACCAACTGCTACCTACAGTTAAAACAGGAACGATTTAAAATCCAAATTGGTGCAAAACAGGGTTGCGATAACGTTGTGTTAAAGGTCGGCAACGTAACTTATGTTTGGTTGAGCAACTTTTTTAAACACGTCGCGGCAACGTTAAATTACTACTTGGGAATTTATTAATTTATTTAAATATATTGGCATCTAATTTTTAAAGTGAAGACCACGGGGAAGTGTCAATTTTAATGAAGCAGCAATAAGTACTATTTATAAGCTTTTATTTAACTTGCAATGTACTTATGTATGTTTGTCCGGGTGGAACTTTGCAATTCAAATTTAAAGCAGATATCTTTAACCGATTGAGCTGAAATTTTGTGTACACGTTTAGTTTGGATAAAAAGCTGTGTGACGTCATTCTAAATCCAACATAGCGTAACACCTAACATGACCGTCTAGTTATTTTTAATGCACTCCTACAATATGGGTATCAAATGAAAGGACTTGCTGAGAGTCGAAAGCGATTTAAACTCCGTGGTTCAATCTGTCCAAAATTTTGGTATTTTCGAAGTCCTCGATTATGATATTGTAGTTAAATTTTTTAAGTCTGTAGCATCGGTTGGTAAACTTTGATTTGTTTAATTTGGCGAATTTGGCATTAACAGCATTTGTTTGCAATTTGTCTAGGAGAAGAAAAATTCCAAAATTAAAGGACAAGCTTACGTGGCCTTAAATGGGGTAAAAACAATAAAAGGTCTCCTTATTAAAGAGCTAGATAGTTTAAAATTAACCGGCAAATGACCTTGCAACAATGATGCGTTGAATGGGATGAATAGACTAAAAAACCTGTCTTTTATATCATTTAATAAATTGTGTAATACATGTACTCATTTGATTGGTTTATTTTAATTTAAAGTTTATTTTCTTTAATTTAGGGCTCTTAAATAAAAGCTTGTTTTTAAAAATTATTGTTAACTCTTAATTTATTTTGTAAATAATTATCAAGATTTAATGGTGTTACAAAAATCCAATGTTAGTTTTGTAAATAAATGTCTCTGTCTATAAATTTTCTTTTCTCTTATAAAGCAGATTTTAAAAGATTCAATGTTTTCTAAAAGTTTAAAATATAAAATCGTAAATGATTGATTGAATTTTTCCAGAAAATATTTTAAGTTAGGTTATTTTTCATAGCTGGAAAGAAATAGAGCGCACAAAAACTTGTACGATAATTTCACTTACACGTTAGTTTGGTAAATGTGTTCCGTTCAACACTTATTAAATCATTAGCTTTTTGAAAATTAAAGCAACCTTATAACATTTTTTTATTTCATTTAAAGGACAAATTTACTTCAGTTTAATATTTTCAATACAATAACTTAAAATTATTTTTTTAAAGAAAGATTTAAATTGCAACAGAAAACATTTAGAGTTCTTTTGTATAATTAAAAATAGCCTTCGTGAAATACCTATTCATCCTAAAAAATTTACTTTTTCCGTAATTTAATTTTTTCTACAGATATTTAATATTTTGTTAATTATTTTTTGTATTTTAAAACGCTTATTTTAATTAATATATTAAAACAAGATATATTTTTTTATTTTTAAACCAACACAGAATGTGTATGCTGCTCTTTTCCTCTTCGGCGCATATTTTGCAGTTTTTTTTAGCTGCCAGCTTTAGTTTGACGTGGCCAGTAAGCAGGCCAAGCATGCTGCTTAGTCAGCTTCGGTTCATCGTCCAGAGTGCGTTTGTTATCTTCTGGAGAGGTTTTTTAATCAACTGTCTTGATGTTCTACTGTCAGTATTTGCATCCCAATGAGCGATATGTTTTTGCTTAAGGATTAGTTTCAACTTCTGTTTTGCTTTGGCAATTGGCAATCCGAATAACTGGCTTCTTGGTTCCACAAGGGTCCCATTTTTTGCCAGTTCATCGGCTACCTCGTTGCCATTTAACCCTGTACGCCCAGAAACTCATGTAAGAATGACCTTATTTGCAGAATTTTTAAATAATAATTATAACATTTTAAAAACTTTAAAACATAATTGTTGCTTCTGCAATGTCTACCTTATGAGTGTCTCCCATCAAGGGTTTAAATCTCTTCATAAATCTTTTCGGACATACAGGACACACAACTTTAAAACTGGTCGTCGAAAAATGCCATTTTTTGTCTTCATATCTGCCACTCTGATTCGACCATCTTTACCAGGATACATTGCAGTAACAATTCCTTTAAGCCAAACATTGCGTGGTAACTGTTCATTAGCAATAATAACAATATCTCCTTCTCGCAGTGCTTGATTTTCATCATACCACTTTGTACGATTATGTAGGTTAGGTAAATATTCCTTTATCCACCTTTTCCAAAATTTATTGCTCAAATCTTGGGCTATCTTCCACTGTTTCCTGAGGAAAGTTTCTTGTGGTTGATAACTTTGAACGAATGGTTGTTCTTGATCTTGTCGTGGACCCAGTAAAAAATGGTTCGGAGTTAGAGCTTCATCATCTTCGTACTGCAATGAAATATCTGTGAGTGGTCTACAATTTAAAATATATTCTGCTTCCAAGAATAGGGTGTGTAAAACCTAATCAGCTGGAACTTGTTCCTTCAAAACCGTTTTTAGAGTAACTTTTATAGATCTTATCAAGCGCTCCCAAATTCCACCCTTGTGCGAAGCACCTGGTGCATTCCATTTCCAATTTATCCCTTTGAACGACAATTTCTGCACGAGTTCTTGCTGGTTGAAATCTTGTAAGGCAATCTTCAATTCTTTGTCTGCTCCTTTGAGATTTGTACCGTTGTCACTATATATCTCAGATGGGCATCACCTTCTTGAGCACATTCTGTGTATTGCCAAAATAGCAGATTCTGTGGTTAAGGAATTTGCTATTTTCAAATGTACTGCACGAACAGTCAAGCAGGTGAATAAGACACCATATCTTTTTTCTTGCCTCCTTCCGACTTTCACCAAATATGAACCGAAATAATTCATTCCACAATAATTAAATGGTCTTACATAAAGTGTGACTCTTGCATTTGGTAAGTATCCCATTAAAGGAATTTTCGGAGTAGCTTTCAGATTTTTACATTTCTGACATTCATGGAAAACTTTCTTCGCCAAACTTCTCAATCCTATAATCCAATATTTTTGACGTATTTCATTGATAACTGTTAGGAATCCTTGGTGTTGAAAGATTACATGGTACCATTGAACCAGTAACTTTGTGTATCTATGGTCGGCATCTAGTATAACTGGATTTTTCTCAAAACCAGGAATGTCTATTTTATTATTTATTCTACCTCTTACTCTCATTATGTTTTCTTCGTCTAATTAGGACACAACTTTTTCAATCGGCTCTTTTTCAGTTCGTCTTCGTCTTGTAGTGTCATGATTTCTTCCTTAAAGTTACAATTTTGGACATCCTTCCACCACATTTTCTTAGAATCTCGCAACTTCTCAACGGATAAAACGACGTTTTGTTTATTTCTAGTTCGGCATTTTTCAATGAACATCAAAACTCTTGCAGTCGTTCTTATGAGTCTCAACCATGAAGAAAATCTATCAACATTTGGTAATGGTAAATCAGATAGTATGGATATTGCTCCAATGAATTGTTTTTTCAATTCACTGACATCGATTTTATGAACTCCATCATCGTTTGGCCACTTATCTGAGGTCTGAAGTAGAAATTCTGGGCCATGAAGCCATGTTTTTTCATCTATAGTTGAATTATTTCTTGTAGCATTGTCTGCTGGATTGAGCTTCGAAGGTATCCATCTCCATTCATTACTACTCGAATTTGCTAATAGTTTCTGAATTCTATTAGCAACAAATTGTTTCAATATTAATACATCAGATTGAATCCATGACATAACTATTTTCGAATCGATCCAGAATATTCTACTCTCTACATCGATTTCTAAATGATTTTGAATAGAGTTGGACAGTTTACTCCCCATAAGAGCAGCTTCCAATTCTAGTCGTGGAATAGTTATAAGTGGTTTCAAGGGTACCACCTTATATTTTGAGGATACGAATGAAACATGTACTTCGTTTGCTTTTTTGATTTTCAAATAAACAACTGTTGCATACGCTTTCGTGCTGGCATCAGAAAATATATGTAACTGAATGGATGTTGCTGTCGGGATATTGGGCAAATAACATCTTGGAATAGTAATATCCGAAATTGATATTATTTCTATTAACCATTTCTGCCACCTCAAGAAAATAGAATTTGGAATCATTTCATCCCATCCAACTTTAAGTCTCCAGAGATCTTGTAGTAACACTCTTCCTTTTACTATGAAATGATTTATGAAACCAAGTGGGTCGAAAGTGGTCATAACAACACGAAGTATTTCTCTTTTTGTAGGCTTTTTCTTATACTCCACAACATTTTCTAATATTTTATGAAGATTCAGCTTGAAAGTGAATATATCTTCTTCGGAATTCTATTGAACACCAAGTATACGTTCTACAGGTAAGTCAGATTCACTGCTAAAGTTTTTTATTTTCTGAAGTCTCAAATTTTCTGGTAAATTCTGCATGACTACTTTGGAGTTAGACAACCAGTTGCATATTTCGAAACCGCCTCTTTTATGCACGTAAATTACTTCATTGATCAGGTTTATAGCTTCCTCTTCTGTATCACAACTATCGAGATAATCATCTACATAATGTTTTTTTTATTATGGGGTCGCAAACTTTCGGAAATTCTATTTTGAACTCAATAGCATTTTTATTTTTTATGTATTGAGCCAAACACGGTGAGGAAGTGGCACCAAAAGTCATTACTTGCATTTCTAGGATATCAGGATCTCGATTTCTCTCAAATCCTCGAAACAAAATTCTCTGAGCAGGCCTGTCTTCACTTCTTATGACGATTTGGTGAAACATCTCGCGAATGTCTCCACAAAAGGCTATTTTCCTTTGACGAAATGTCCATAAAACACTCAGCAATGGAGCTAGAAGATCAGGTCCCTGGTGTAACATGTCGTTCAGACTAATACCATGGGATTTCGCTGCAGCGAAGACGTAACTTTCCTGGTTTATTAACATTGAAAACAGCAAAATGAGGTAGATACCAAATTTTATTGTTTTTTATTTGCAGCTCTTCATTCGTCAATATCTTCAGGTAACCCTTGTTGACATATTCTTGAATTTTTTTACAATATGCTTCTCCGTATTCTTTTTCTCTATCCATTTTTGGTTCTTGACATTTGAGTCTATTGAAAGCCATGAATTTACTTTCTGGAACAATCTGATTGGCATCCCTCCATAGAAGTCCTGTTTTAAAACGATCACCGATTCGTCTTGTAGATTTCTCTATCATTTCCATTATATTTTTTTCAGTTTTCGATGATTCGGTTTTGTCAGAATTCAATCCACAGTTATCAATTCTAAAGGAATCTTTCACAATGTCATGAAGTAAGTCATCTTCAAAGTTTTTCTCACATATGTGAAAATTATATGCTTGCTGGATTTTCCCTTTTATTAGCTGTCCATTTCTTGGCATTGACAAGTCGTAGTTGTCAGTTCCAATCAATAATTTTGGTCTGACATTTTTAAAATATTTTACAGGGATGTTCTGCAAATGTGGCCAATTTTTTTTTATATTTTCCATGTTCAAAGACTGTTTTGGAAGATTGAGATTAGCAAGCGTTCTCACACCCTCCACAAAATATGTTTTTGAGTTGTTGAACACTCCTTTTATATTGAAGTTTACTTTCCTAGATTTCACATCAGTATGGGTTTTACCATTTGTCCACTGCATACAGAGTGCTTCAACCTCACCATCTAATCCAATTTCTCGGGCAACCGAATCTTCAAGTAACGTTACTGTAGATCCTTCATCTAATAAGGCGTAAATAGTGATATTTCCTTTTGAGCCATTCAAAATAACTGGAATTGTTCTCAGGATAACTTCATCAGTCTGGTCTCTGTGAATATTCACTGATTCATTTGGCTTATCATCATTTGATCTGACAATCGAATTATCAATACTTGGTCTGGATTGATTGTCTTTATGTAGTAAGTAGTGATGTTTCTGTGTACACTTGTTGGTATTGCACACTTTTTTTGTGAAATAGTCAGTCATTCGATCCTTTGGTTTGAGGCATGAGATACATAATTTATTTTTCTTAACAATATTTCAACGTTCTTCCACATTCTTATCCTTGAATTCAGAACAATTGTGCAGATTATGTTGTCCTTCAGTACAGCAAAAACACCGTTTCATTTTCTTGTCTTCAGAATTCACAATTGTTTCGAATCGGCGATTCGTTTGATCGTATTTGAATACCGGTTCATGAATCAGGCTGGCTGCTTTTCCAATGTCTCTCAACCATTCAGAAAAGCTCATAATAGTTACGTCCTCTAATTTAATAGCATGCATCGACCATTGTTGCTTCAGATTAACTGTTAAATTAGACACGAACTCCTTCAGTAAAGTTGGATTTCTCAGGTAAACATCGTTATCTAAATGCTTGATAGCAGCTACAAGGTTATTCACAGAATTGGCGAATTTTATAAAGGTCTCCGGTCTATGATCTCTGGGAGCTGGTGTTGACCTTACTTGATCTATGAGGTAGTTGATGATAAACTCTGGTCGTCCATATAAATTCGTTAGGGTTTTAATGATTTCTTGAACATTTTTATGAGAAATTAATAGCATTTTGACTGCTTCTCTAGCATTTTCTGAGTCGTAGAATATTTTCACTCTCATGATATCGACATATTTTTGTTATTTCAGCATATTCGTTTATAAAAACTAACCACTCCGCCGGGTTTCCATAAAAAAATGGCAGATTTCTATCAACTGCTTGTCTTCTTATGAATGATGAACTACAGCAATGTCCTCTATTACCATTATTTGGGAAATCGTGCATCGTTTGTATTTCTCTAAGGGGAACATGCTCATTAAAAGGCTCAGACTTATCCATCCAAGTATCTATCATTCTATTCTTATCTGAAGTAATTTTCGAACAGATAGATATTCTCGAATTATTTTCAGATTCGTATACTGTGTCGTTATGTGTTTCTTCAATTATCTTCATTTTTTCTATTTCAAGTTTCTTCAATATCAACTGCTTATTTATTTCCGCTATTTCACTTTCTGCTTTCAGTTCTGCTTCTAACATTTTCTGTTTAACAATGCTTTGTTTACTGCTTCCGGTGTTCATAGTTCCTCTGGATCGAGCTCTGGATACACTTTGTATTGATTTTGTTATTTTGTCGCTATCTTTCTTTTGTTTTATTTTTGAATGACTGTTGTCATTTTTAACTCGGACACTCTCAGATATATCCTGAATGATATTTTCCTCAGATGTCTTTTGATCTATATTTTTTTTCTTGATTCTTTCACTTTTTCTCAATACATGCTTTTCAGATTTCATTTTGTCGATTGATTCATTACTGTCTGTCATATTGCTGGACTCACCAATTTCGGTATTCATTTGCTTGAATCGAAGGACCAATGTTGCGTCTACAATGTCTACCTTATGAATGTCTCTCAGAAGGTCTATTTTTGGCTGGCTCTAGCAAATAAAATGAAACTAATGATTCCGTCGGTTGACGTTCTTCTTATATTTTTTGTCAACTTGACATCTCCTTTCAGAAAAATACAGGGACATTATATACAAAGTGACAATATGAAAGAAACGAACAATAAATCATCAACAGTAATAGTCGTTTCAAAAATTTGATAGTTTGGTTCAGATTGCAATTTCATAAAATCTGGTAATTCAACTTTTTAAATTGAATTAATAAGCTATTATTAGTGGAGCCCAATAGGGAAATTTGGGATTTATCCGAGCGCGACTTATTTACTTTTTCGAGTCCAAAATCATTTCATTCAAAGTTTTTCTGCCCAGTCTATGGCATTTTCATTTGCAATTCACATCTCATCGATGAAGCACGTTACAGGACATAATGTGCATCTCAGCAGATGGCCAATGTTTTGTATTTTCCCACATCCACAGAGGCATTGTCGGTCTTCCTTAATTTTCCACTTTAGTTTATTTGTTTTTACGGGTGCCACGCCGGTTCGTATTTTGTTTAGCGTTCTCTATGTCTTCCAGTCCTAATTTGACCCTGTACAGTGGCCTTCGTTGATAGAGAAGTTGTTGGACGGTTCCACGGTGGCACGTTGAAGACAATTTTTCCTTGATTTGAGCCTTTTCCGTTGCTGTTCTTGGCCATAGATGACATGACGACAGCTTAACATAAAGTTACCCTTAATATAGGATCCCGCGTCTAAGGCCGATCAGAATGGTTAAAAAAAATCGATCGTTGGAAATACTCGAGCGCGTTAGATTAAGGTAAGGTAGATTAATTACGTGCTGAAAAGTGTGCATTTTATTAATCTGACAATTTGAGCGTGGCGTAAGGGAATGGGTGGGTCACAAACTTGCAAAGAAAAACGTCACCTTGAGATTCTCGAGCGCAGTCAAATTTTTTTTTATTTGAATTGAAATAATTCAAGAATAACGATTAAAAATATAATCTGCCGATTTTTACATGCCAAAGCAGCACAAATCGTCAATAAAATTTAGTGCGTGTAACTGCAGTGAAGCATGTATTCTTCACTCCACGCCTTTCTTTTCCTTTCACTTTTTTTTACCCCATTATTTTTTACACCATCCCCACACTACTTCTTGCAGTGAACAGCATGTGTAACAGCAACAAAATCAATCTTTCTCTTTCTCTAGTCGTTTATTATATATTCTGAAGTGACGTGACCTTATATTTGTCGTTAACGTAATGTAATTTAATTCCTTTCCATTTGTCTTTATCTGGAACGCATCTTATGCTTACTTGTAGTGGTTTCCCTGTAAAGTGCTTCACTTGTTCAACCAGCGTTTAGGCGAGCGTCACCGAGGTCTCACTCCTTTGACTTCTACTTGGATTACAAGTTTTTCAGGATTGTCATCACTTTTTTTGCTCACTTGTCCAAAATATTTGGAAATTCTTCGCCTTACTATGGTTGAAAGTCTATTATTAATTTTTAGCTCTTTTAATATTGACGTATTCGTTCTATGAGCAGTCCAATGAATTCTTAAGAGCCGTCTCCAAACCCACATTTTGAAACTTTCCAGTTTGGTAGAATCGGAAGCCTTTAAGGTCGATGCCTCAGCTTCATAAAGCGCAATCGAGAATACAAGAGTTTCGACAAGTCTACGTTTTGTTGTTAGGGTTATATGCTTGTCTCTCCAAATTTTATTCAACTTGGTAATGGCGGTTTTGACAAGAGCTATTCTTCTTTTAATCTCTATGGATGCGTTTCCATCTTTATTTATATGGGCTTCCGGATAAATCATTTCATCCACAATTTCTACATCGCGTTTGTTAGGCACTCCTTCTACATTACTGGTACGATCTATTAGCATCAACTTTGTTTTTTGGCGATTTAGTTTTAAGCCAAAGTTCGCACTTTCTCTTTCTACTCCTTCAATGAGTTCAGACATTTTCTGTTCGTCCATTGCTATGAGTGTGATTTTATCGGCGTAGCGTAGGCTATTTATTTTTTTACGGCCTATACTTAAACCACCTTCCCACCTTTCCAAGGCTTTTCTAATAATGTAATCGCAATAAATGTTAAATAATAAAGGTGACAGAATACAACCTTGCCTTCCGCCTCGCTTTATGTTAAAGGGATAGGAGATTTTAAAAAAATCAATACACTTTCCAAATAACACTGTTGCTCTTATACTACATTGGAAAGAGTAAACATTACAAACTTGGGATAAATTGCGCCAATATTTACTGAATAGTATAGAAATACCTTTATGTTTTCTTTGAATAAAAGTTTTATTTTTTTTTTGATTGAACAATAAATGCTTTTTTTAACCAACCAAGTTTGTTAAAATCCTTTCAGTCGTTTAGAAATTACAGCTGTTTATTTAAAAAGCATTAAATTACCTCGCCACTTTATTTTAATCAATACTTTAAAAAGTGTTTAACAAAAATTACTTAAATAAGGCTTAATTTTAATAAACATATAATTTGTCTTTACATTTACGAGTTGTATTTCAGTGATTATTTTTTGACGTTTCTTAAAACCAATGAAATGCTTCTTTATTTGTCACAAGGGTAAGTTTCAACCAATTATGTCATTATTATAGTGGGAATAAATCTCTTGTGATTATTCTCGGGAATAATCACTGTGGCTTTTATTTGCCTAGTAAGTGTCAGATAGTCACTGGTCATAATTCAGCAAGTTCAGTTAAACTAAACCATACTTACAATTGAACCAAGAACATCATTCAAATATAATAATCTTAGAAAAAATACGCAGGAGGAAACACTTAATATAACAAGCAATTCCAAATCCTCAATAAATAATGAGTCTCGAAATATTTTTAATAATTGCGTTTTTCATTGTACTAATTTAAATTTTTAATTTTTTTAATATATTCACAATGTGTCAACGATATTTTCGTATATTGTAATAATTAATTAAATTAAATTTTTCAATATTTTTATTGATCTTTTTTATTGTAAAAATTTGTGAATCAAAAAATAATCCAGTCAAATATAACTCGCGAGTTCCATAAATTAGAAAATAATTTGACAGATTTTGTTCAAACTTGTTGCCATTTGGAAATAGCCACTCGAGCACTGCGGGCTCTCGTGACTATTGCCTGGCAAAAAGTTTTTAAAAAATCTGTCTAATTATTTTCAATTTATTCTCACTCTCTTGTTTTATTATTACTGACTATTTCACTCATCTTAAAATATTCACATAATCTAACCAATCGCAAACCAAAGACAACTTGTATTTTTGCGAAAACACCAGCTGTCTTTCAATTCTGATTGGAGTGTCAGCTTCGGTATTTTTAACGATGTTTGGGAATATTGTGTGACGAGTGTTAGTAAAATGATGCAACAATTAGGACTACTGCTAACTACGTGTATTTATCGAAATGAAGGAAAAACTTGGCAAGCGAAGTAATGTGCGCCAGTGTTAAAGTTCGTCCAATGACTGTTGGAGTTCGTTGAGAGACTGTCGAAGTTTATTAAGAGACTGGTGGAAACTGACGGACTGACTGAGGACGACTGTCTGAAGACAACTCACTGAAGACGGCTGACTGAAGACGACTCACTGAAGACGGCTGAGTGAACTTGTGTGCCTCTCTCCGTTCTTTTTATCTACTTTCCCCCACGTTGGTCAGTTTTATGACAGTCTGTCGATGATACATAATTTGGCGAAAAGGGCCTTTTTCTAATCATCCCGCTTTACTGTGATTTTACGTGAGTAGCTGAAGAGGAAAGAAGATTCTGGTCACAAATGGTAGCATCGTATACGTGCGTTATTGCAAAGTAGCAGAACTTAGGTTCGTAAAGGTTAGGGTCGTATACGTGCTTTCTTGAAAAGGACACGACTATGATCAAAAAGGTTTTTAGTTAAATTAGTCGTTGGAATTTTGGGGAATTCACGTTTCGTCCTCTGTGTATAAATTGTATGTATGACCGCTACAGACGTAACCATAGCAACACAAAGTTTGGCAGTTCTATCAATATTAATTGTACCTGAATGTGTCAAAATGAGTGGCTTCGGTACAAATTCAAATGAAATTATCAATCAAAACATAGATGAGAACGTACTTGTGTCTACAAAAAAATAAGAATGTTATATATGAAAACAATTTATGACATTCTGTGTCGATCGCGACTACAATTTAGACGCACAAAATACCACCGAACGACTGGCATTCATTCTAAAAGACTGGGCATTTAATATGAGGAAAATTGACGGAAGTGATTACAAGGAAAGTGTTATTAAAACCATATGAAACACTACAGCAAAATTTTTGCAAGAAAAATATTTTAGCAAGTATCAGAGGGATATTGATCCATTCAGAAGTATAATTTTCAAAGAGGCAAGGGCGGCTCGTGACAGTAAGAGGAAATTATTGCAAGCTGTACCTGAAAAACGGAAAGTAAGTTCTGTCGCTATGACTTCTGACGAATATAAAAATATGTGCCTACAATGGGATAAGGATACGCCAGAAGGCCTCCAGAAAAAGTTTTTTCACATAGCAGCAGTAGAACTTGCTTGGAGAGGTAACGAAGCAGCTTTTTCTTTGTTACATTTTTTTAAAGAAGAAACAAACTCGAGCAATCCCGAAATGTGTCCTGTGAGATTAATTTGGAAACTGATATCAAAAAGGGGAAATATTGCAATTGACAGACTGTTTCTGTCTGCGAATGGTAAGTGGAATAGAAATAACAAAAACAGTTGGTACAAAAATTCTCCTGTGGGTATCAACACACTGTCAAAATGGACAAAACTGTCTGCAGAAAAGATAGGATTAGATACTAAAAAAGTCAAAATAACAAATCATTCTAATCGTGCAACTGCAGTTAGTCAGTTACTACAATCTGGCGTTGGTGAACAACAGGTAATAAAAATAACCGGACATGGAAGTTCCAACACTATGAAACCGTATTTACAGCTTAGTGAGAAACATCATCAGAACATATTGAATACCTTCAAAAATACTGGAAGTACATCAAGTAATGAGTCCAACAATAGAATGTGTCCAAATAATGGTCAAACCATTCAAAATTTCTATAATTGTACTATATATAATAATTATAGTTGAGTGTAATGTTGATTATTGTTCAAGTATTAAAATAAAATAATGATACATATTAAAATACTCTTTCATTATTTTTTTTATTCAAATTTACAAAATGACTAAAAATTTACAAGCCCAATTTTTAAATCATTAGATAAAGTAACAACTGAAAAATTACTAAATATACTAAATAACTACTAAGCGCACTAGCGACGACGACGAGGAGCAAGCAATGGTGAGTAGAAGCGAGAAGCTGGAGAAATGCGCTGAGGTGTCGGTAGCTTCACCGGTACCTCTGGGACCTCGACTCACTCTTGCTGTTGACGACGTCTTCCGCAACATAGATGTTAGATTCCTTAGATAATTTGGTTAAGCTGGTTTGATGGGTTTTTACCTGCTGTAGGTCGAAGGGTTTACTGTCTTTTATCGCCGTGAATTTTGTTATCACAGTAAATAAAACAACACACTTGTCATCGAGATAATATTGTATAATTTATTCATGGAGCTTACAGTTTTAAGCCTCCTGTATCTTCAGAAAATTTTTACTGGCTGTTGACTATGAGATTAATTAATTATATCTGATTATATTAATGTACATTTTACCACGTGGTGTTTGAAAGAGGTGCTCTTTGCGGCGAGCGTTGTGTATTGCTAGGAGGTTCAAATGAAAGAGGGCGGGGTGCTGTGCTCTTGTGGAGAGATGTTCTTCGGCCGGCGGATAAAATGGGAAAGAGGGAAAGAGTGGCTTCGTTTCTCGCGCTGAATTTAGCGTTTTTATTGGTCAAAGCGTAACTATCTTTTTCGCGTAATCTTATAGCTGATTTTTAAAATTGCACACGACCCTTTTGTTTTTAGCTGATAAATAATTTTCACGCGACAAGAGGGTGATTGGATATTATAGTAGGTTTCAGCTGAGTTTTTTGTCGGCTTTAAAGACGTACTGAGTGGTTTTAAAAATCAAGGAATTTCTCAGAGAGTAATTGTACAAATGGAAGTACTGATTTCCAACAACTACTATAACTCAAAACTAAGAAAAAGCTAACTAAAACGAAACGAAATTTACTGAACTATTTAAATACTTGGATTTGGAAGAACCCCACTGGACGAGAGCACAATTAAAATTAATGCGCCTATTGGTATTAAGATAGATATTAGGATCTTATTTTAAACGAAAACTTGTGTTCTCCGTCAGTATGACTCATAGCTCCACTCGTTTTCAAACGTAAAGTTAAAATTTCGGTTGTAAATAGCCTAAAATAGCAATAAAATAGTGGTATTTTCATAGAGTTACATTAAAAAAAATTTGAATCCAAAAATTAAAATATCCTCAGGCATTGTTGTGGTTTGTATTTTAGCTCATGGCAAAAGGTCTGTCGTTACAAATCCCCTTAGATGTAGAAATACAGTTACTGTTGAAAATCAGTACGTCCAACTGTACAATTTCTCTTTGAGAAATTCCTTGATTTTTAAAACTACTCAGTACGGCCCTGACGCTGACAAAAATCAACTAAAAGTCACGCATTCATTACGTGGAAATTAGCTTTCGTATAAACAACCGTGCAATTCAAACATCTAAAAAAAGAACACGTTCATTTGTATCCCTCCGAAATCGTCGCGCGCATACGATAACGTGATAGAAGATGGTTAACAAAAGCCACGTCTGACCGGGCTTCTTTTTCTCGCCCTTTTTCGCATTCCGAACTTCAAGCAATGCAGAGCACAGCGCTTCGCACCCGTTCTCGCATATCATCAGCCGAGCTATAACCTTTAGCTCAGAGCAATACTTTAAAAAACCACATGGTAAAATACACATAACTATAATCAAGTAAAATACATTAAACAAAAGCTAGCAACTAGTAAAATTATTCTGAAGATACAGAAGGCTTTGAACTGTAAGCTCCATGTATTAAAGTTAACAATATATTATCGATGACACGTGTTTGTTTCATTAACTGTGAAAATACAAATTCACGGCCATAAAAGGCAGTAAACCTGTTAGCCTACAGTAGTAAAAAGACAGATCGAGCCAGCGATTACTGAGTTATCGAAGGATTCAACATCTACGCAGTAAAACGACGCCGTCGCAAGGAAGTCAGCAGGCTATAGAGGTTCCGGCGGTAAAGCTGCCCACACCTCAGAGCATTTTCTACAGCTTACAACGCCCAGTACATACCTGGAGGTCGGCGCCGGCGCGCAGTTACCTAGGTACTATAACATGCAGTACAATTTAATATCCATGCAGGTTAAATCACACAAGTAATTTGAATTTTTCGCAAACAACTAGACTTCCAATGACAATGACAAATTTAATAACGTTTTCTAATACTTTCTATTCCTTTAAAGTTGGTTTTATCAGTCCAATATTTTTAGATTAAAATATAAAGCCCCGTCCAAATCTGAGCAAATGCACCGAATGAGCACTTTGCGTCGCTTGAGCATTCTGATGTGCACAGGAAGCACGAATGCGCTGAGCACGCTCCAAACGTGCGGCAGCCGATCTGAGCATTGTCGGTACTTTAAAAAAATTAGTCTGGATGGGTTTTCTGTTGCACTAAACACGTTGCGCCGAATGGCCCCGTACAAAATTGATTTTTCACATGAGATATGCCTGCAATTAATTAAAGAGTTTAAAAATTAGCCTATTCTTTGGAATATGAGACACGAAATGTATTTTAATAAAATTAAGAAAGAGGATCCTCCTCCTTCTCTTTCCATTATCCTCCAAAGGATGTAGTGACACCATTTATATTTGATTCAGCAAGTGATTCCATGCTTGCCTATTTTGTGCAATCCTTTCGGCATCATGCAGTCTCATGTTTATTAAGGGTTTTGTTTGGTCCACCCATCTAGTTGGAGATCTGCCTCTTGAGCGTTTGCCTTCTACTTTCCCTTCTATGATTAGTAGCTCCGTTCCTGATCTTCTAGCTATATGCCAAGGTACTGCAGATACATGCGGTTTATTCTGGTTAGCAGCCTTAAACGTGGACCAATTTCTTGTAATACGGATACCTTGGTTCGGTGTTCTGTCCACGATACTCTTAAGAGTCGTCTATAAACCCACATTTCAAAAGCCTTAATTCTGTTCAATTCTATTCTCAAGAAAGAGGATGCTTGGAGTAAAATGGCGGATACATTTAACCGGAATGTGAGTAAAGTTATAAAAAAAATAGTTAGTCTAAAAGGATCTTACCAGCGAGAAAAAGCAAAAATCAAGAAAAATGTTGAAACAGAAAAAGGTGAACATAAATTTATAAATAATTAAACTTGCTATTAATTACGTTTAATATATTATAGTCACCGACGAAATATATGACTGATATATTTTGATTTTTTCGAAGGTATAACTGAAAAGACCATTAACTACGCATCCTTTTTTTTTCTAATTTTTAAGTAATTCATTAATATTAATAAATGCAGCACTAGCTCGTCTTAGATTCTCCATTACGTTCATCGCATAAATAAATGCGGCGCACAACTGGAGCGGCTTCGAATGCAGGCTCATGTGGTTCTGTGCGGGGAAACAACAATTCCTCTGAATGAATGCTCATGCGGCGCTAAGTGCTCAGATATGGACGGGGCTTAAAGCAGACATTGCTGCGGAACAGTCTGCAAACAATTAAACTTTTGAAGAAGTTTCACAAAAATGTACAAATTCATTAAACGTTAGTAACCTATCATTTGCAACAGCATGCGGTTTTTAAAATATGATGTAATTATGACTATTTTTGTGTAGATTTTAATGCAAAGATAATTTTTTAGATATATTTTTTAAAACTCATTTAGTTACGAAAAGTTTCATAAAAAACTGTCACTATAGAACATGGAAACCATTTACAAAAAATCTAAATATTAAAGTTAATAGCTATACTTAAATAAAAATAAATATTTCTCTTTACCTTAAAGTCCACATCATTAATCTATCACCAACGCAAAAGATAATGATTGCCGGTGTCACAAAAACCTTATGAATAAATATTAAGAAACAGGGGCGTATTTTAACACTATTACCCTTTATTTTAATAATTTAAATATAATAAAATATATAATACTTTTGTTGTTCGGTAATAAAACAAAAAATATTTATATTGAATTGTTTAACTAACAGTAATCAAATTTAAATATGATTTTTTTGTAAATTTATTAAATAAAATAAATATTAAATTCTCCAGGTTTATTGTTTACGGCAAACTGATAACAGTGATAACACTATTTCTTTTTATAACTGGAATTTTTTGAAATATCTGTGGTTTTAAGGACATATGGTATACAAGAATTTTTAAAATATTCTTGGTAAAATAACCTATAAATTTGTTAATTACCATCGCTATAAGGTAAATATAATATCCAAACATTAAACAAGTCCAAACTGTTAAATTAAAAAAACTCAGTTCATTTCTGCATCCTCACTATCTTAACTGTCAGAACCAACATTAGTAACAAAATTACTTTTAATACTAAGCTTTATATGTTTTATAAAATCATTGTTCACTTTTTTTACTTTTTTGATGACATTTTGTTATTTCTTTGGCTGAAAAGATTTAAATTCATTCCCAATTAACTCGAATTACTTTGTGGTAAAATTTTGGAAACGTAGTACCATAGTACTGTATTATTTTTTAAATTTTTTAGTTTACAAAACTTTAACAAGCTACTTTTTTAATAATTTTTTTTTAAACAAGTCGTGTTTAATTAGAAACTCTTAAATTTAACTTACGTTTGAGGATTTATTTGAAATGTTTTCAGCGAAAACAGAATGATATAGCTCATTTCACCAATATAAGACGGTATCGAGTTAGTCACCAAGGCATCGACTTAACGGGCGCACTGTGTTGAAAGGTACACTAGTAAATTTTTTCTAAGATTTAAACCCGAATTTTTTTTTTTATTATTATGTCTTTGTTAAAAGGTTTCATTTTTATTTTTTGCTTTATTGTAAACATAAATCGTTAATGTAGCTCTCGATGAGTTTTTTGGTTAGAAATAGGCACATATTTAATTATGTAAAAAAAAATGCAACACAAATAAATTATCGTCACAAATTTAATAAATATGTTTAATCATGTAGTACTTACGGTATTATCAATCATCAGATTTATAGTCCTTATAATAGAAATAACTGTCATTGCTATTCTCATTCGGATTGTAAATGATAACAGGATTATTTGCTTCGATGCGGTTATCAAGAACCCATCATTCCTCTATTAAATTTTCACATTTTTCCCAAATTTCAGCAAAAAGTGGTGGTTGTCAAGTTTCCAAAACAGCCTTAACACTGTAACCATTGGATCCTACGTGATTATCATGATAAGTTTTGCATATTTACCAAATATACTTATTGGGATTAAATTGGCAATGATAAGGCGGAAATCTTAGCACACGATGTCCATAACTGAGTATAATTTGATCGACTTTGTAAATTTTTTCTCTTTCGTGCCTTTTAGCTATCGATAATAATTCCGGCTTAAAGTAATACTGTGGAAATAAAATATTAACGTTCGTTAACCATTCTTTTATTTTCTGTACCGTCCAGGAGTTTGCTAGTTGCTTATTTAAAATTTCCTATTGGTACGGAGCATTACCTAATTCAATGACAAATGGTTTTTCTAACGATGGTAATAGTTTCTCTTTTAACCATTTCACAAACATCTCTGTATCCATATAGTAATGATAATCGGCAGATTTTGATTTTAACAAAAATAAAAGATCCGCCCTATCAACAAAACCATGATTTTCACCTACATGCACAATAATGTGTCTTTTTCCTTTACCGTCGGTGTGTTTTATAGACTTTATGTTATCGTCCTGCCAAATTCTTTTTGTTCTACCTTTAGCAAAAAGTTTTGTCCAGATAAACAAATTAAACACAATGTTTAATTCTTTTATGCACTACTTTAGCTTTTTCACACAAAGCCTTTCGGTTGTCTTAATTTTTAAACTTAAACCCAATATATTTCAAAATTCTGAAAAGACTCATTCTAGAAATTTTAAATACATATTTTTTTAATACTAAATATAAAGAGACACGTTCTTTTTTTTTACGTATTTTGTACACAATGTCGCGAACTTTAAATATGTAAGCTTTGGGAAAGTCAATAGTCATCAGTTAAATAAGCGAATACATTCAATATTAATGCATTTACATCTAAAGCAGGTCGCGGCATTTTCGCGGTCCATTAGGTATACATACACTACTTGAAATCAGAATCGGTACTATACGATTTTTTTGTATGTACCTACTACAATTATAACCCAGGATTACTTATTACTTTTCTAGAAATCTAACAAAAATGTTCACCGTGCTAACAAATAAAAATATTGACCCTTAATTTACAAACAAGAAGAAGTCTTTGTTACTTAAGAAATTTGTTTAAAAATATTAGGGGAATTTACTTTCGTACTTTTTAAATGTACAGTTGAATACTGGCTATCGAGTTTTTAATGATATTTCGTTACCACCGTATATTCGTGAAATATGCTATATGGTGTATTATTTATTACTATTACACTATTCTGTAAAATATTTGGCAAAAATGTGTTTTTAAACCAATTTTTAAATAATTCACCGCTCATATTGTTATTGTAATTAACTTAATAATCTTTTAGATGTTTACCAGAAAGCAGAAGTGTATTAGAAACCCAACTGGCATTAGATCCACAATGTAAAATTACTATTTTGGTATATAACTTTGCTGAAGTTACGTTGACTGCAGAACATTTTTTACTTTTACTTGTCTTACCTTTCCTGGTTGTATCATGAGTGTCCTATCATGTTTAGTCCTAGTAATAAATTTGACCATTTTCTTCTCGAAATTTAAATATTTGTTTTTAAGTGACAATAATTTTGCCAATTGACAATTTTTTTGCTCTCCATTATGTGATCTCGTTTATTAATAATCTTTTTTAAACCATAATTTATTATATGTCTTCGGAGTGTTGAAATTGGAGTATTAATTAGATACTTTCTTTTTTAATTTATGACAAATAATTTATAAAGTTGGGATTTGGCGTATTTTGTATAAATCATGTATTGCATATAAAATAGATTTAGCTAGCAAAGGTTTTAAATTTCGAGATTTTTCAAAGTCACTCTTATTCTTTTTGGAAGGTATACCTTTATGCACGGGAATAAAAATAGTTTTGTATAATATATAATATAATTGTATAATAAAATAGTTTTATAATAAAGCTGCTTTTTTTACAGCATTTCGATTCTGGCCACGTTTTAATGTAATGTTGTAAACGTTTAAACATTGTTTATTAAGCACTATCCTACAAAATTTTGATTTATTGGTGGACAATTTACCTGAAGTTGTCGGCAAATTATTCAAACGATTTCCCCATGGTCACCACATGATGGTAAAAAAATAAAATAAAAAACTAAAAAAAATATAATGGGTAAATATAAAAAATCTACTGAAATCATATTTCAAACAACCAAACACAAATACATGAAAATATAATGAATTAAAGGTGACCCGTGCGAATACTTCGCACCGATAGCGGTCAGTTACGTAATATAATAAAGTTTAAATGAATAAATGTAAGTATTTATTAATTAAATATTTTAATTTACAAAAAAGTTACGAAATCAGTATTATATTAACATTATTATCCTAGATGGTACCGGCGACTAAGTCTGCGTAAGATAAGTACTTTGTGTAGCTCTTTTTCTTCTCCAAGGAATTCATTTATCTTTCTTTATACCAAAATTTAATTCTCATTCGTGTGCTTACATAATTCTTGCTATGCACACGTTTATAACTTGCACACTTGTTTATTAATGATGCCTTTATCCCATTTATATAGTAAATAACTAAAATTTATTTTTTTTTCAAAATAACATAATATACACTTGACACTGACAAAGAAACTTAAAACTGACAGATGTCAATTTAGTTTATTACCAATTTAAAATTGACTAATGCCAATTAGAAATTAATGTAGCTAATTTGATTTTTACTAATGTCATTTTGATTCTAATTGCTTTCAATATCCATACATACATACTCACAAATTTTGCGTTTATAATAGTAGTAGGACTATTAAAATTGAACGATAATACTACGAATTTAATCCAAACTTAAATAACTAATAAAAACTACATTATTTTATATTAATTTGTAGGTCCAGTAACAAGTAAAATCATAAAAACACACCAATAGTATACGTTTTATCAATAATTTAACTTTTTACTCCAAACACGTTTTTGACTAAATTTGGAAAATACCATATTAAATTCATGAAATCTATTTATAAAAAAATCGATGTGTGTATGTTTGTAAGTATGTGTGTATGTTTCTATGGACTCCAAAACAACTACACCAATTTTGATGAAATTTTTGGGCAATCTTTAGATTAGCTCGGTGGGTCATCTTGTGAAGTTTGGTAGCAATCGGATAAACGAAAAGGGTAAGAGGAGGTTAAACTATAAAAACCCTTCCCAATGAACTCCAAAACGACTAGACCCGTTTAACGAAATTTTCAGCTAATCTTCCTATTAGCCCAGTGGGTAATCCTGTGAAGTTCGGTAGTGATTAGATCAACAAGAAGGGATAAGAGGGGGTTTAAATATAAAAACTAACAAAAGTGGCCAAAATTAGTGACGAGTTAATATTCCGATTTAAATAAATGCATACATACATAGAGTCACGCCTTTTTCCCATAGGGGTAGGCATACACCACTTCCTTCCACTTGCTACGATTTAAATAAAATTTTGTAAATGTATATTTATTGCTTTAACTTGAGATTTATTACAATAAGCCCCTACGAAAGTGGTGAGACGGGATTTAAGCATAAAAAAGTTTTAAAAATGGTTGATATAAGTGTTGAATTTATAGTTCTTGTGGTTGCTGAGTTTGATAATGAAATTTCCAATTTAGTTAGCATCCCGACAAAAGGGGTGGGATTGGCAAGGAAAGTAAAAACTATTAAGAACGCCGATATAAGTCGAATTCATAGTCTTTGGGGACGCTAGGTTTAAAAGTATAATTTCCAAAGCAAACAAGTCTATGAAAAGGAGGGAAGGTGTTGAAATATAAAAACTATTAAAAATAGCCGATATTATTGTCTAATTCATAGTTTTTAGTGACGCTGTGTTTGATAGTGTCTTTAATTCCACTGTGTTTGTTTCTGATTAATAATATGATCTCATTAGCAATTTTGTTGTTAGGAATTATATTAAGTTATCTAGAGAGTTTAAAAGTAATTTCCTTAATATATGGAAAAGAAGAAAATATAACGTTAGGAGTCTCAATATTATGGTCATTTTTATTATAACCAATCGAATTATGAAGGTTTGCTCTATGAGTAATGTTAATTAAGAGATTAAAAAGAATGTTAAGATTTTTTTTTACGGAAACTTAATATAATTCCTACCATCACAATAGACCATATTGTCAATCAGAAACATCCACAGTAGAAGTAAAGATAAAGTTTCCTCGATATCACAAACAAATTTAGAATAAAGAATTCTTTGCCAACGTTGAGATAAGCAGTATATTAGACAAACTACGATCCCTGATAGCGAGAATTACTTTTATTTAGAGTGACAGCAAACACCATCCTAAAAAATGTGCTTAAGCTGATCATGTCAACAAGCTCGACCATCATGAATTATGAATAAACCAAAGCGAAACTTATAAATAAAATAAAGTTCTTTAGTTACCCTACTTTTAATCACAAAAACTTTAAAACTACTTTTCTACGCAATGAGGCAGAACAATTTAGTTACATTAAACATAAGGCAGATTAAAAAAAATTATTACTCAGTATGGGAGCCGCTATTCCTTCGGCACGCATCTGGTAATAGCGAACTTTTTTTCATCACTACTCGTATGTAAAATATTATATATTATAAATTGTCAAGTTAATTTTGGGAGGCATTAAAATACCAAAATAAAATATTTTTAAATTTTTGGAAATAAAACGTAACTTAGTAATAAGGCATTACATGGGTTGTATACAAGACCAAAGGAATGATCCACTTGGGGCAAAAGAGGTACATGAGCTTCTACTCCTTAACAAGAGAATTGAAGAAATGGGACCAAACTAAGGAGCTGGAAAGGTACAAAAAGCAGACAATGCTGCAGTGCCTTGTGAAAAATAACACCTTTTCCACAATTCCTATTTATTGATTCATAATAATGAGGAAAGATTTATTTAGGCGTAAAAAAATAAATATTTTTATTTTTTACTATGGTTTATCCAGTTTTTAATGAAACACTCCGTGGAAATTTAAAAGTATTCACCTATAGTAAAGGATCCGAAGTAAAGCCGACCTTTACCCATCTGTTTAATGGATGCAAATTATGTTATAAGTAATTTAGTATGTAAAAAATTAAAAAAAATGGGTTGCCTGAAAAAATCATGGCCAGGCTATAATTAATTAAAAATTCAGGAGTCAATTTTTTTTAATATCTACCGATAAGTTTAACGAAAAAGTTTTACACCAACCCTAAGTGCAAAGCCTACAGTATATGCAAACGTAGGGTTGCCTATATTTTTCCCGGTCTAACTATATACTATATACCTGGGTTGCCAGGTATAAACAGGTAGGTATTTTGGTCCCAATTATTTTCACCTTCTTGTTTAATATATAAATTAAACATAAAAATAAGCGATATTTTATTGTGAACACAATAATATAGGGTTGCCTGCAAAAAGTCTGTTCTAAATGATGGTTGTCGAATTTGACTAAATTACTAATAAATAACCTAACCTAACCTAACCAATAGGGAAAAGAGCACCCGTAAGACCACCTAAGAGATGAAAGAACAGCTGGCAGTCTACCTCCCAGGAACTGATACAGAGGAACCTGCAAAACTAACAGATCGAAAGATCTTAAATATGGATAAGAAGAAGAAGAAGAAGAAGAAGACTAATAAAATAATTTTATAAATATTGTATTGATATTGACAACACATGATCGTACTTATTTTTGTAATTAAAAATGGTTAAAAAGTGTTTTATATGTGACTCAGATAATCTCTTAATTAATTTTAATGAGGAGTTTACAGCAAAAATTTTTGGCGTGATTAACTGCAACAGAGTGAATGACACAAGAAATCGAATTTTTTTAAAAAATTATGCTAGGAAAGAAGACCACGAACAGTTTAAAAAAAATAAAAAGTTTTGAGAGTTTTAGAGAGTAGGAGTAGATAGATACAGAAAAACGTGCAAGTAAAAAAAGTACCTATTAAATTCTGTTACATTTTACATATAATAGGCTCGTATGGCATTATATAATTAAAGAAGCAAAAAATATAATTAAATTGAAAGTATTTATGAAATATTATTAATAACTTGCGTTTTGTTTATTAAAGTATGCTCTTAAAAACATAATCAATCAATCGTTTCATCATCAAGCGAGGACCGAATTTTCGTACAAAAATAACCAGCCGCCGAAAAAGCTCTTTCTGATTCTACACTTGTCGGCACTATTGTCATTAAGAAATCATACACATTTTGTAAATACGTTCTTTTTCTTCCTGTTTATTCAAAAAAAGTAATTTTATCTTTTATTTTTTGTTCCAGACCTGGAATTTTTTTAAACGCAGGCACGGGTGAAGTATTTAGTGTTTCGTCTATTGCTGCCTGTAGTTTTTTCCTTAATGCGTTTACGCTTACCTTGTCAAATTCTAATACTATTTCATTACTAATTTGGGAAGATATTGGAAGGGATGTTTCTTGCACAACTTCCATATCTTCTAGATTTTTATGTGTGAGCCGTTTAGTTAAGCTTACAATTTTTTTAATGATTGTAAATTTGGATATGCGTTTAAATACTTTACCAACATCTTGTGAGCCATTCTGCAGATACTGAAGTATTTGTGATATTTGCTGGGAAAGAGTATCTAACATAAATGTTAAAGAAGCGTTAGCCGTCAAAGGATTTGCATTTTTTCGGCATAATGCATCTACTGTTAATTTTACAGGAGTAAGAGCAGCAATAATTGAAGATATTAAATTAGAGTTCTTCGTCAGAAAAATGCATATTGGAACTAATGTCAATAAGCGCTTTTTAAATACAAAATTTAATTCCTTCGAATTTTTTTAACATGAATAACATACTGTTCCATCTTTTTTGACAATCTAATTTTAGCGCTGTTTCTTTACCTACTTGTTCTCTCACGTACTTTTGTAAATATTTATCATTTTTAGAAGGTGAATTTTTAAATGTTTTCACTACTTTCCGAATTTTTAAAACTAGAGATAATATACTAGTATGTCTAATATTTATATTACTTGTAGTTATCTAGCATCTAACTCTATAATAATTCCATTACCATCTTCTTCGTCGATATCGTCGTCATTGTTATCATCGTCATCGTCAACATCATTAACATCGTCATCATTATAATTTTGCTTCACAACATCAATATCCACACTCGAGTTCAAAGTTGACTTATACAAAACATCAGTAATTGCTAAATTTGTGTGCCATACATTGTTGATGTTCAGCCTCTATAATTTTTCCTAATTTTACCATAACCGACGCACCGTCAGTAGTTACTGCAACTATATCTTTAGATATATCTAAATTAAAATCTTTTAATTTTTCTTCTACAAGGGATAAGCATTTTTCTGCTGGAACGGATTCGTAAGCGCGCACGAATCCGATATTCCACATTGTTCCTCCAACAGAATATACATTAATGTTTATGTAGCGCCGATTACGAATAGATGTCCATTCGTCAAATGTGATACTGAAACGTTTACCTTCAGATTTCAGTCTAGAAATTTTATGCACTGTAGACTGTTTAATAATTTTACTATATTCAAGTACCATATTTCTATTAGTGACTGCAGATTTTGGTATGTCCTTGAATCCTCTTGCCTTTAAGCCTTCTCTTATGTCATACGATTTTATAAAAATATTAAAAGACAAACCATCGCGGGTTGTCATTCGGGCAAGCACTTCTGGGAGTGTTTCGTTTTTATTATTTTTAATATAATTTGTTATTAACAATTTAGGTTGTTTAGAAACACTTGATTCGACATCATGGGGGGATTCACATTTCTTTTTAAGATTTAGTCCATGTATCCTCCTCAATTTAAAATTTAATATGTTTTTTGTTTTTCTTTCATTTACGCAAAATAAAAATGAAAATTGTTCTGGCTGGTTTTAAATGAAAGCACTGTATTAACACTTACACTATTTCCCCATTTTAGTTCACATTTAAGGCGATGGGGTGTCGTCGCAGCCGCAGCGATCACCTCAAGGTAAAGTATGCCAATACCGAGCAGCGCTCCCATCGCCTGTTAATATCAGAGCTACGGTGTGCTCTAGAATTGTCTTGGCTGATGACTTTTGTCACTATATATATATATATATATATATATATATATATATATATATATATATATATATATATATATATATATATATATATATATATATATATATATATATATATATATATATATATATACGCTTACGCAGCCTTTTTTAACGTGCTGCTTTTAGTTCAGCTTCCTGTCTAGTTAAGAAATTTGACTAATTTAGTCGGAGTTAACCTTATTCCATCGAGTACAGGGCCCTCCACGGGTCCTACCTTGTACTAGTAGGTGAATATTACGAGCCCAGTCTTAAGCGTATTTACCAACGGACCGGTCTCGTAACACCACTCTTATACCCCTTCCATAGCTCTTTGAGTAAGCTTTTGAAGTGGATTTTGCCCTTAGTGTCCGTACAAATCTAATTTAACCCTTAACCAGCAGTTTGTTAAAAATTTGTTAACAAAGTTTGATTTTTGTAAGGGATTTGTTGAAATATCTATCAGTTGTTCTTCTTCTTGCAGTGATAGTCCGACAGGTCTATTTTCGAATGGATTTAAAACCCAGCTCCAGTCTGACAACTTGATATCTTTCTCTGCAAAGAAGTATCGCTTGAAATTCTTAGTTAAGTTTTCTAAATGGCTTCCTATGGTTTTTAGCATCACAGCTTTATGAATATCTTCCAATGGGGAATCTTGCACAAAATCGCAAAATGTGGGAAACATTTCCAAACTGTTTTCTTTCAATTTGTTATACCATAACTGCAATTTCTTACAAAAAGCATCAATCTTTTGACTTAAATCAAATATATTTACGTCTTTTCCTTGCAGCTGAAGATTAAGTATATTAAGTTTTTCAAAAATATCTACTAAATAAGAAAGCTTCAGTAAAAATAATTTGTCGAAAAAATCTGTTGAATGCTTGTGACCTTCCTCGCTTAAAAATATCGCTATTTCCCTTCTTAATTCAAAGACACGCTTAACCGTCTTACCACGTGACAACCATCTGGATAAGGAATAAAACAACAAAGATTGATGCTCAGCTCCCATATCTTCACACAGAACAGAGAACATCCTTGTTTTTAGTGGTCTGGTTTTTATAAAGTTAACAACTTCAATAACTACTGTTAAAATCATGTTTAGTCCAGGGCTTAGCGATTTTGATGCTAACGCTTCCCGATGTATCATGCAGTGCGTCCAAATAATTTCTGAGGATTCCTTTTGTACTAGCGCTTGTAAACTGTTGTATTTACCAGACATGGCTTAAGCTCCATCGGTGCAAATCGCAACACAATTTTTCCATTGCAAATTCATTTTAGTAATAGAATCATTTGTAATCTTGAACAACTCGGTGGCTGTAGTTCTTCCTTCAATCTGTTTACAAAACAATAAATATTCACATATTCTAGAACATTGACAGAATCTAATGTAGCAAATCAAATGGAAATCATTACTAGAGTCAGTTGCTTCGTCAAGTTGTATAGCAAATAAGTTTCCAGTAAGCTCAGATTTAAGCTGCTGCTGCATATCAACTGATATATTGTTAATTCGTCGACAGATTGTATAATTTGACAGAGGAATATTGTTAAGTTGTGAAGTAAAATTTTCACCAAACATTATTTCTACAATGTCTTTGCAAGCGGGTAAAATAAGTTGCTCTGCAATAGTGTGCGGTTTTTTGCATTTAGCTACTTTGTATGCCACTTTATATGATGCCAAGAGAGCCTTCTCATTTACTGCCAGTACTCTATGGAAGCTGGATTTTTGTTTTTTAAACAATCTGAGTTTCTCCACAAAAAAATCTCGCGGTTTATTGACATATTCTCTGTGCAGCGTTTTTAGATGCCTCTGTAATTTATTTGGTTTTATGCTATCTGCAGCCAATACTTTTAAACAGATAACGCATTGTGGTTTTTCTTCGCCACCTACTTCAAGGCTAGTAAAACCCAAATTTAGGTATAATGGGTCATATTTTCTTGTTTTAGATTTCGGACGATTTCCACCTGAACCTGTCGATGTACAAGCCCCGTCATCCCCAAGTTTTCGTTTAAAAAATTTATCCATACTACATCTACTTATACACTCACTTTTCACAATAATGCTTGCTTAGTGTTAAAACACCTTCACTGAGAGACTGAGAATACCGTATGTGCGCTTCTGTATTTATAGTCGCTTTCAGACAGTTCGAGAAAGATCAGAAAGCTTGAATACGTGGCACGAACGCCGCGAACTTTCCGACAGCATCTTTGGCGCTCTCGACGAGACAATGTTGCCTATTTTAGTCCAAATTCCTAGGTCTACGGATTGGGGGGCGCAACATTTTTTAAATTAAAACAGGGGGGCGTGAATAACAAAAGTTTGAGAACCGCTGAACTAATGTAAGACCAAAATACCGGTATGTTTACATAAATACCGGTTTTTAATAACGGACAAAAATCGTCCGGGATTCCGGTATTCGGGATCTCGAAATCCCGGTATTGTAAGCCCTATATACCGCCATGCTGGATATCCCTACAACAAATATTTTAAGAACAATTTTTGTTAATGTGGCTTAATGCAACTAAGTCTATTTGTATCAAACTCCAGCCTGAAAATTGTGGTTGGCATTTAGATAATTATTTAAAACCAACAGGATTTATTAGGGATCAAAATCCTTTGACAGTACAAGATAATATCAAAATGATGAAAGATGATAATCAATCTACCGAAATCAATAAAAAAAATTGCACTTCAGATGAATCAGACATAGAATAATTATTATGAATTAAATGTTATTTTTTATTAATGTAATATTTATATTTATGGTGTGGTATAATAAAAATTTTGTACTAAACAGAATATCCTTTTCGACGGGTCATTTTGTTCATTTTTATTTACTTTCTTGAAAAAAATTCCAAAAATTCCAAGCAAGTATACATCGCTTTTTGATTTTTATTTATGACAACATTTGTACACTCTAATGCAGCATTTATAATCAAAATATATCAACTTTAAAATTATTATATATTTCATATTACTTTTGTACGTATACTACCAGTTGCTCCAAAATACAACTCTGTGTTTTCGTCTATCGCACGAGATATTTGTCTCGGTCCGCTTTGTCGCACGTTCACAGTCGGATTAAAATTTTATTTTTAAAATTCGACAACTATCATTCAGGACAGACTTTTTGCGGCAAACCTATATCATTGTGTTCGCAATAAAACAGTGCTAATTTCGTGTAGTAGTAGCAGTATACCAACCCCTGAGACCGCTCGTTCATTCTTGTCTTTGCCGCTGTATATGAGTATGTAGTTTTCATATCTGCTATTTCCTTTGCTTTTTTTCTTCGTTTCTGAAAGTGCTTAGATGTCTAATTTATGTTTCTTTATTTCAAGTATGATTTCTTGGTCTTTGTTGTTGAATGATGTAATGTTCCAACATCCAATTCTTAGTAATGATGGTTTCCTTATTCGTTTAGTCCTTATTCTTGCGAGGTTGTCATTGTTTAATCCAATCTGTTCCGAGGCTGTTCCTTTGGTTCTAGGAGCACTTGTCTTTTTACCCAAGCAGGTCGCTGGCCTCACTTGGAACCCTCCTCTTTTTTCCGGGCTTGGGACCGGCTGTATGGGTCAATAAGCTACTCAATCCACCTATTGACCTCTACAGGCAGAGTTACAGTGCTAATTTTTATATAGTAGTAGTATAAATAGGTGAACACAACGAGGACCAAAATCCCTGTTTTGCCTGGCAACTTAATAGTTAGGCCAGGAAAAATATAGGCAACCCTACGTTTGCATATTCTATAGGCTTTGTATTTACGGTTGGTGTAAAAAATTTTCCTTAAACTTATCGGTAAAAGTTAAAAAAAAATTGAATTAATTATAGCCTGTCCAGGATTTTTTTAAACAACCCATTTTTTTTATAATTTTTAACATACTAAATTACTTATAAAATAATTTTTATCCATTACACAGATAATTGAAGGTCAACTTTACTTCAAATCTTAGACTACTATTTTTAAATTCTTTATTAAATAAAATGTTAGTTTAAAATATTGTTTATTGGTAAAGTTAATTATTATTTAAATTTTAAAAATTTACCACGGGTTTTCTCAAGATTTTTCATATCAAAAATAATTAATAATTAGAAATTAAAAAGTTACTTTAAAACAATTTTTAAGATTATTATTAAAACTAATTTTGGAAAGAAATAAAATAAAATAATGTATTGCCATTGAAATGTGGGCTCTGACAATTATTTATTTATTGATTTGTTTTAATTATTAACTATATTTCGAGTGACAAGTGAAACAGAGAACATTTATTAAATAGCATTACATTGCACCAAACTTATCAACCTTATTACCTCTTATTTCCAATTCGTTAACAATTCCCAAATCACTTTAATTATACAAATACAGGACAGTAAAGTATGTTGTGAAGCGAGTGTATTGTGCATAATTCATTGTTTTTCATGGAAAATAATTTTAGTTAATTTGTTCACGGTAATTACCAAAGCTTGCACTTAACTATGCTTATTGGATAGTCGTTTGGGGAAATACATTTTAAATGAATAAAATTTTAATACATTTAAATTTAATGTATCTATATACAAAGGTGGTCCCTCGCTTTGAGGGGAACCGGTGGAAGCTGGAATCCTTATGGATAACCTGCGTAGATAAGACAGCAAAAGTGTAGCTCAAAAACATGGTGCCCACGTTAAAGCCTAGGAAAAGTGCGGATCTCAAAGTTCCAGACAAAGGTGAACTCCCCAAGCTGAAAAAGATGACGGCAACCTTCTTAGACACAAACGGGGCGACAGCCGTAGACTTAAAAAAGCTCACTATGATGAACCTCGGGATAAGCCCTGGATTAATGGGGGACTTATTAAAGTGATAAAAACCAAGCTTGGGTAAATTACCTATGAACAATTTCAAGTTTGACCGAGTGCCTACATATATTCATCGGCAGGAGACTACGGGCCATCAAAATTAACCATCTGTGTTCCGAAGATTTGACAGTAGCTGAAATTGGCACCATGATTGGTGAGACCAAGACCGGACTTATTGTAGGTTTGGCGTAACTACTATATGAATATGAAGAGGTCCCTACCCTGGAGGAATAATCTTCAATCGACTATTTTAAAAATAAGGATCTCACACTACTAATTGGTTTTGAAGCCAACGCCCATCATGAGGTATAAAGTAGCTCAAACACTTACAGAAAAGGCACGGTTCTCCTTAAGTATCTTTTGAGTTTTAGTCTGAACAAACTGAACAAAGGCTTTATTAGACCAACTTTTGTCACTCCTCGTGGACAGAAGGTGATTGATCACTGGGCTCTCGCAGGATAGCCCAAGTGATCTTTAACTAGCATGTTCATCCCAAGATACTTTCTTAAATAATCGACAAATAAAATGTACCCTAAGAGCTGATCAAACCAGTGGTGAGATAGAGACCTCTAGGAACCCAAGGGTCACTGAATTGCACTGTTTCAGAACAGAGCTAGTGAGTAGGCTCAGGGAACCCAAACGGAATCTACGAACTACAGGTAAAATCAATCAGGCAATCGTAAACTACTTAACAAAGACTTGAGAACGAATGCGAAAACCAATTGGGTCTTCTATAGATAGGCTCAGAGGGATTACAAGCATTAGGAACTTTATGTTCAAATCATGGCAAAGTTTTTGTAACGATTTGAAGGACCCCTCATTTGTAGCGCGTCTCCGCAGAATCTTCACGGCCGGTAACAAAGTGGGTCTCAATACTCTGATTTGCCCAGACGGAAGGGAGACAGAGTCCCACGAAGAAATGATAGCTCATGTCATTGAGGTGTTCTTTTCAGGCATTTTGGGCATTGGGGAGAAGCCAAAAAAAGAAAATAAGTCGATTAAAGACTCCACAACGGGAGACTGTAGAACAGTGGCTCGGGTCCTAACCCGTAGCAGGATCAGATGGGTGGTGGATGCCTTTGAACCTGCATGGCTTTGAGCTTCGTTTCTCAAGCATAGTGGGAGATTAAAGTAGTGTTCATACCCAAACCGAGAAAAAGCATCTATAACCAGGCCAATTCATTTATGCCTCTCTTGGCTTTCTTACTAAAAACTTTAAAGAGACTGGTTAATAGGCACGTTAAAGATAATGTACCAAAATGCCCAAAAACCTCCGCACAAGTCACAACATGTATACCAGGCAGTAAAAACGGCACTTTACAATGTAGCATAATGTATAGAGGAAGCCCTTCACCACAAAGAAGCTGCACTGGGCGTATTTATAGATATAAAAGTAGCATTTTATAATACTCCCTTTGAACCTATCCACGCTAAAGGATTTAATATGGAGGAATCCATTTTTATTTGGATTGACTTTATGCTAAAACATAGAACGGTAACCACAAAGCTTTGCGGCGACGTAAAGGCCCATGTGAGGAGCCGATGCCCACAAGGCGAAATAACCTCCCTTCTTATGTGGATCATGGTTAATAACAGTCATCTGGAGGAGCTGGATAAACTGGAAGTATTCTCCGATGGCTACGCGGACAACGTGGCACTTTCAGTCAAAGGCCAGAATCCAGAAAAAAATAAGAAAAAAGATGCAGAAATCTTTTAATATCATTAAAGAATGGTGCACATCTAGGTTTTTAAAGGTAAACCTAATTAAGACTGAAATGGTACTTTTCACGAAAAAGAGATCGTTTACAATGCTCCCTCAATTTTCAGGATAAATTTAAGTTTTTCCATTGAAATGCGCTATCTTTCTTGGTGTAACACTGGACAAGAAACTTAACTGAAGAAGCCACATCGATAAGCAGGTCCAGAAAGCAATTGTCTTTTTTTGGGCTTGCAGGAGAATGTTTGGTAAAACGTGGGGCCTGAAACCCATCGTAGCAAGAAATTTATTTAGCAATCTTGGTTTCACAAACCACCTACGCATCAGTTGTTCGGTGGACACCCCTCAAAACGTCAAAGACATATATGAGGTCTGTTGACTAGCGTTGCTAGGCATTACAGGGGCAATTTAAACTACCCCCACGCCAGCAATGAAGGCTATTCTTAACATTACGCCCCCATATCTACACAAAAAAACAAGGCGGTGAAAACTGCCATAAGACAGCGGCGTTGTACGGGCATGCGGTCATCCTCGACGGTAGGAATTTTAAGTAGGTTCTGACTTTGGGTTGTGACCAACAACGCATCAAATAAAATTTCAAGACCAATTTCCAGGTTATCTTCCCAGATAGGCAGAATGGGAAGCTGACTCCCCAAGCGTCCTTAACCCGAAAGGGTCTGGTACACTGATAGGTTCAAATCACAATCGGATCGGATCATTGCCTTGGAAATTGTTTATTAAGATATTGCCTTACAGCTTCACTATAATGCGGAGGTGTGCCGTTTTGTTGGAAAAACAGACCATCTTCTAAGTATTTTTTATTATTTTTGATTATATCTGTAAGAGGGGATCAATAGTGTCCATCAGCCATTCGAGATATGTTTCCTCGTTTGAATTTTGTGGCAAAAACATGTCCCAACAATGAGATAAATTCATGCTCCCACGTTTAATTTATAAAGATGCTGGATATGTTTTTCGTAAAAGCCCAGTACCGGCAATTGTCGATTAACGGTATCATTAAGAAAAAAATGCATTCATCCGAAAAACAAATATTAAATTAAAAAATTTGCGTTAGTATTTATTTTGTTATTCACAATAACACAAAACTGTAGTCGCTGTCTAGGTCATTTTCATTTATTTCATTTACCAAATGAATGATTATTGCATACAGTATGCAGCTGTAATATCATACAGTCAAAAAACATCATAGTCACTGAGTTATAACATGAAAATAATTTGGGCTGACGGGCAAAATCGATCATAGTCCAAGCGCCGACGGGCAAGGGTAATCAATGTCCAATTGGCCAGAAAAAATGAAGAAATTGAGGCAATTACAATTAATTATCAAAAAAATCTGCCTACTCCTAACATAACCACATCTGACGTGTATTATCGTCGTCAATTAAATTTCATTTCTTTCAATATCCATGTATTGTCTGACTCTACCTCAGTATTTTACACGTACGACGAAAGTGTCGCTCGAAAGGGAGCAGATGACGTTTGCTCAATGCTCAAACATTTCTTTGATAGTATTCTCAGCCCAACAGTAAAACACATAATTATTTTCTGCGATTCGTGCGCAGGGCAGAACAAGAATTTCACGGTTATGCGTTTTTTGCACTACGCAGTCCATAAACTGAAACGATTTGAAACCGTAAAAGTTGTATTCCCCATAAGAGGCCACTCATATATGGAGGGAGACAAGGATATGAGTCTTATCAATACAAAAACTTACACTGAGACACCCGATGACTGGAAGAACGTCATCAGAAGTAGCAGAATTAAACCATCACCTTTTACTGTCATAGATTGTGCCACAGAAATCAAATTTGAATCATGGACAGACTTTTTATCTGGACTTTATGTTAAAAAGTGCCCTATACCTACACGAACTATTCGAATTTTTAAAGTTGACCAAAAGGAGCCAAGATTCATACTCCATAAGCCAAACTACTTTGGAAGCTTTTTCAAAGAAGTTATTGTTGGGAATCAATGCACAAGAAACAAGAAACCAAGGAAGCCCAAGAAGCAAAACGACCCAATAGTATTAAGAGAACTTTACAATGGAAAATTGCCTATTAAACCTGCAAAATTGAAGGACCTTCTACATTTAAAACAGTTTTTGACTAAAGCAGATTCTCAAGAATTTTATAATTCATTGGTTCTTTCGCATGGTTTAAACGAAGGAGATGACGATGACACCGAATACGTAGACGACCCACCAATTTATGCTGTGTAACTGGCAAGAACGATCAGGGTCCATATATATTTATGTTTCGTAATTTATTTCTTATGCTCATTTTGTAAAAATGTTTTTTGATTTCTTTCAATGTAAATAAATAATGTGTTAAAATATGAAAAAAATTAGAAATTCATTCTTATACCCTTTTCAAGTTATATAATCGACTCTAAAGTTAAAAAACGCCCTTCAAATAATAATAATAATATAATCTATTGACCAATCTAACAAAGTAAGTGTCCATATAATATAATCGAAACAGGGAAAGGTCAGTAGGTTACTGGTCTTCCTTAAGCGCCTGTAACTTTAATGAATATAAAAATATATAAAATATAAAAAAACATTAACAATATTTCATGTGATAATATGTACATATTGGTTTATAAGGTAGTGGCATACTACAAAATTCGCTACAGAAATCTAATAAAATACCTTATAATTGTAAACAAAAAAAGGATGGTAAAAATGATACAAAGGGTGAACTTTGACTTTATATATTTAAGCACTAATTGGTAAGGATAGAATTAAATAATTGTTTTTTTAAACTAGTGAATGACAAACAAGCCTTGATAGGTTTTGGTAGTTCATTATAATTCTTGGCAATGCGGTACAAAAATAAATTCTTATATTGTGTGGTACGATGTTTAGACATGGTAAGGAGATTTTTTTCGGCGGATATTCAGGTTATGTTTGTCTATGCGATACGTTATTTTTGCATTTAAGTATGCAGGAATGTAATATCTTATTATTTTGTGGACTTATTATTTTAGTGTGAGCAAAACGAAAGTAATGGTTTTTGAAAGAGAAGAAAGCATGACAAACTGTGGGGTTTCGATTGAGGGAGAAAGAGTGGAACAAGTTAATGAATTTGTGTACTTGGGTTCAAAATTTACTAAAGATGGAAAGTATGACAGTGACATTGAGCGAAGGGTGTTGGCAGGAAAACAAATGAATGGGGCATTGCATAGCTTTATGAATAGCCAGAAAGTGTCAAAAAAGGCACGTCTGGCGGTGCATAGAGGTGTGTTGGTTCCTACACTTATGTATGGTAGTGAATTTTGGTTTTGGCAGAGGAAGCATGAAAATAGGATTAATGCTGCGGAGATGAGTAGTCTGAGAAGTATAGCTGGAGTGACTCGGTTGGATAAAGTTAAGAATAGTAAGAAAAGAAAACGCTGTGGTCTAAAAGAAGATGTGGTCACAAAGATAGATAAAGGAATGCTTAGATGGTTTGGACACGTAGAAAGGATGGATAAAGGAAGATTGACGAAACAAATTTATAAGGCGAGTGTGAATGGGCAAATCGGTAAAGGTCGACCTCGGAGAACATATCTCGATCAGATCAACATTGTTTTGAAGAAAGGCCAGGTCAAAAGTACCAACAACCGAAGAGCATGTATGAGAGCACTGATGAAAGTAGAGGAAGCAAAAGATGTGTGTACGAACCGTAGCAAGTGGAAGGAAGTGGTCTCTGCCTACCCCTATGGGAAAAAGGCGTGACTTTATTTATGTATGTATTATTTTATGGAATAAAGTTAGAGCGTGGAGCTGCCTTCGATTTATCATATTCAACCAACAAGTATTTTGCAAAGTGTGTAAAATCTAAATAAGATAACCTAAAATTGCTTCTTCGACTGCTTTAGCTATAGCCCGATTTTCATAGTTCTTTGTTTTATTATCTACTGACCTTTTGGCCGAAATTTTTTAACAAACTCTTATACATATAAGTGATAAAATCTTTATAAAGCTAATTAAATAAATTCGCTGTTCTTATTGCACACTTCCCGTTGGGAATAATCTCAACTAGTTCTGTAATTAAATGTACCCTTTCGACAGTATTTAAAAAATACCTTAATTGATTTACCAACACCAATGTTAAAAAAACTGACTTATAGCATATTTCAGGAATATACGGTGGTAACGGATTATCCTTAAAAACTTTAAAACCAGTATTTAACTGTACAATAAAGAAAAACGAAAGTAAATTCCCCTAATATTTTTAAACAAATTTCTTAGGTAACGAATTTTATTTTATATGGGACATCTTATTTAAAAATTGGGGGTCAATATTTTTATTTGTTGGCACGGTTGATTATGCAACCAAATCTGTTCTTAAAGACTTTATTTATTGTACATAATAATAGAGGTGGGTAAGTGTGTTGATTCATTACTGTTAAATTTCCAGAAAACCAGTAGTAAATCTTTAGTATCATTGTAGTGGGTACCTACATTAAAATCGTATAGTACCGACTATAATTTTAAGTAGTGTATGTATACCTAATAAACCGCGAAAATGCCACGACGTGTTTAAGATTTAGATGCATAATTATTAAATTTACACGACTATTTAACAGCAGCAAAAAACAATGAAGGCCGTTTTAAAAAGTGTAAAAGATGGAAATAGTGAACAAAGCCCCGCCGAAATCCAAAGACTGTTAACTTTCCGAAGTTTACAAATTTTAAATTTGCGAAATTGTGTACAAAATACGTGAAAAAAATATATCTTTTTAGATTTAATATTAGAAGAAGTAAAAGAAAATAAAAAAATTTGAAATTCCTAGATCAAGTCCATGGAGAATTTTAAAACATATTGGGTTTAAGTTTAAAAATAAAGATAATCGAAAGGCTTTGTGTGAAAAAGCTAGAGTGGTACACAAAAGAATTGAATTTTTAAGAAATTATACTCACTGTAAACAAGAATGCTCTTCATTTGTTTATCTGAACGAAACTTTTTTTGCTAAGAGTTAAACAAAAAGAATTTAACAGGACGATAACATAGAGTCTACAAAACACACCTGCGGTGAAGAAAAATGACGCATTATTGTGCATGCAGGTAAAAAGCATGGTTTTGTTGATGGAGCGGATCTTTCATTTTCGTCAAAATAATAATCGGCCGATTATCATGAAAATATGGATACAAAGATGTTTGTAAAATGGTTAAAAGAGATACTATTACCATCGATACATGAACCATCTATCATTGTATAAGATAATGCTCCGTACCATTAAAGAATTTTAAACAAGCAACCAACTCCTGGACGGTACAAAAAATAAAAAAATGGTTCACGAACGATAGTTTATTTTCACAGTATTGCTGCAAACCGAAATTATTATCGATAGCTAAGTCACGAAAGAGAAAAAATTTACAAAGTGGATCAAATTTTACTTAGTTATGGACATTGTGTGCTAGGAATTTCGCCTTATTATTGCCAATTTAATCCCATTGAGTATATTTAAAAAATATTCAAATTTTATCATAACAATTACATTGGATCTAATGGTTACAGAGATTAGGCTGTTTTGGAAACCTGGCAACGAGCACTTAATACTACCACTTCCAAAATTTGAGAAAAATGTGTAACACAGTGTGAAAATTTAATAGAGGAATGGTGACTTCGTGAAAACCGCATGAAAGCAGTTAAACCTGTTATTATTTACAATCCCAATAAGTATATTGACAACAGTGATTCCGGTTATGATGACTATAAATCTGATACTTGATAATACCGTAAGTACAATATGATTAAGCATATTTTTGTTGCATGTCATTTTAACATAATTAATTAATTATGTTCCTATTTATGTTCACAATAAAGCAAAATATAAAAAAAAACTTCTCAACTAAAGCAAAATAATAAACAAAAAATTAAGCCGATGCTTTGGTGACTAATCCGATACCGTCGTATATTGGTGAATTGAGCTATAGTACCAAATTAAATTTTTTTACAAAATTCGTATTAATTTATTTTTAATGCGACAGAACCATTGACACATTATCTTAATATATAGTCACGCTTTTTTTCCGCAGGGTTAGGCAAATACCACTTCCTTCCACTTGCTACGGTTCTTACACACATCTTTTGCTTCCTCTACTTTTATCAGTGCTTTCAGGCATGCTGCATTTTATTCTGAGCTGTAAATGTTTAATTGAATTAAGTTTTTGCAGTTAATAAATTAAAAAAAAGTTTATTTTAACAAAATATATTAAAACACTACCTTTTTTTAAATAAAACTTTTAACCAAAATAAAGAAAAACTTGAAATTAATTAAAAATAGCCAAATATAATACCCAAATATAAATTTAATTTTATTCCAAAATAAAATAACTTATTAAATAGTATGTTTTTCTTTATAATTTATTGGGTTAAGGTCCGTTGATTGCGCAGGTCACAGTAATACTTTGATATTATTATTACCAAGTAAGATAGTCATCGTTACCGCAATATAAAGTTGCGCAATAACGAAATATTTTTTAACAGCTGCAGGATGTGGAAGCACAATTGTCCAATTTTACCATAACAAGTGTTCCTTAGTTTAACGTTATTGAGCAGAGCGATTGCGTCCTGTTAAAGACTGACATCTTAGCGGTCATCTTGATCTTGGGTGTTAACTATTATAATGGTGTGTTGGTTCCTACACTTATGTATGGTAGTGAATGTTGGGTTTGGCAGAAGAAGCATGGAAATAGAATTATCGCTGCGGAGATGAATAGTCTCAGAAGTATAGCCGGAGTGACTCGGTTGGATAAAATTAAGAATAGTGAGATAAGAAAACGCTGTAGTGTAAAAGAAGATGTGGTCACAAAGATAGATAAAGGAATGCTTAGATGGTTTGGACACGTAGAAAGGATGGATGAAGGAAGATTGACGAAACAAATTTATAAGGCGAGTGTGAATGGGCAAATCGGTATAGGTCGACCTCGGAGAACATATCTTGGTCAGATCAACATTGTTTTGAAGAAAGGCCAGGTCAAGAGTACCAACAATCGAAGAGCATGTATGAGAGAACTGATGAAAGTAGAGGAAGCAAAAGATGTGTGTACGAACCGTAGCAAGTGGAAGGAAGTGGTCTCTGCCTACCCCTATGGGAAAAAGGCGTGACTTTATGTATGTATGTATAATGGTCTTAAAAGCAATATGTGTACCATTATATGGTCGTCTGCATTTGTTACTTAAATGCCTTTACCGTATGTTTAATTTTAGCAGTTAATTGCAAAAAACGTTCTTTATAATGATATATAGATCTCGTGTGCATATTTTGTGTCTCAGATATATTTCCTGTGAAGTTTCACGCCCACTATTAAAAATTCGAAAAAATTTTTAGTCGCTTTTTTTACGCTCTCCTCCACTATTGAAAAAGTGAATTTTTTTTTGGACTTCTGGGTGGATTTAGCATACTTCTGGAGTTTCTAATGATTTTTGACAATAGTTCTGGCGAATTTATTTCCAAAAAAAAATTTAAAAAAAAAACCTGTCCCTCCACTTTTAAAAAAATAAATTTTTTCTCCGGCCATTTTGTTTGCTCCAAAGAGTTCTAAAGTTCTCCAAAAAAGAAATTTTAAAAAATTCCAAATCCAAAAAAATACAGCATCACAACAAAAGTCATGCAACGTTTTTCGATCAACTAAAAATCCAAAATTCTACATGACTTTAAAAGTTACCAAAATTTTGATTTTTAAAAATGCAGGAGTTCTGTTTCTTTCTCAAAGAGTTCTACCAAAAATTTCCCTAACATTTTTGATAAAATCAAAATCCAAAATTCAACGGGACTTAAGTTACCAAAAAATGTTCAATATTTTAAATTTTAAAGACTCAAAGAAGTTCTGATAAAGGTTCTGTTTCTTCCCCAAAGAACTAAAGTACTACAATATTTTTCGAATAAATGAAAATCCAAAATTATACGGGACTTTAAAGTTTCAAAATTTTAAAAATTAAGGAGTTCCAATGGAATTTTTGTTCCTTTCCTAAAAAGTTATACCAAAAAGTCCTACAAAGTTTTTCGATCAACTTAAATTTTTAAAATTTTTGTGTATCTTTGATGTCCCGTTAATCTTTGAATATTAATTTCATCGAAAAATGTTGTGAGACTTTTTGGTAGAACTCTTTGGGGAAGGAACATAACTCTTATTAGAACTCCTGAATCTTTACAATTTTGAAAATAAGGAGCATGAAGTTAGCCCCCCATTTTAAAAAATTGATTTTTTTACCCTTTAAAGGTCAAAACTACTCCTAATATCTATTATGAACTTTAGGACTATTAAAATAGAACTTGGAACTCTAAAAAAAATTTTAAATTTTTAATAGTGGGGGTGGAACTTTACAGTGATTTATGTGATTTATATTTGGTTTTTACATAACTAAAATTTTCAAAGAAAGATTACGTTTTGAGATGTTCCAATTGCTCTCTCTGTTTTTGTTTGTCAAGCGTCATTTTCTTGCATACCAACGGCATTTTGCGCGGTTAAAATGGTATCGTTTTATTTTATTTATTGTTTGAAACCAACAAAATATAGAAGAACACAGCATGTATTTTTAATTTTTTTTGTACCAAAGTAAACACATAGATAATACAGTAATATGCAGTATGGGTTAATAACAAGCCATGTTTCCAATAGGAACGACGATAGGAACAAAGTTCCTTACGCTATTCTACAAATATATTTTTTTATTTATAAATTTTTTTCCAAGTATTTTACAAAAAAAAATAATAATACGCGACAAATATTTTTATATTGCCAAAGTTCGTTTTTAAAAAGATTTATTTTTCAATAATACGAAACTAACTAAACACTACGATCTTAACATTACTAAGGTTGAGAATAATCTAAATACAAAAGTGCATTAAAACAAGTGTTCGGGCGTTTGAAATATTTGATAAAGCCGGTGTCAGCGTTATTCTTGTAAATCTTCTATAGGTTGGCGAGATAATTCCTCCCCCCGAAGATTCAAATCAGGAGGGCTAGCGAGGGATTTGAACGCTAGAGGGTTCTAGGGTTGGACGTCCTTCTTGCAACTTCTTCTTGCACCACCTTGGAATGATAATTCTATAGCTATAATAACAGACCAGAATAAGACAAACAACATAAATAACGATGGTCCATATGCTGGGGGTGTTGGTGATTGCCGAAAACGATAGGTTGGGTTGATTCTGTAGTAGACTGGTTTTTATTTCTTGTAACTCATCTAATTGGGCATCTTCTAATTTGAACTTAGGGTTTTCGTTGGGTTTTTCTTGGTAAGTTATTTTAATATTTGGAAATAAAATTGGTTGTCCCGGGTTGGTGATGTGTTCTTCGTTCTTTAAGCATTTAAATGGCATTTGGACTTGACATCCGGTTGGAATTTCAAAAAGGTAGGTCCCTTGGAGTGTCAGGATTTCGTTTTGGTCTTCGCAACGAATCGTAGCAGTGGATTCGTATGGTAAGAATCGATTGGAATTTTCTAATTTCTTAACGATTGATTGTTTTACAGGGATGTGTATTCGTTGGCAGTTGGAAGTATTCTTTGAAATCAGTAGTTGGATTTCGCAGTGGTTTTGAGTTTCCATTTCTTGGAGATCCGACGCATCGCAGAAGTATAGTTTCGATGAAAGTTTCGTACAATAATCATTCATATACGTAAAGTACAAGTTATTTATGGCTAGGAATTTAGTTTTCGGAATAATTACTTTGAATTGATTTTCATGCATGATGGGCACTGAATATAAGTGAAATAGTTTAAATTCAAAAGGGTGGATGATCGGAATATGTAAAAGAAATACAATTTTGTTATTACTTGAATAGCTATCTATCTTAACGAGTTTTTCTACAAGCAAAACGTTTGTTAAGCTTATTTCTACTGGTAGTTTTTGAGGCCCTACAATTTTTTCTAAGGCTTTTAGTTCTATTAGAAAATCATTAGTTTCATTATACCGGGATGCATTTTACCTAATTTTGCAAACATTATGGAATTTTCTATATCTTGAATAATTGAATACAGGACATTATATAATCCTATGAATTGATTGATCGTGTCCTTAATATACATTGAATTTTTTCGGAATACTTGTCCATTTATGATTATAGAGATCTGGTCCAATTTTGCCTTCAATAAGTTTTGATTACGTTTAATTACATTTATGGTTTCATTAAAATTTTTAATTAATTGAAGAGATAGTGAATTTTGCGATTTAATGTTAGTTGCCAAATTGTTTTGGTTGTTTTGAAGTTCGGCAATGAGTTTATCGTATCTTTCTCCGTCGTAGGCGTCCAAGTTACCTGTTATTGTTTTAAAAATTGAACCTAGGCCATTTATTAGGGCTCGTTTCGTTCTGTTAGGATGTGGTATTATATCTGTTAACTTCTCTTCTACCTTTTGTTCGGAAAAGTATAATATTTTTATATAATTTGAGCTGTCATTAAGGTACTTCTGATTATGGTTTACGTAGCTTAATAAGGTATAAGTTTGAGTTTTTAGCAAATTGATTTCGTTTATTATCGGTTGGAGGTCATAGTAATAGATTAATTTATAATAATAATCTCTAATTTTAGCAGTTCCGAGTTTAACGGGGATTATTCCAGGGTTTGTTTCTAAGTTCGTTATTTCTATTTTTGCAGATGATTCGAGGATTCCAGTTAGGCTGTAAAGATACAAATGTCAAATTAATTATTGAATGTAAAAGTCTTTTTCAGGGGTCGTTTTAGGTTATCCATATGGATTTTTTCTTGGGTCTTAGTAGAAATTGTTTTATTGTTATGATTAACTGTTTCTATTTCTGTGGGTTTGTTAAATTTGTTCGCGTGTTTTTGTCTTTTATGATTTTTAATATAGATTTTTTGATTTTGGTCAAAAATTTCAGGGTCATCGCGATTAATGTTTATTTTTTCGATGCGTTTTTCTTTTTCTGTGACGAGATCATTATTAATTTTTGTATAGAGTATTTCAGAACGTTTTTTATGATCGTCAATGTAATCATTAATAAGGATTTTATTAATGTCTAGATTAAAAGGGTCTTCGTTATTAATATGCCCATTAATGACATCAATAGGCTTTAGGTTAGTAGCGGAATGTATCGAATGATTACCCGCGAGAATAGCATAGGTCATTTTTATGGTGATCGGTGTTTTAAGAAATCCTCTCGTATTAAGTAAACGAACATGCTCTAGAATAGTTGAATGCAATCTTTCAATCATACCTTGGGATTGGGGATGGTTTGGAGAACAAAAATGAATTTTGATTTTGTGTTTTATCTTGTTGTTAAACGTTAGTGGTGTATTGTCTCTATAAAAAATGTCGGAATATTCTCGGCATAAACCGAGTATTGTTAATTTTTCCTCTTTGTTTAGGTGATCTGTTCGTATCTGATTTATGTCAAATGGTTGCCTTTCGTCAGTCTCAAAGTTATTTAAGTCAAAGTTTTGAATTTCTTGTCGATTAAATTTTTCGACGGTTAAGGGTTGTGAGAAATCTAGGGTGATAGGATTTGTTGTGCTGTTTAAGATAGTTGTTAGGGCTTCGCCATTATTGGCCACGCAAAGACTCTCGGGAATCTCGCAGTTATGGATTTTTTGGTGTGGCACAATAATTTCTCCGTTTTTGACAGATGTCCTTATTTTAATTACTTGTTGTGATCTTGGGCTTACTGTTATTAAATTAAGTTCTTTTGGGGTCTTATGATAGAGTAATTTAATTTTTGTGTTTGGGGTATTTAAAAATCCTTCTTTAAAGTCTAAATTGGCTTCTAGGAATTTAAGATTGTCTAGTCCTATAAGTCCGTTAAATGTATTATGGAACTTCAATAAATAGAATTTCATAGATTTATTTCGTGGTAATTTAAATAATTTGGGAACTGGGATTGACACACTGTGTTTATGGGCGGATTTTTGGAAGACAGTTGACACTACGAATGGTTCAAATTTTATTAAATTTGGAAAGAGTTGATATGCAATGTCCGGATCTATAAATGATTTTGTAGCTCCTGAATCGATTAGTATTTTTATATTATATTCTGGAAATATAAGGTAGGGCAGTTCACTTGAATTAGAGGTGTTAATTGATATAACTGGAGGGGTTAAGTGTCTGAGTTTTGAAGAGGTGCTTCCTGAAAATTTTGGTTCGCATTTTGATTAATATTGTCATCTTCGTTTATTTGATTATTTTCGTAATCGTTGTTAAAATCAAGGTCAGTCTGACTTACATATTCGTAATTTTGGTCAGGAATTTGGTAGTCGTACTGAACATTTTGATAGTACGGGTTAAAAACTTGATCTTCATTAAATTCGGCATTAAATAGTTCCTCAGAGACAAAATTTGGTTGGCGTGGGCCAATATTAGTGTTTCTGGTCGAAATGCTCATAGGTGTCGGTCGAAAATTTTGGTTTTGAAATGTATTTGGTTGGTTGGTACCGAACTTGGGAGTGTTTCGTATGGATACACTCATTGGGGTAGATTTTGGAAATGTTTGGTTAGGATTTGGTTTAAAAACGTTTCTATTTAGCGGTTGTCCAAAAACTTGTGCATTTGTGACAAATTTCGGTTGGTGAAAATTTGGTCGTGGCCGTATATTTATTGGTTGCGATGGAAACGAGTTATGTCTAAAAGGGTTGGTCTGAGAGTTGTGAGGTAGAGGAGACATATGCCTATTTTGATATATTTGTGGATTTCTAAATTGATTAAATGAATTTTGGGGTTTATCAATTGGTATCGGGAATTTACTAACATTTTTATTGGGGAAATTTTGGAAATAATGGTTATTATCTTCCCTAATGACACATTGTAACGCTTCGTTTAAGTCGGCTGGTTTCATACATCTTATGGTTGTACCTAACGGTTCTCTAAGACCTGATAAAAAAGTTTTAAGAGCTAGATTCTGATAAAGATTACGTTTCAAAGTTTTACCTTCTGGGGTATTTTCGTGTAAATCTACGTAATTGCATAAAAGATTAAGAATATTTAAACATCTATCGAAAAATTGTTGTGGTTTTTCAATCTGATTCTGTTTTAACAAAACCAAATCTCTATTAAGGCAAGCCTCGTCCCTTTGATCGGCAAAACTTCGCGTTAAAACTAATTTTAAATCTTGCCATGTCGAAATATTCTGAATATTGACAATTAATTTTGCATTTCCTTGCAAGTTAAAAATTATCGAGTTAAGAATAAAAATGTTTTAAAAATTTTCGGGATTTCTTGTATCATAAAAATTTGAGATTAAAGATTCGCTCGTTGATAGATACCTATTTAATTCGGGAATACACTTTAAATATTCGGGTTTGAATTGGCTCATGTTTACTGAAATATCTTCTAAAGCATCAATTAATTCCGAAAAACTTTCCATAAATTGTACTTACATAAAAATGATAACGAACTTTAGCATCTCACTTAACTTCTATAGGATGACCGCCAGATCTGCAATTTCGTCGTCACTGGGTAGGCCCTCTCTGTGAATTGGGACGATGTTGTTCCGAATTCCGATGTATCCACTGTCTTGGAATTTGTCAGTTCAATGTTAGAGTCGATTTCCTGATTTTTAAGGAGTCGCCGACAAACACTTTCGCACAATGATACACCCTGTATTTAAGTTCGAATTTTCAGTTAATCGTTGAAACGAACAATTCCCGTGCCGTACGCGAATTTCTGAATATCCTACTGACTGCGCCACAAATATTTTTATATTGCCAAAGTTCGTTTTTAAAAAGATTTATTTTTCAATAATACGAAACTAACTAAACACTACGATCTTAACATTACTAAGGTTGAGAATAATCTAAATACAAAAGTGCATTAAAACAAGTGTTCAGGCGTTTGAAATATTTGATAAAGCCGGTGTCAGCGTTATTCTTGGAAATCTCTAGTATAGCGAGATAATTGATAAAGCCGGTGTCAGCGTTATTCTTGTAAATCTTCTATAGGTTGGCGAGATAATTCGCGTATAAATTTATTATGCATAAATATTATTTTATGAGGTTTAATAAATTTAGAATTATTTATAAATTTATGAATTAATGATTTAAAAAATACTTGTTGACATAAAATAATAATAATTAAATCTAATAACAATTTCATAGAAATTATAGGCTTACAGAAGGCTTGCAGAAAATTGCAAAAAATTAAAATTATTTTAATTATTTGAAATTATTATTTATACCTTTTACATTAAGATGCAGAAATTTTGTTAGTCTTAGCTCTCTGGTAAAGATTGTTTTTTCTATAAGTTTAAAAAAGTAAATATTTATTTCTTGTAAAAGAATAAATTTTGTAGTAATACTTTATAAAAGTGTGGAATCGCTTTATATTTAGCAGGATCTGTTAATTTTTTTCTTTTATTTACTGTTTATAAAATATTGTTCTGTACGATCAATTTATTAAAATCTTTGTTAACTTCCCAGTGGAAGTTTTAGTAATATCTCGAATTTTGACATATCTCCACCTTTTAAGGTCCCCAGAGTCGAATACAATAGTTTTTAGGTGAACGTCTTTTAAATAATATGATTATGGCATGTTAGAAATATTTGTATAAAAAATATTATGACAATATTTCATAAAAAGAGATAGTTTTAAAAAAAAATGGGAATTGGAAAATTAAATAGCATGAAAGACGCTATAACAGTGAAAAATTATTGTTAGTAATACTTAAGCATTGTTTATAACAATTGAATATTCTTACCAACAAATGATTATTAATCATAATAATTAAACAGAAAATTTCAATTATTATAAACAATTAAAATAGCTCACGCTTATAAAAGATAAGAAAAAAATTGAAAGAATACGGTTGACATACACAGAATAATGTTAGTACATACATACATACACAAAGTCCCGCCTTATTCCCATATGGGTAGGCAGAGACCACTTCCTTTCATTTGCTACGGTTCTTACACACATCTTTTGCTTCCTCTACTTTCAACAGTGCTCTCATATATGCTCTTTGGTTGTTGGTACTCTTAAACTGGTCTTTCCTTAAAACAATGTTGATCTGATCAAGATATGTTCTCCGAGTTTGACCTCTACCGACTTGTCCACTCACACTCGCTTTATAAATTAGTTTCGTCAATCTTCCTTTATCCATCCTTTCTACGTGTCCAAACCATCCAGGCATTCCTTTATCTATCTTTGTGACCACATCTTCTTGTACACCACAGCGTTTTCTTATCTCACTATTCTTAATTTTATCCAACCGAGTCACTCCGACTATTCATCTCCGCAGCATTAATCCTATTTTCATGCTTCTTCTGCCAAACCCAACATTCACTACCATACATAAGTGTAGGAACCAACACACCATTATAATAGTTAACACCCAAGAGCAAGATGACCTCTAAGATGTCAGTCTTTAACAGGACGCAATCGCTATGCTCAATAACGTTAAACTAAGGAACACGTGTTATGGTAAAATTCGACAATTGTGCTTCCTCATCCTGCAGCTGTTAAAAAATATTTCGTTATTGCGCAACTTTATATTGCGGTAACGATGACTATCTTACTTGGTAATAATAATATCAAAGTATTACTGTGACCTGCGCAATCAACGGACCTTAACCCAATAAATTATGAAGAAAAACATACTACTTAATAAGTTATTTTATTTTGGAATAAAATTAAATTTATATTTGGGTATTATATTTGGCTATTTTTAATTAATTAATTAAGACCCATTGGGATTAATATACAGAGTGAACCAAAACGTGAAACGGACAATTATACTACACACCTAGCGTATTAAAGTAAGTAATGACTCAGAGCACATGCTTGTTGACCGAGGCGAAGCCGTGGTGTGTATACTATTTTTCTCCCTACTGTGGATGAAAAGCGGCAACTTCGTTTTGCGTAGCGGGCCGAAAGTGACGCTTTCTGCACAGTAGGGTGAAAAGTCATGTAGGTTAACAATAAATTGAGTTTAGTTTTGGCATCTGTATTACAATTATTTTTTTACTAAAAACTGGTAAAGTAAAAGGTGCAAAAGGTCATAAGAATAAAATCTGTTCTAAGTGTTACTACAATAATTTTGAAAGACATTATTAAATATAGTTTGATTTCAGTTATATCGATAATAGTTCGAACCCTAACCTCTATATGTTCGGACGGTATTGAAATCAAACAAATATATTAAATATTTAACAAAAAAATTTTAATTTGGTATGTTTAGTACATTTTAAACATTTAATCATTTTATACGAACGAGTAACGGAATACAAAAAAAATTGTCAGATTTCTTAGTTAAAACAAGGTAAAAAAACTGTGAAAATTGAATAATAACAACATTTTAGTTGTTTTTAAGAAAAAATTTTGGTTATTTTAATATGGCGTAACATCCTTTCCAGCTTTAATTTCGGATTTAAACCGCAAAACCATTGTTGCCGCTAGCTTTTGGCATTATTGAGCAGGAAATGAGTTCCAAATTTCTTGAAGTTTTATACGTAGTTTTGGAATAGTGCGTTGAAGATTATTTCTAAGGCACTATTACATTTTATGTCAAAGTGTCTCAATTATATTGAGGTCTGGGCTGCTCGAAGGCCAGTCTAAAGTATTAATCTCATTATCTGCAAGCCATGTTTTTATGGATTTAGCAGTATGAGAAGTTGCACCAAAATATTTTAATATTTTTGCGCATTTACCGTACCATCTATAAAATGTTATTTCCCCAGACCCTTTGCTGACATGCATCCCCTAACCATAATTTTCCAAAGAAACCTAACTGTGCGCTTTAGATAATCTTTTTAAAATGCCTTCACTTTGCTTCTAATTACACGCTTTCTAAAATCACCCAAATTAATATCAAATTTTGACTTATCGCTAAATATCACTTTACTCCAGTCCTCATTCGTCCCAAAACCCTTTTTTTAGCCCAAGAAATGATAGGAATTGATGTAATCATTAGGAACCCTTGTAGATCATTGGTTGTTATAGAGACAAAAATATTGTCAAGAGTTAATCAAAAAAATAATCGAGTTGTTAATCATTCTTGTCAAAGTTTATGAATAAAGAAAACCAAGATATCATTCTATTTCTACAGTGAATATCCATATTAATAAAGGATCCATAAAAGGCTTTAACAGGTTATGGGCCCAGATCGTCCAGAGAGCTAAAAAAAAAGAGAAGTTGCAATCAACTATTAAAAAAATAAACCATGGGCGCACTAGTCGTACCGATCTTGGAAGCAAATAATTTCAATAACTGGCTGTTCAGAATTAGGATGATATGTAGAAAAGAATGATGCATAGAAGCAGTAGAGAAAGACCCACCGGAATCAACTGATTCAACATTCATAAAGAAAGATGCTAAAGCACAGGCGATCATTGTCACAGGGTTATCAGACAAACATCTCGATATTGTCAGAGACTGTGAGACTGCAAAAATGCAGATTGAAGCTCTGAAAAAAGTGTTCACCAGAACAACTTCTTTGACTAAGTTGGCATGTTGGCGAAGATAAATTAATCTGAAAAATGAGCAATATGAAAACAGAAGGATCTATTTATAAAATTTAATACCATTGTACGAGAATTGAGAATACAAGACAGAACTGAGTGATAGTGACAAAGTATGTCATTTGCTATTATCATTACCTAAAAAATATGACTCAGTAGTCACAGCATTAGAAACTATTGAAAATGTAAAATTTGATTTTGTAAAATCACGTCTTCTAGACGAAGAGCTAAAGCTCTGAAATTAAAGTTTAAAGAATCAAGCAGTTTTAAAACCTCAGTAGGTTGCTTCAGATGTGGAAGTCAATTACATTGGCAGTCGTCATGCCCCAAGAAAAAAGATAAGGGTGAATCATGGCATAGAGGTAGTTACAATAGAAGAGCCAGAGGAGAAAGATCATATAGAGGTGGTGGTCGCAACTACAGACAAAATGAGAGGGAAAAAAAACAAGCACATGCAACAGAAGAAAAAGAAGATGAAGTACAGATATATGCAGCAAATCTATGTTCAGAAACAGATGGAAAAATAACAATGGTCTTAGATTCTGGAGCAAGCAATCATTTTCTGAAAGAAGAACTGGAGAGATTTATGATAAATATCAGAAAATTAGATAGAGTAGTAACAATACATATAGCGAACGGTGAAAAATTGCAAGCAAACAAAGTAGAAATATTGAAAACAAGATGTTAAAACCATAACATCTCAATTAAGGCATTGATAGTTGAAAACCTAAAACATAATCTATTATCAGCATTAAAACTAACATCAAGAGGACACACGATAATAGTAGAAAAAGATAAAACAATAATAAAAGGCATTGAGATAGTTTTGATTTGCAATGTGAAATGACTACTCATGACTACTCATATTAGAAGAAATGAAAGGACAAGAAGAACAATGTAATGTCACAGTACAAGAACAAGGATTGTGGCATAGACGTCTTGGACATCCAGGAAACGATGCACTCGTACAGTTAGGGCTACCCACAGAAAATAAAATGTATAGTACTTGTATGGAAGGAAAAGGAGTGAAATGTTCGTTCAAAGACTGCGAGAAAAGAACAAAGAAAATGGGAGAACTTATTTATACAGACATTTGAGGACCTTTTAATCCAACTGCATATGATGGTTCTAGATATTTTTAGACAATAATAGATGATTACAGTTTCAAGGTATATTGCATGAACAATGGATTAGCTCTTGAATATACCATGCCACACACACCACAAGAAAACGGAACAGCTAAACGGATAAACGAGACATTGTTTGACAAGATTAGAACAAAGGTCATAGAGTCAGGAATACCCAAAATACTATGGTGTGAAACTCTGAAATGCTCTGTTTATGAATTGAACAGATTACCATCAAAAGCATTACCAAGAGGGATGATACCATCCCAAATTTGGAATAATAGAAATGATCTAAGTAAACTCAGAGTTTTTGGTTGCCGTTCCTGGTACACTATATTGCCAAAAGGGAATAAGCTGGATCCTAGAGCAAATGCAGTGGTGATGGTTGAATATTGTAGTGGAGGATACAACTTATGGTCACCAGATGAACAAAGATTGATAAAATCAAGAGATGTAAAATTTGAGGAATCAGTGATGGAATATAATGAGAGAAACAGCACTAAAAATCAGAAACCAACACAGAGAACAATAAGTATTTCAGAAAAGATAGAAAATCGAAATAAACAAAAAACTATTCAGCACAATATAGATCAGAACAATAACCCTGAAACTTCGTCCGAAGATGAGTTTCAAGATTCAAGAAACAGTTTTAACAGTGATGTATAAGTACCAGCAGTAACAACCACTCGATTTGCAAGAACAACCAGAAGACCAGATTATTTGGATGATTATGATATGCACGTTGCTTATTGCTTACTCACGACAACTAATTTAGAACCAAGAACTTTTCAAGAAGCATATGAACAAGATAAATAAAAAGACTCTATACAAAAGGAGTTGAATTCACACAGAAATTTAGGAACTTGGTCTGAAATTGATAAGTCACCAGAAAATGTAAAACCAATAAACACCAGATGGATTTTCAAGCAAAAGGATGATGGTACCAAGAAGTCAAGATTAGTTGCCAAAGGGTTTCAAGTTCCATACATTGGAGAAGAATTTGATTATGCCCCTGTATGCAGAATTTCTACAATCAGGCTTATGTTGTCAATTGCAGATGAACGGAACTACTCAGTAAACCAAATAGATGTACCTATAGCATTTCTCAATGGACAACTCGATACTGATGTTTACATAAATAAGCCGGAAGGTGTAGAAAACAATTGTAAGTTTTACAAACTAAACCGAGCATTATATGGTTTAAGAGATTCTCCGAAATGTTGGAACATGAAATTCAATGAAATAATGGCAGATTTAAAATTTAAAAGATTAGATCACGATTATTGTTTGTACGTGAAAGAAAACGTCTACTTAATTTTATATCTAGATGATGCTCTGATTATAGGAACCCAAGAACAGGTTAAATCATTAATTTAAAACTTGTATGATGCATTCAAAGTTAAAAAGATGCAAAAAGTACAATCCTTTTTAGAAATGCAAATTAAATTTACAGACGACTCTATCAAAATTCATCAAACAAGAATGATAGAAAGGCTCTTGAAAGAATTCGGTATGGAAGAGACAAAATACATAGCTACACCTATGGAAGTCAACTTTAGTATTTCTGAACAAGAAGAAATAATACAGAATAAACCATGCAGAAGACTCATTTGTAGTTTGATGGATAAACCAACTGCAAGTACATGGAGTGCAGCGAAGAGGATTTTACGTTATCTGAATTCCACGAACAATTATAAATTGATATTCAAGAGATCAAATACAGGACTTGTAGCCATGTGTGATGCAGATTGGGGTGGAGACCGTCAAACAAGAAAGAGTGTGAGTGGTTTCATAGCATGTCATAATGGTAACCCCGTTGCATGGTTTTCAAGGAAACAGAATTGTGTAGCTGTTAGCTCTATGGAAGCAGAATATGTGGCAGCATCATTGGCAGCTCAAGAACTTGTGAACCTAATAGGTCTCGTAAATGATTTTGGCATTTTTCAAGAAGTATTCTTGATGTGTGACAATCTGAGTACAATTGCCACTGTTAAAATTTTTAAAAATTCCAAGAGTAGCAAACATATTGAGATTAAATACCACTTCATCAAAGATTTATGCTTGAAAGAGTATTCACCACAAAATACGTCTGCTCTTCTCGAAATTATGCCGATATGTTCATGAAATCTTTGTCAAAAGAAAAATTTGTTTATTTTAGAAATGGTGTTTTAGCAGAATAAGTTTGGTATTGCATAAGATTTATTTTTGCAGCATCGATTTCTATTTGTTTACATTCATTTATTAACAATTTATTTGTTCACACTTTAAATTGAGGGGGAGTGATAGGAATTGATGTAATCATTAGGAACCCTTGTAGATCATTGGTTGTTATAGAGACAAAAATATTGTCAAGAGTTAATCAAAAAAATAATCGAGTTGTTAATCATTCTTGTCAAAGTTTATGATTAAAGAAAACCAAGATATCATTCTATTTCTACAGTGAATATCCATATTAATAAAGGATCCATAAAAGGCCTTAACGAAAAAGAAGTTTTTTTTTGCTTTTAAGTTAAAAAAGGTTTTTCTCTTGCCTGCAAACAAATACTCAAATGTCAAGAATTATTTTAGCAACCTTTAAGCATATCATATCTTATAAAAACTAAGTCCAGATTTATGAATCCACTTACGACAACACTTTCTTCCAAAATTTAACCCAGTTTGCTGATTCTAAGAAGAGGTAATTTTGATCTTTTTTGAGCCTTGCAAATTTTTAACAAAAGTCTTCTATTTCTTTCAGTTACTAAAGGTGGGCGTCCAGTACTTTCACTACGAACAGTTAAATTACCAGTTTCACTGTGTTTCTTAATGATGTCTCCTATTGTTAATTTTGATATTTTATTATTAGAAGAAATTTAAGACATTGACTTGCCTTCTTTATATATTTTAACAAACAATTCTCGAATTTTTAACGGTGTGACTAATCCCCGGCCCATTTTTACTTTACAAAATGACATGTTAACTAGTAAACAAACCTACCTAAAATTTTGGTTATATTTCACAGCCCACTTTTAACATATTTAAATATTTTCTTACATTGTCTAGCTGTCCGAACATTTAGAGGTCATAAAATTAGGACAGTTTAACACTATAGTTTGACATAATCCCTAATAAAAATAAAAAATGCCAAAACACTCACACTAAGGGCCAGTTGTTCAAAACACAGTTCACCGATAGTTCAGTTGAACCGTAGATCACTGGTGAACGTGATTCACATACCAATCGGTTGTACCAAGTCTGGTTCAGTTGACTGACGATCAATTTAGGTTGATACATAAATTCTTTAAAACTGCTACTTCAGTTTTTAAATGTGTTCTATGGTAATTTATGTGACTTTTGATTTTGATACTCGTAAGCATATTTATTGTGTTTTAAAAAATAAGAAGTGTATTACGAATTTATTGAATGAGCTGACGAAAGACGAGGAATTAGTAAATAATTTTCATCGCAAAAGGTTGCCACAAACAAATATGGAACGTCACAAACATATATGGAACGCCCCAATCATTTTACAAAATGGAATGATAGAGATTTCAAATTTAGATTTCGACTTTCAAAAGAAGTGTTACAGTTTTACAAGTGTAAGAAAAATGCTATTTTTTTTTTGGTGAAAAGTTAACTGACCTCCTGAATTTTTTGGAGGAATTCATTATTTTTGTAATAAAAAGAGTAAAATAAAGTATACTTTTTTGAGTTTTTTGAATCCGCTTTTAAAATGATACTGATAACTACTCTTTGCGGTAACTTTCAAACAATAATCTCACGCCAATCAATATTTTTGACATTTCGTTAAAGTTATGATTCCAAGTTCAACGACTTGAACCGTTTTTGAATCACCGACCAGTTGACCTCGCTGCTGATCGACAGTTCATCGTTGATCGGATTGGTACAACTGAATTTTACTTATGATCTCGGTTCGGTGGTGATCTATCAAAGAACTTTGATGGTACAACTGGCCTTAAACATACATTTATTTACCAAGTTTTTAAAAAAAAATTAAATAAAATAATATTTAAAAAATTATAAATCAAATTCAAATAATTGTCCGTCCGAACTTATAGTGGTTAGGGCTCGTAGCTTAATGGGATCGAAACTTCAAAAAAATTTGCTAAACTGAATTCTTTTAACCGAATTGTGTTTAGATAGAAAAATTGTCTTTCTTCTTTTTGTGGTTCCTATTCGATCCGGATGTTGGCGATCATCATGGCGATGCGTACTTTGTCGACGGCCGCACGAAAAAGGCCTACTGTTGTTGTATTAAACCATGTGCGCAAGTTTTTTAACCATGATATTCTTCTTCTTGCAGGTCCCCTCCTGCCCTCTACTTTGCCCTTCAATATCAGTTGTAGTATTTTATACCGTTGGTTGTTTCCCATTATATCTCCCAAATATTCCAGCTTGCGCAATTACTTTTCTTCACCCATTCGTTCTAGAACACTAAGATTGGTGATATGGTCCGTCCATGGGATTATCAAAATTCTTTGGTACAACCACATTTTACACGACTTGAGTTTTTTACAGGAAGCCTCAGTCAGAGTCCAAGACTTGACACCGTAGAGTAGCACTGGAAAGACGTAGCACTTCAACAGTCTGATCTTGGTTGGCAGGGATACGTCGTGGCACTTAAACAATTTTGACATTTTTAGAAATGCGGATCTAGCCTTCTCTATTCTGCATTTGATTTCGGTAGAATGATCCCATGTTTAACTTGTCATTGTTCCGAGGTATGTTTATGTCTGTACTCTTTTTATTTGTTTGTTATTTATCGTGAGTTCGCCAGCGCGGTTGTTCGTTTTTGACACTACCATATATTTTGTTTTTTTAAAGTTCAGAAAGAGTCCATATCTTTGACTGACCCAAACCATTAACTCCTGAAGACTCTCAAAGCTGTTTGCAAACACTACCGTATTACTCTCCATTAATCTTGATACCGCTGTTTGTATCTTTTAACTTCTCTTGGAAAATACGTTCTGAGTATACATCAAAAAGTAGAGGCGACAGAACGCAGCCCTGTCAGACCCCTCGTTTTATTAGAATATCTTTCGACTCGTCTCCTTTAATACGTACGGATACTGTTTGGTACCAGTATAAATTAAAAATAAGTCTTAGATCTTTTTCGCATAATTCAATTTTAAGAATCTCAATGAGTTTGTTGTGTTGAACGTTATAAATTTTTTTTTAAAACCAATGAAACATGCAAAGATATCACAGCTAACATCCCTGTATCATTGGAAAAGGATCTGAATACTAAATAAGGCCTCTCTAGTACCTAGCACGTTTCTAAATCCAAATTGTGTGCGGCTTACATGTTCTTCGCATTGTTTAAAAATTAAAAATTGTCTTTAGTTTAAATAATAAAAACCAAAACGCATGGATAAAAAAAAATCAAATTGTAAGTGTATGCAACTATTAACCAAAATTAAAAACAAATATCCATGCAAAAACAAAAAAAATAATAGTAAAATGATAAATACACGCCCAAAAAAAGTAGTACCTTATGAGTAAAGTTACACGGTACATTAGATACAACTAAAATAACTATGGCAGTGTTGAATTTAAAACTAATTTAAACTTTAAAATCCATTTAAGCTGTGTTATAAAAAAATTTAAGATGAAAACCTCGACGACTGTTTCGTTACTTGAAAATCGGAATGTAACTATGCGCATTACCAACCAATTTTATTTTTGCCGCATTGTAACTATAAAATTAATTTGTTTTCGTTGTTTGGACAAATCTCACCTGGTGTTTATTAGAATCGATACTGTAAACTTCGAAACATAGATTGTTTCTCTGTCAGTATTGTGTTTACTCCTCTATCCTGTAGTAGGACAAATATGCATGTGTTGTTGTTACATTCTTAAAAAAACACTACCTACCTTTTTTTATTTTTGTTAGTTTAATAAATGTTACAATGTAAATTATACAAAAGAAACAAATATTGTAATTAAAAATAATTTCTTGGTGTACTAATATAAACACGAAACTAGTAAAACACACAAAAATGGTGTTACATTAGAAACTAAATATACAGTGCTTTTATTTCAAAACCAGCCAGTCCAAATAACTTTTTATTTTTCGTAAATGTAAGATAAACAAAAAACATTGAATTGTAAATGAAGAAAAAGATTTAAAAATGGTATTTTGCTGTTTCCAAGTGGCACTTCTTTAACATCTTCCACCACTCCTTTAAAATGTCAATTAGCAACCATATAAAAAGCAGCCATGTAATTAACAATTTATTCTATTAATTTATTTTGCGGATAACAACAAATTTTGTGAAATAACATGAGACCATAACAAAAACGTCCTTCGCCACTGTTGGATAGGTAGATGTCTAATTAGGGATCAATAAACTCACTTCTGAATACATCTCACCTTTTTTGACATTTTTTTTATTTTATTTCTTTGTTTCAAAAATATTGTTACGAAATTTAGTTCTTTCTTGGGTTCGTTGATTTTAAACTCTCGATACAGTAACAAAACAATTTTTATTCCAATACCTTGACACAATAAATTTTACTTTTATAAATCACTTGGATATTCACTAAGATATTCGACCAATTACAACTTTTACAACTATTTACATTTCATAACTCGTAAACACTTTTAAAACTAAACTGTCCTTTGTTTACGACCGCTGTCCTTTTTATATTTCTTAACCATACTTCTAAGCCATTTTTCAAACGATTCATCGAACCATTTGAAAGTCGCTAGGTGCGGCGAGAGTTTATTTGACGGAGGCGGAAGCCGACAAAGGTCTCATTAATATACACCCCTGCTGCTGTCGGTGCTCGAATGACGATAAACAGGTCCAGATTGTAACAATATTAATAGTATTTATATTTAGTTATTCGCGATGTTAAATTAGCCATTATTTGTAGCTGTAGCATTTTAAGTTAATTTAAAATAGTGTATTCTCTGCAAAAAAGGAATGAAAATAATATTTATTTACCGTCATAAAAAAAAACAAGTGCGCTCGAGAAACAGCTCGAGTTTTTATTGAAAGGCATCCTGATAGAAATAATGGACACCAGACCACCAAAAAGTTAGTATAAAAATTTGAAGAAATTCGATCCGTTTGTAATAAAAAAAAAATCCTCAACGAAGCTGCACAAACTGCGTCATTTTTCTATAGATTTAACCTATTTTATTCAAAAGTTTTAACATTTTAAAATATTTTTGTTAGTTCCATACACACAGTGTTAAAATTGTATAAATTTTTCCTTATAAAATATAAATTTATCATCAGCTTAGTGAATACAACTTTGACCGCAAAATTGAATTTTGTGAAACAATGTCCCAAAAAATACAAAAATATGCAAATTTGGTTAAAGATATTTGTTTCAGTGATGAATCAACGTTTTATTTAAATGGTTTTATTAGCAAACATAATTGTAGGTACTGGGATAGCGAAAATCCTCACGTGTTTTAACTGGATAATATTCAGTTTCCAGCGAAGATCAATGTATGGGCTGGTATTCAATTTTATGATATAATTGGACCACTTTTTATTTACCAAAACCTAACGGGAGAATTGTTCCTACAATTATTAAAAAATGAAAATAATCCACTTATTACTAAAATCACTAAAAAGACAAGTTAATGAACAGGAAAATATTGTACTGGATGAACAGGAAGGAGCTACACCACAATACGCACTAGCTTTAAGACAATGGCTAGACGAACGATTTTTAAGACATTTGATTGACAGAAAGGGTTTTATAGAATATCTGGCAAAATCTTCGGATCTAACACCACTTGAATTTTCTCTGTGAGGCTATTTAAAACAATAGTTAACAAAACACCTTTCGTAGACATTAAAGAACTAGAGCTTGGAATAACTGAAGAATATAAACGAATTACTAGCGCAACTTCGCAGAGAGTTGGAGAAGAATTTGAAATAGGTTATATTATTTCCTACGAAATATGGAAGCACATTTTAAACAATTTAATGTAAATACATTTTAAGTGCTGTTTGTAATTAACTTTATTTTAGTTTCTGTTGTAATTTTTCTATGTTTAATGTTATCTGCAAAAAAATTTATAGTATAAATTGTTGTTTATATGGCTGGTTTGCCATTATTGGGTATTTATTTAATGTATCACAAGGTGGGGGTTGCTATTTAACATTTTAAAGAAGAAGTGGGGGATGTTAAAGGGGTGTTACTTGGAAACAGCAGAATAACATTTTTAAACCACTTACTTGATTTAAAGTTCGACGTGTTTTTTTGTTTTTCTTACTTTTACGCAAAATCAAAAGTTATTTATTCTAGTTAGTTTTGAAATAAAACTACCGTATATTTACGTACATAACAATTAATAGTAAAGGTTTTGCTTTACATTTAATAACTCTTCTGGAAGTCCATAAGAACAGCCAGAGGTAAAAAAACTACCTCGCAATTGGAAAGAATCAGAAACCTAGATGGTAATATGGTAAAAGGAGAGGAATGCGTATTGAAGAGATGGAAGAAATACTTCGAAAGTTTATTTGAGAAAGAGGATACACAAGTAAAGGCCCAATTCGAAGACATGAGTGAAAGTTGCAATGAAAGTGAAATTACAACGACAGAAATTGTGGAAGCGTTGAACAGTATAAAATTTGGTAAAGCTGCTGGGTACGACAGGATAACAGTTGAAATGCTAAAGGCTGGACAAAACGTGGTAGCTAGTCTACTGGACCGCATTTTTAACCTTTGTTGGAGAAGTGGTAGTGTACCAGGCGACTGGTGCAGGGCCGTAATCGTGCCGCTTTACAAGGGAAAAGGTTCGCAGCAGGACTGTAAGAACTACCGAGGTATTAGTTTACTCAGCATAGTCGGCAAACTGTATGCAAAGATATTGATCAAAAGAGTAACGAATAAAACTAAGAAGATGATATGGGATGTGCAAGCAGGATTTAAAAGAGGAAGGAGATGTATGGATCAGGTCTTTTTCTTACGAGGTATAGTCGAAAAATTCTTGGCTAGAAGTCAGAAGATCTATTGCGCTTTTATAGACTTGGAAAAGGCCTATGACAGAGTGGTAAGGAGTGAATTGTGGTCTACATTGTCTATGTATGGGGTGAGTGGTAGTTCAATACGAGCACTGAAATCACTTTACGAGGATTCCACTGCTTGTGTCAGGATAATCGGAGCTTGCACGGACTGGTTTAACATCGAAAAAGGTGTGAGACAGGGATGTGTGGCATTGCCATGGGTAATAGACAATTGTTTAAAAGATCTGAAAGAGAGTGCGTATGGATTAAAAATGAATAATTTGATCGTCAAATGCCTTCTTTACGCCGATGATCAAGTCATATTAGCGTTATCTGAAGAGGAGTTGCAGGCGATGGCTAATGTTATGCATGATTTCCTGAAAATCAAAGGGATGAAAATAAATGTGAGCAAAACGAAAGTAATGTTTTTTGAAAAAGAAGAAAGCATGACAAACTGTGGGGTTTCGATTGAGGGAGAAAGAGTAGAACAAGTTAATGAATTTGTGTACTTGGGTTTAAAATTTACTAGAGATGAAAAGTATGACAGTGACATTGAGCGAAGGGTGTTGGCAGCAAAACAAATGAATGGGGCACTGTATAGCTTTATGAATAGCCAGAAAGTGTCAAAAAATGCACGTCTGGCGGTGCATAGAGGTGTGTTGGTTCCTACACTTATGTATGGTAGTGAATGTTGGGTTTGGCAGAAGAAGCATAAAAATAGGATTAATGCTGCGGAGATGAGTAGTCTGAGAAGTATAGCCGGAGTGACTCGGTTGGATAAAGTTAAGAATAGTGAGATAAGAAATCGCTGTGGTGTAAAAGAAGATGTGGTCACAAAGATAGATAAAGGAATGCTTAGATGGATTGGACACGTAGAAAGAATGGATAAAGGAAGATTGACAAAACAAATTTATAAGGCGAGTATGAATGGGCAAATCGGTAGAGGTCGACCTCGGAGAACATATCTCGATCATATCAACATTGTTTTGAAAAAAGGCTAGGTCAAAAGTACCAACAACCGAAGAGCATGTATGAGAGCACTGATGAAAGTAGGGCAAGCAAAAGATGTGTGTACGAACCGTAGCAAGTGAAAAGAAGTGGTCTCTGCCTACCCCTATGGGAAAAAGGCGTGACTTTATGTATGTATGTATGTATCTCGCTTTGGTTTGATTTCATCACAAAAATTTATTATGAGAAAATGCTTCCCCTCTGTGACGGTAAACATCAAATCGATCGTTTCCTCAATATTTATGTAAAATATATTCGGAAAGTTATAATGGTTATGATGGATCTCAGGTTGTCCAAGATTTATCCGGATCTCAACTTGGTTTAAAAAGGTATATATATATATATATATATATTTATATATATATATATATATATATATATATATAATCATTTTCAAATATATAATTTAGTTTTGTAATTTTTGATGTTATGTTTTTTATTTATGTACTAAATGTGTTGCTTTTTAATATTTTAGTATCTTTGTAGAAAATATTTCTACCTAAACATATTTTAATTTTCTCTGTAATGGGGTGTTAATTCGTTAAAAATAAATAAAAGTAAATAAATTACAATGAGGAATTAATTGTAAAATAAACTGATGTTTTTTCTGTATTATTTTCGCTGCCTACCCGTTTCATCTTATATAGTTTTGGCAGTTTTTAGGTCCTAATTTTTACTAAGAAGCTTACAAATTATTTGTCCGAAGATTAAGTTTTTATAAGTCACACATTTTTTTATTTAACAAGGCTCTTTCTTAGACGTAAAATAATTTAAAAGTATTAAAGTTGTTTTTTAATAAGTAGTACGTTTGATCCCATTAAAATCACAAGTCTAACACACAAATTGTCATAACCTATTGAAAGTGGCCAGTATTCCCTATTCATACAAAGATGAGTTTCACATGTTAGCGATGTACTTGCAGTCACGCTTAGCAAGCTTTACGGAGATGTATCCCAAACGAAGACAGCCTTATAAAACCCAATTTAGAAAAATCGTTTTTAATTGAATCAACCATAAGGCCTTTGAACAACCTAGAAGCGGATATAATAATGAGAATGAAAATCGCGCCAGAAAAATTTTACAAGCTGTTAACGAAAACCCTAGTGCATCGGTAAGAACTGTAGAACGAGAAATTGGTGTGTCAAAATCAACGGGACAGAGAGTGTTGAATAAAAATAAGTACCATCCATACAAACCCACAATAGTTCAAGGACTTAAGGAAACTGATTTTGCAAGACCAATATGAGTGGTATAATATGAAGTGAAATAAAAATCCCGATTTTGTAAATCATATCTTGTGGTCCGATGAGAGTAGGTTTAGGAATAAGCACAACACTCATTAGTGTGCCCCCAAACTAACACTTGTTCTTTGCAAGTTGTTCAACCACTCTTACAATTTGGGAGTATTTCCGTCCAATTGGAAAATTGCAAGCCATCAACATCGAGCTCATGAAATATCTGGAAGACTCAGGAATTATCAATGATAGGCAATATGGCTTCCGCCATCGAAGATCAACTGGTGACCAGCTCGCATACGTCTCACATATATGGCAGCTATCTATTGAAAAGTATGGAGAAACTTTAGCTGTGGCATTAGATATCTCATGGCGTTCGATCGAGTTTGGCACCAGGGACTCCTCGCCAAGCTTCCATCTTATGGCTTGCCCCCTCAGCTGTGTTCTGTGCTTGCTGGTTTTCTCTCAAACAGGTCTCTCCATGTAGTGGTCGATGGAGTTTCATCTGACACTCTACTCATAAATGCTGGTGTTCCGCAAGGATCCATTCTAGCACCAACACTATTTTTACTTCATATTAACGACCTATTGAAAGCAACTTCATGTCCCGTACACAGCTTTGCCAATGATAGTACCCTCCATACCGCTTTCTCTTCCAGGGCCACTATATCAGCTCGTGGAACCAGAAATGAACGAGGAAGAAATGTTAACAATATAAATATGGACTTAGCAACAATTCTCGAATGGGGATCCAATAACTTGGTAGAATTCAATGCAAACAAAACACAAGCATGTCTTTTCTCTAGAAAAGCCGATCTCACTGTGCCTAACATGTCAGGAGTAACCATACCACTGAAGTCATCCATATCGATGCTTGGTATTACTATCAGCAATAACCTTTCCTGAGAAAATCACGTGAGGTCCATTGCCAAAAGTGCATCCCAAAAACTTGGTTTTTTGTTTCGTGCCAAGAGCTATTTCACCTCCAGTCAGCTGCTTATGATCTATAAGGCACAGATCCGACCTGTACTGGAGTACTGTTTCCATATTTGGAGTGCAGCACCTAAACATATCCTGAAGCTACTGGATTCTCTCCAAAAAAGGGCAATTCGTCTCGTCGGTGATGCCTCGCTTACAAACTCGCTCACTTGTCTGGAACACCGTAGAAAAGTTGGCGATTTGTCTCTATTTTATAGATATTTTCATGGGCGATGCTCTTCTGAAATATCAACAATCGTTCCTCCTTTGGCAGTCCTTTCGAGATTAACCCGTCAAGTTCAGTCTTCACACCCCTTCGTGGTCACTTTGGAGACCTGCAGAACATCACTTTCCAAAGACTCATTCATCCAACGAATTGCGAGGCTTTGGAACTTATTGCCTAGGGAGGTGTTCCCCGAGGCATACAACCTCCAGAAATTTAAGAAGAACACCAACTCCTACCTTCTTTTCCTTGGTTCCCACGATGTTCTCTGAACATTACAGGATATCCCTTTTCGTGGGAACCAAAACATAAAAAAAAAAACTCATTACTGGGCCGTGGAAAACCTTCACGAAGCTGCACAGAGACGTTTACAAACCAGATTTGAAAGTAACATTCATTGGTAAATTAATCCAACTAACCTTTTTTAATTGAGCACCTTTTATAAATTATTATTCATTTCAGAAAATCGACTTATAGGACCATTTTTGCTTGACCCAAACGGATAAAGGTAAATAAAGCTTTTGCGAAACCAGGTTGTCTTGGCTTAACGAGCTACTCTTACCGAAGATAAGTTTAGAATAACCTGGTTTTAACAGGATGAATGTCCGGCTCACAACACCATTTAAGTCAGAAACTTCTTAAGAGAGCAGTTACATGAGAGAATTATTTCAATAAATGATCCAATATCTTGGCCTACTGGATCCCCTGACCTTTCGCCCTTGAATTTATACCACTGGGGTCACACAAAGAATGTTGTGTATGAATTTAATTCTCTCGCAACCATGGAAATCCTAAGACAAAGAGTTTTGAACGCATTTAGAAACATTAACGAAAATACACCTGCTAGGCTTGTACGAAAAACAGTCCTTAATTGTCAAAAATGTCTTGATACAAATGGACGTTATTTTGCAAATCTGTAAATTAATACCCAGTTAGGCAGCAGTCAAAAACATAATTTGTTTTACATTACGTTTTACAACTTGTGAAATGTTCCTGTCGCGATTTGCAATATTATTTTGTACCTACTTGTAGGTAGTCGGTTATCAAATGCGCTAAGCTTTCTCTAAAACTTTCCCCATTTAACCTTTGCTGTAGGTATAATAGAAGCCGAGATCCCTGTATAGAGAAACAAATCTGGGACACACTGTATATGTTAGGTAAATAATAATTAAGTATTTTTTTAACAAGTACCTATTTCTTGCCTATAACCGTTTTAACATTCAAAAGAAATTTCACGCAAAATATAATAAGAAATAACAGTTATTAAATAAGCTTAGTTAAAAAAAACCGTTTGTACAAATCCGCAAAGCCATCCAATTTACTGAATTGACATTGTTCCCGAACTTCACCGCCATTTTAATTTAATTTAGGAGCGCGTGGGATTATTGTATCGTGGTATTAAATTTTGAGAATTAGTATTTGCTGTAAACATATATTTTGCATGATTGGAAAAAACGGGGTTTCCCTGTTTGCTAAACTCGTTGGAATCTTTTAAAATTAAATAAAAATAACAACGAATCTTTTAAAATTATTTTTTGTTAACGAAAGAACGTTTTATACAAATGCTATTAAAGGACACAAATGTAAAAATATTCATTTTAAAACTTGGCTGTTTCTTAACATTACTTAAAAACTAGGTTATTTTTTTATGTAGGTAATGTAAAGCTTTCGGTAAAAAAGTTATTGTATTATCTTTACACAGTAAAAACAAATTTTAAAAGTAATTTGGTAAAAAAAAGGTTGTTGTACATTAGTAATTATTTAAGTAACTAGTTACTGGTAATGTTCCACAAACATGTATAGCCTCTTATTGCATAAATTTTATTACAAAATTAATAATTTCCCACGCTTGCCCTCCGATGGATTTTCTTTTAACACCAATTTTATTGGGTAAGATTTTGAAATTATATCACCAAAACGGTTAAAATGCTGAAGGCTGGACAGGACGTGTTATCTCTACTGTTGTACCGACCTTTTAACCCATACTGGAGGAGCGGAAGCGTTTCGACTTACAAGGAAAAGGTTCGCAGCATGACTGCAAAAACCACCATGGAATTAGTTAATTAATGGCAAATGTATTAATTAACAGAGTGACGAACAAAATTAATAAAAAGATATAGGATGTTCAAGCAAGACTAATAAGATGAAGAATCTTGGCTAAACGTTGCGAGGTGTACTGATCTTTCGTAGACTTGCAAAAAAGGCCGATGATGGCGTGGTAAGGAATGATTTGTGGTTGACGTTGTTTATGTATGGGGCGAGCAGTAGCTTAATTAAAGAGCTAAAAATTACTTTACGTGGATTCCAGTGCTTTTGTCAGGATAAACAGAGCTTATAAAAACTGGTTTAACTTAAAAAAAGGTATTAGACAGGGATGTGTAGCATGGCCATGACTATTTAACTTATAAATAGACGGTTGCTTTATAGTTTCAAAGGAAAGTGCGTATGGATTAAGAAAAAATAAATTAATAGTATAAATATGGCATTTGACGATCAAATCATTCATTTTCAATCTATACGCACCCTCTTTTAAATCTTTTAAACAATCATATATGTATAAGTTAAACAGCCATGGCGAAGCCACACATCCCTGTCTCACACGTTTTTCGATGTTAAACCAATCCATGTAAACTCCGTTTATTCTGACACAAGCAGTGGAATTCTTTTCTAAGTCTATAAAAGCGCAATAGACCGTCTGACTTCTAGCCAAGAATTTTTTGACTATACCTCGTAATGAAAAGACCTGATCCATACATCTCCTTTCTCTTCTAAATCCTTCTTGCACATCCTTTATTATAATCTCAGTTTCATTCGTCACTCTTTTAATGAATATCTTTGCATACAGTTTGTTGACTAAAATGAGTAAACTAATACCTCGGTAGTTCTAACAGTCCTATTGCGAACCTTTTTCTTTGTAAAGCGGCACGATAACGGCCTTGTACCAGTCGCCTGGTACGCTACCACTCCTTCAACAAAGGTTACAGCAGACTAGTTACCACGCTTTGTCCAGCCTTCAGCATTTTAACTGTTATCCTGTCGTACACAGCAGCTTTACCCAATTTCATATTGTTCAACGCTTCCACAATTTCTGTCGTACTAATTTTACTTTTATTACAACTTTTATTTATGTCTTCGAATGGGGCCTGTACTTTTGTATTCTTTTTCTTAAATATACTTTCGAAGTCCTCCTTCCACCTCTTTAAACCGTATTCCTCTTCTCTAACTATACTACCATCATGGTTTCTAATTTTTTTCAGTTGCGAGGTAGTATTTTTACCTCTGGCTGTTCTTATGAACTTCCAGAAGATTTTTATGTTTTTTCGAAATCGTCAGATAACCTTATATCAAATTCATCTTTTTTCTTGCCACAACTTTTTTTGCCACACCTTTTAACTTTTTATACTCATTATTTGCCTTGTTGGAAATAACCCCTTTAAAAAGTTAGACCACTTTTAATTTTTAAGACATTATTTTTAAAAAAATCCGGCAAAAAGCAATGTTCTTAATCAATTTATTATACCTGAAATAGATACAGAAAAAGTAGTTAACAGCACAAAATAATAGCAGCCACAGTAAATATTTTTAAATATATTTCAATGCAGCCAATAAATTATTATGAAGGGTAAAATTAAACAAAAACCAAAAAAATTAATTCAATTAAAACAATAATATGATATATTAAAAAAAAAATTTCTTGAAAGGGAGTAAATTAGTTAATTCTAAATAAATTTTTTTTACTTACCTGATCTTATCTTATATAACCTAAAATAACCTAACCTTACCTAATCCTAATCCTAACTCTAACCTTATCTTGACTAGCCTATAGTGAAAAATCACGTAACACGAGATCACGCTGTCAATGACTAAATATCGTATCAAGGTGTGAACAAAAAATATTCTGTCATTTAATCACTTGTAAAACCAAAATTTTTTATTAAAAGAAAATTTTAGTTATCTCAGAGATTTAAGTTGATTTTTTGTGTTGAACTATTGAATTGAAGCTGAAATTAATGTTTGTTTTTGACGTTTCAGTTTTATTGTCGCTGGATTCTTGGTAAATGCCAGTAAAGACCAGGTGTGTCCAGGTATCAATTTTGGTTTGTTTTTAAAGTTTTTCACATCTGTTGTCTCTGGACATATTGTATTATGTGGGTGAACGTGTTCGATCAATTAAGGAAGGTGAAGGGGTTTTTAAAGCTGGCCACATTATCTTATGTTGAACTGATGATCTCAATAATAAAATCATAAAAATTATCTTTTAAACACATTCTCTGTATAATTAAAGTCACTATGAATATTGAAAAATAAAATTATAGATCATTAGACAACAATATCAAACTTACCACTGGAAAAATCATCTTTCACAACGTGCTTGCTGCAAACAAACAAACTTTGAGATTGGTTTGCCTATTTTTAAAATCTTTTTTATTTTTGAGCTGCCTTAGGATTTAAAGCAAATGTATGCTATGATTTAATCGAATTGCCATATGTAAAGCATTGTGGAACAGATCATACTTTTCGCGATTCTATCTCCATATCACCTTTCTAATCCCTTGCATTTTTGGATTTTGTGGTTTATTAACACGAATTATTTACAAAATATCGTTCAAATATAATACTTTCAATGCTTAAATTGTTTAAAATAATATATAAAGTAGTTTACTATTCACCCATATAAACAAATGGAAGTTATTATGTTGTTTACACCTCAAGAAGTTCATACGAACAATAATAGATGTCACGCACTTCGTGATCTTTTTCAATTGGGCAAAAACCAACTTAATGCGACACTAGTTACCATAACGTGAACTTCTTAAGACGCTTATCGCTTCTTTGTTTGTTTCGTCCATTGTGTGTTTACATTGATTAGGTTACGCGTTTCGGGATCAGCTGATGCAGCGAATGCAGCGTCACCATCAATAAAAATTTGGCCCAATACCTAAATTTAAGGTAACTAAAAGAACTGGTGGAGCTACTCTTTAATTGTTTTCGGAACAAAGGTGTCGATCGTTGAGCACGAGAAGAACACTTTTCGAATCATTCAGAGATGGCGTCACCATCGAAGATCGGTAAAATAGATTTGTTTTGATTTGAATTCGATTTATGTTAAACTTTGGAAATTGATAATATTCTTTTCCTTTTCGAATTTAGAGTTTTTGCATAACGTACTCACGCTACTGTGGATACTCTTCGAGTTTTAGACCTTTTCTAGTTGTTCGTTTTGTTTTCTTTTAGTGATAGTTTTGTTGTTTAATTTGTCGTGCACACAAGACATTTTTCAATTGACGAAAACACCTAAACTCTTTCACCACAATTGTTGTGTCCTTTCCACGTTTGATTCGAATAAGATTATTCATAATTCAACATATTTTGTTGATTGAAATAATAAAATGGAAAGCTCTGTACATGTCTGCCATTTTGTATAATAGAAGTCATCGTTGCCAGTGCCACATCTGAGTTTGACAATGTTTTGATCGAATTTTTTGCATAAAACCACAGGAATCATACTACTAATGCATTATAATCAAGAGACAAGTTTATAGTACCACTTATATATATATATATATATATATATATATATATATATATATATATATATATATATATATGTATATATTCTTTCTTCAAAAAACAACCGGCAAGTTGCAATTTACATCATTTTCAAGCTACAATGGCGCAACTCGTGGCGGTTTCAGAAAGTATTCTTCTCGGTGAAAAAACTCAAGAATCAAGAGGTTTTGATCGACAAGTTTTGGAAACGGGCGGGGATAGGGAATCGCTTTACCATCTTGTAGACATCTTGCCTAAATTTATAAAGCATTCTATAAGTAGTTTTATCACACAAGTGCGTTCGGCCGACATGTCGCAAATTCGCGCGCGCGCATATTCTCTCTGCTGTTTATTTTCCAAAAAATTTCTGCCAGCCTTATTTTCTTAACCTTTACCAAATATAAATAACTTCATCTTTAACTAAAGATTTCCATAAAAGGAAGCAAATTACGAGCATATGTGAATTTAAGTTTACCGTCGCCAAAGTTGAATTTTTCTTCTTTTTTTTATTATTGGTTTTTTTTCCTCTTTTTTTTCGTTTTGTTTAATAAGAGTTGATATAGTGTAATTAATTTTAATAATGATATAATATTAAATGACTTTTTAACAGGGCTGAATATTATATTTAATATATTTTGGCAATGATAACACTCGAGTTAACGAGAAACTCACGTTAAGATTTATTAATTGACATTTGTTCCAAAATTATTTGTCATAAAATAAAAATTTATACTTCAAATGTAAAATTAAAAGCGGCATAACTCTTTAATGAAACTTTTCCTAAAGTTGGGAGTGGGTTCATTTGAGTCAGGAGATCAAATTACATTAGAAGTCACTAATGGCTATTAAAATGTTGGTTGCCCTTATCCAAAATTGAGTCGATTTAATCGAAAAATGCCTTTTTTACGCTAATAACAAGTCATATAAGCATCATCTGAGGAGGTGTTGCAGGCGATGGTTAATATTATGCATGATGCCCTAAAAATCAAAGGGATAAAAGTGAATATAAGCAAAATAAAAGTAATGGTTTTTGAAAGGGAGGAAAGCACGACAAACTGCGAAGTGCTTATCAAAGGCAAAAGAGTGAAACTAGTAAATAAGCTTGTATATTTAATTTAAAAGTTTACAAGAAAAAAAAATGTCTGGGAGATTGAGCAAATAATGTTGGCAGGGATACAAATGAATGGAGTCATGCATAACTTTTGAGCAGCTAAAATATTTTAAAAAAGGCACGACTGGCTGTATATCAAAAAATGCTTTTCCCTTTACCTAAGTATGGTAGTGAATGTTGGGTTTGACAAAATAAGCAAGAAAGTAAGATCAATGCTGCGGAGATAAGTAGTCTGATAAGTAGAGCTGAAGTGACTCTAATGGCTAATGGAAGACATAGTGTATAGTGTAATAAAGGAACGCTGTAGTGTAGAAAAAGATGTATTAATTAGATAGATATATAATTACTTAGATCATTCGGATACGTAAAGAAAATATATAAAAGAAGATTGGAAAAACATATTAAGGCATGTGTGAATGGTAATCACATTACAAGGATTCCACTGTTTATGTCAGGATAAACGAAACTCACACGGACTGGTTTATCATCAAAAAAGATGTGAGACAGGGATGTGTGGCTTCGCCATGGCTGTGTAACTTATACATAGACGATTGTTTAAGAGATTTTAAAAAGAGTTCGTATGGATTAAAAAGTAATGATTTGATCGTCAAATGCATTCTTTACGCCGATGATCAAGTCATATTAGCGTCATCTGAAGAGAAGTTGCAGGCGATGATTAATATTATGCATGATGCCCTAAAAATCAAAGTGATAAAAATAAATATAAGCAAAACGAAAGTAATGGTTTTTGAAAAAAAAAGAAAGTATGACAAACTGTGAGGTTTTAATTAAGGAAAAAAAAGTAAAACAAGTAAATAAGTTTGTATACTTGGGATCAAAGTTTACGAGGAATAGAAAGTATAACAATGACATTGAACGAAGGGTGTTGGCAGAAAAACAAATAAATGTTGCACTGCATAGCTTTATGAACAGCCAGAAAGTGTCAAAAAAGGCACGTCTGGCTGTGCATGGTTCCTACACTTATGTTTGGTATTAAATGTTAGGTTTGGCAGAAAAAGCTGAAAATAGGATTTGCTGCTGCGAAGAACAGTAGTCTGGGAAATATAGCCTGAGTGACTCGGTTAGATAAAGTGAAGAATAGTGGGATAAGCAAACGCTGTGGTGTAGAAGAAGATGTGGTTACAAAGATAGATAAAGGAATGCTTAGATGGTTTGGACATGTAAAAATAATGAAAAAAGATAAGATAAAATTGACGAAACAAATTTATAAGGCGAGTGTGAATGGACAAATCGGTAGAGGTCGACCTTGGCGAACATATCTTCATTGCATTAACATTGTTTTAAAAAAAGGCCAGGTCAAGAGAATCATCAACCAAAGAGCATGTATGGGAGCACTGATGGAAGTAGAAAAAGCAAAAAATGTGCGTTAAAACCGTAGTAAGTGGAAAAAATAGGTCTCTGCTCATTTATAAAAGTGCTGATAAAAGAAGAAGAAGCGAAAGGCGGGTACAAGAACCGTAGCAGGTCGAGGAGTCGTCTTTGCCTACCCCTACGGGAAAAAGACGTGACTATTATGGAAAATTTATCTGAATCCAACCTGCTTTAATAAAGCTTACTCTTACTAGGAGAAAGCGGTACCTAAGTTATGACGTGTTTACCTTAAAAATTCGGAGTCTTCCTGCTACACTTTATTTGTCTAATTAAAGTACTATATTTTACAAACTACTTAATTTAAATGTTACATTTATTTACCCTGCATTTGCTAAGTTATTATTTTTTGTCGGATAATAATTATTTGTTCCAAATCTTGGTATTTTCCCAAAAATAAATTAAAAAACAAATAATTTTTAAATTAAATACCAAAAGGACCAAAAGACAAATTAATTTAGGTATTTAAAAAATCTAAAACGTAAAAATTTCACCTTTACAGTGTTAACAAAATTAATCGACATCTTTTCCAAGAAGAATTACAAATAAAAATATTTAGTAAAATGAAATTGAATGAAAACCTTAATTAAAAATTTAATGAGTTTCTGTGGAAATTGGTAAAATGAAAATTATTGAAAAATAAAAAAAAAAAAATTTAATTTAATAATATAACAATTTTTAAAAGTACACTTATTCTTATATTCTTATAGGTAAATTTATTTTCATTATATATGTTAAAAATCCTTACAAAAATCATTCAATTTTAAAATTTGCTTTTTATTACACTTAATTAAATTATTGGTAATGTAATTAAAATAAATGTTAAAGAATAAAACCATAAAACGTGCATTATTTAATTTATTATATTTATTTTCTTTTGGTGCTATATCAGGTCTTCCTGATGTTGGCGAGCTGTACTCTGTCTTCGACGATTCTAAAGAGTTGTTCTGTGCTTCGAATTCCGGTCCACTCTCTAAGATTCCTTAACCACGAGGCTTGTCTTCTACCGACTCCTCTACGACCTTCTATTTTGCACTTCATTATAAGTTGAAGGATACGGTAACGATCACTCCTAAGTATGTCACCTAGATAGGACAGCTTTCGGCATTTAACTGTTATTAGTAGTTCGCGGACGGCGTTTGTTCTATTTAAAACCGCTTTATTTGTCTGCTTGACTATCCATGGGATTCCAAACATACGTCTATGTAGCCACATTTTAAATGCTTTAAGACGATAAATGATTGCTGCTTTTAAGGTCCAAATCTCTGCCACATACAACAGTATAGACCATATGTAGCACTATCATTCTCTGGCGAAGCTTTAAATTTAGATTATTATTGTAGAAGAGCGATCTTAATTTTTGAAAGGTTGCGTGAGCTAACTAGATCCTGCACTTGACTTCTTTATCCGGGTCGAGATACTCTGTAATGCAGCTTTTCTCAAACTGTGGGGCGCGCCCACTAAGGGGGGCGCGTTTACATGATTGGGGGGGGCGCAGTACAGATTAAAAATAAAATGGTAATGATAAAATGCTACAGATAGATTTTTAAAAAATCTTTATTGAAATTTTACTTGCTTAATGATGACAAAGAAACATTCTAAGGACTAATGGCTAACATGAGCCTGTTTTAAGGCGCACAACTTCTCTAAATTTGGTTCTATGTTAGAGATGGCCACTCTGAGTTCATTTTCTACTTGAAGTTTATTTCTGTATTTAGATTTCACGACAGCAAGTGCAGAAAATCCAGTTTCACAAAGGTAGGACGTTGGAAAAGGCAACAGAATTCTAAGCGCTTTGGCTTTTATAACGGAGTAGTCGTTCGGAAGTTCAGTCCAGAAGTTTGTTAAAGATTTGTTAACAAAGTTTGATTTTTGTAAGGGATTTGTTGAAATATCTATCAGTTGTTCTTCTTCTTGCAGTGATAGTCCGACAGGTCTATTTTCGAATGGATTTAAAACCCAGCTCCAGTCTGACAACTTGATATCTTTCTCTGCAAAAAAGTATCGCTTGAAATTCTTACTTAAGTTTTCTAAATGGCTTCCTATGGTTTTTAGCATCACAGCTTTATGAATATCTTCCAATGGGGAATTTTGCACAAAATCGCAAAATGTGGGAAACATTTCCAAACTGTTTTCTTTCAATTTGTTATGCCATAACTGCAATTTCTTACAAAAAGCATCAATCTTTTGACTTAAATCAAATATATTTACGTCTTTTCCTTGCAGCTGAAGATTAAGTATATTAAGTTTTTCAAAAATATCTACTAAATAAGAAAGCTTCAGTAAAAAAAATTTGTCGAAAAAATCTGTTGAATGCTTGTGACCTTCCTCGCTTAAAAATATCGCTATTTCCTTTCTTAATTCAAAGACACGCTTAACCGTCTTACCGCGTGACAACCATCTGGATGAGGAATAAAACAACAAAGATTGATTCTCAGCTCCCATATCTTCACACAGAACAGAGAACATCCTTGTTTTTAGTGGTCTGGTTTTTATAAAGTTAACAACTTCAATAAATACTGTCAAAATCATGTTTAGTTCAGGGCTTAGCGATTTTGATGCTAACGCTTCCCGATGTATCATGCAGTGCGTCCAGATAATTTCTGAGTATTACTTTTTTACTAGCGCTTGTAAACTGTTGTATTTACCAGACATGGCTTGAGCTCCATCGGTGCAAATCGCAACACAATTTTTCCATTGCAAATTCATTTTAGTAATAGAATCATTTGTAATTTTGAACAACTCTGTGGCTGTAGTTCTTTCTTCAATCTGTTTACAAAACAATAAATCTTCACATATTTTAGAACATTGACAGAATCTAATGCAGCAAATCAAATGTGAATCATTACTAGAGTCAGTTGCTTCGTCAAGTTGTAAAGCAAACAAGTTTCCAGTAAGCTCAGATTCAAGCTGCTGCTGCATATCAACTGATATATCGTTAATTCGTCGACAGATTGTATCATTTGACAGAGGAATATTGTTAAGTTGTGAAGTAAAATTTTCACCAAACATTATTTCTACAATGTCTTTGCAAGCGGGTAAAATAAGCTGCTCTGCAATAGTGTGCGGTTTTTTGCATTTAGCTACTTTGTATGCCACTTTATATGATGCCAAGAGAGCCTTCTCATTTACTGCCAGTACTCTATGGAAGCTGGATTTTTGTTTTTTAAACAATCTGAGTTTCTCCACAAAAATATCTCGCGGTTTATTGACATATTCTCTGTGCAGCGTTTCTAGATGCCTCTGTAATTTATTTGGTTTTATGCTATCTGCAGCCAATACTTTTAAACAGATAACGCATTGTGGTTTTTCTTCGCCACCTACTTCAAGGCTAGTAAAGCCCAAATTTAGGTATGATAGGTCATATTTTCTTGTTTTAGATTTCGGACGATTTCCACCTGAACCTGTCGATGTACAAGCCCCGTCATCCTCAAGTTTTCGTTATAAAAATTTATCTATACTACATCTACTTATACACTCACACTTCTATTTAGTATTAATTATTATAAAGAAAAAATGCTAAAACAATCTCTCTAAAATATTTTGATTAGAATTGTAACCAGGTAGCTGTTAGTACTCCAAAAGTTATTTTATTGGATAGCAACCATCAAACACATCAGCAACAATAAAACGCTTTCTTTAGCTACGATTTCTGTAGATGAATTGTTAGCTTAATTTAATTTTAGTTGTGAGATGTCGCTACTCTGTCCAAACACCATTTTATGATTTGTTTGCAAGAACTTGCTTTAAAAGCAGTAAAGGCAAAAAGACCAACGTCTTTAGCATATTTTACAAAAGGGGAACGATTTTTTTACTTTTAGTACACTCAGAAGATTTTTGGCCAACTTGTCTACACTTATGACATCGATATTTGAAAACTTCCTTACTAGATAAAACTGGATTTACCGCTGGCTAAATGCTTTTATTCTTTATTTTACTTCGAGGGCAAAAATTGGAATTTTTATGGGCATATATAACAATTTTCTCAGAACTTCCGAATTCGTTTTTCCTCGATGATCTTAACACGAAAAATATTAGGTGAAGTAAGTGTATCTCGCGACTTTATTACACACCTAAAATTTTTGAAACTTGATGGCAAACTGTAAAGTAACATGATCGCTAGTAAATTAGGGTTAATTTTTACTTTCATCTTTTGCAACTTATCTAGTGTATAAAAAAATTAATATTGTATTTGCGCATGTCACTTCCTTCTTCCATACGTTAAAGAGTGAGTTGCTTGTGAAGTGTAACTTTTCGAGATGTTTCTCTAGATTGGTAAATACTTTCCAATTTTAACCGGACGTTACGGGGAAGTAACGTATCCTTTTATTTACTTTAGTACCAATGGACTTATTGAGCGGATATCAGACTTGGCTTTGTTATCATTTCGCATTAATGGAATTTCCTGATGCATCATCACCAGCTACTAGTTGTGTTGTTATAGACTGGGATTTTTTTTTAAAGTAATTTATAAACTAATACTGGGAAGGAAAGTAAATGTCATTTAATTAATACAAATGTATTGCTGGAAAACATTATTTCTATATAAAATTCAGCATTCCATTTATTCATAATTTTGTCAATTTCTATAAATTAGTTATTTAATAAATGTAGGAACAAGAGAAATAAAAACTTAATTGGACACACGGTATTATGTGCCAACAATATTTTCAAAAGACATAACTATTATTTATTCTTTATTTTCTTACCAATAAAGTTGTCCAGCAGAGATTGAAAATTTAATTTTAAAATATATTTTTTAAAAATAATGTCATTTTTAACTTGAATAGGTTATAACACATGTTGTGGTTACCGCGTGATTTTTAAGAATTTTTTTTTTATATTTTGAAATAATTTACATTGAATTATTTTAAACTTAAATTATTTATAAATTAAAATGATGTATGTAACCCTATTTTATTAGTTTGGTGAAAAAAATTAACCTCTAATAATATTTCATCTGGCTTTTTTAAATGTAAAAGGGGTCTGGAAATTGACACAAATTATCCTTTGACTTTTTTGTTCCCAACCGTTGCAGGGCTTTAAAAAATTATTCCTTATTTTTAATTATAAAAGCCAAAACAAAGCTACTAAATAAACCTTTTACAAACTAAAAGTTTGCAGCAGTATGGCCATCATTGTTCGTTAGCAGGAGACCAATATCCATTCATTTGTCGAGAACCTACTAACTTTCGATGTTAGTTTGTTATTGCTTGGCTGCAACGTTGAATGGCCGTTAATAGAATTGTTAAAGTGGAAGAGAACATAAGCGTTTACCACAAAATTTCCAAAGGCTTGTTTTTAATGAACACAATTAAAAACATTTATTTTTTTTTAAACTTATAAATCCTATTATAAATATTTAGGACACGAAATTAACATTGGATTAACCAAACACACTAGATACGATGAAGGGTAGGTTTAACATGGGCGGTTTTTGACAAGTTAAGCACAGTATTAAAGTCCAAGCTGCCAATATGTCTCAAGAAAAAAGTCTTCAACCAGTGTGTCATCCTTGTATTGACATATGGCGCGGAAACGCTAACGTTAACGAAGAAGAATGCTCACAAAATACAGGTAATGCAACGAAAAATGGAAAAAGCAATGCTAGGAATCGAACTTACTGAAATCCCTAATCGAACCATACGAAACAAAACATGAGTACAAGACTATTCTACATCTGAAATGGAACTGGGCAGGCCACGTAGCCAGAATGAAAGATGGTAGATGGACGAAAAAGATTATAGAATGGGACTAAGATCCGAAGCTTTTAGAAGTAGAGGTAGACCACCCACACGCCAAGCAGATAACATAAAACGGATTGCAGGAATCTCGATCCAATCTGCACAAGATCGAAATACGTGGCAAAATTTGAAAGAGGCTTTTATTCAACAGCGGACAATATAAGCTCAAGTTGATGATGATGATTATTAAAATGTTTAATTAATGCGTTAATTTTTTTTACTTTTTATGTAACAAAAATACATACGGGGTGTTTAAAAGTGAAGTAATGTTCTTTAATTATTTTAAAATCTAAGACCTACCAAACATAACTTTTTTAAGTGGCATCAATATCTTTTTATTTTACATTTTTCTAAACTCGGCTTGTTTAAAGTATACTCAGGATTTCAAAATTTATGGTTAATTTAGAACCCTGTATTTTAAAAAATTTAATTAATTTTTTGTTTTTTATGATAAAAATTATATTTTTTAAGTAAACCAAATTTACCACGTCAATTATGTTTTAAAAATATTGTACTTTTCATACAGGGTAAGGTAAAACGCGAAATAATGGTTTTCCTAACACCCTATATTTATCATGTTCTGTGGGAAGCCAATTAAGAAATATTTTATTTTACTAAGAACGTAGCAAGATATGAATCAAAGACTACGAGACGTGTAGGAATATAACTAGATTTTTCTTAAATAAAGTTAATTGTGATTTTAGCAATTTTAACAATTAACCTTTAGTTTATTGGTATTACCAAATAATAAACCCATATTTTAATTAAATTTAAGAAAACTAGTACTAACAGCGATAAGAAAAAAAATAAATTATTTAAGAATAAAAATTTTTTTTTTTTTTGATTTGTACAAAAACAAATTTTTAAAAAGTTATAGCTAATTTAATAAAATTCACGATGAAATAATAAGTTAAATTTTGTTTAAATTTTTTAGAAACAGTCCAAGTTAGTAAAGGACATTTTAAATAAAAATAAAATGGTTATTAAATGTCTTTTTACAGAGCATGAAAAATATAGGCTGTAAATTAAGTGATAGGACTAAACTTTTACGTTTTGACTTGCCCTGGATACAGAGTACAATAAATGCAAAATATAATTGACTTTGTAAACTTTGTTTACTAATGAAAAATATACTTTACTAAAAAATTAGAAAATTGATTAAATTTAAAAAGATACAAGGTCCTGAAATCATGAAAATACACCTTTAAGTTTTTTAAAGTGATAACTTTTTAGGGCACGCTATAAATTTTTTGGGCGCGTTTTCGCGTTCCCAAAAGCGTAACGAAAATTATTATGCATATGATATATTTTATTTTAATTAAATAAATTGTTTTTTGATTATGTCACTGATTTACCAAAAATTTTGTATTTATTTATAATCCTTACCCAAATGATCATTTTCATTTCAATAATAAACTAAGTATTTGTAACGTTAAAAACGTTTAATAATTAATAGTTTCTACGCAAATAATTTGAAGTTATCAATTCTGTCGGGCGTCCTGAGACGCACACCATTTTTTTGTCTGTGTAGACACTGTAGACATACTATATCAATCAAATCATTTTTGACCGTTTTATGATTTTTTTTCGGAGTTAAAAAAATTCTCAGCTAGGAACCTGTAAAAGACTTAACATAATTCCACCTTATGTAACGCGGCCGGACTCCACTCGTTGATTCCACGCTGGAAGAAGTCAGTAGGCTGTCCTGTGAATTCTAGTAGTCTTACAGCTTCAATATTTTGCCAAGCACGATTCATGATTCCTGACTGCCTTGGTTATTTCTTCTTCAATGGAAGTAATACTAAGATATTTCTTAGTATCTGCGGTCTCATGTTACAGCGGGCATCAACGATTTTTCGCGGTACTAAAAAATCTGTATCTGTATCCCAACTTTATAAATTATTTGTCATGAATTAAAAAAAAAAACCTAATAAATGCTCCAATTTCAACACTCCAAGGATATATAAGTTATGGTTTAAAATACAAAATTATTAATAAACGCGCTTACTTAATGAAAATAAAAAGAATCGTTAATTGCTAAAATTATTGTTACTTAAAAAAATATTTAAATTTCAAAAAGAAAATCGTCAAATTTATTACTTGGACCAAACATGAAACAACACTTATGGGGTTGGTCAGGTAACAGTAAAAACGTAAACCCAGCAAAGGTATATACCAAAATGGTAATTTTACATTGTGGATCTAATGCCGGTTGGTTTCCTAACACACTTCTACTTTCTGGTAAAAATCCAGAAGATTGTAAAGTTAATAACAAAAACAATATGAACGGTAAATTATTTAAAAGTTGGTTTAAAAACACATTCTTGCCAAATATTTTACACAATAGAGTAATAGTAATGAATAATGCACTATATAGCATATTTCACGAATATACGGTGGTAACGGATTATCGTTAGAAACTCAATAACCAGTATTCTACTGTACATTTAAGAAGTACGAAAGTAAAATTCCCCTAATATTTTTAAACAAATTTTGTAGGTAACAAATTTTATTTTACAAGGGACTTATTTTTTTGAAATTATGGAACAATATTTTTATTTGTTAGCACGGAAAACTAAGCTATATCCTAAAGAACCCCAAAATTCCTACAAACTTAAAGACAAAAGTTTTCAATACCTGTATCCTTCTCGTAATGGCCTACGGAATGGAAACAATGTCAATGACCAATAAATCAGCCAACAGGCTCAGAACGACTCAACGAGCGATGGAACGCATAATTTTAGGTGTCAGCCTGCGCGACCAAATCAGAAACAAGAAAATCAGACGACGAACCCGAACTTAAGACGTCATAAAAACTATCGCTAAAGCAAAATGGAACTAGGTAGGCCACGTCGTCAGACAAGATGAAACGCGATGGACAAAACAAGTTGAACAATGGAGACATCACCGAAAAAGTAGGAAATAATGGCAACAGGTGGCCCAAAACAAGGAAGAGTGGAAGAGAAGAAGGGATGCCTACGTTCAGGAGTGGACAGTTAGGGGCTGTTAAAGAGAGAGAGAGAGAGTTGGGACAGTTAACATTTTTGATAAATTTTTTGTTAGATTTCTGGAAAAGTAATTAGTAATTCTGGGTTATTATTGTAGTGGGTACCAATATTAAAATCGTATAGTACCGATTGTAATTTTAAGAAGCCTATAAATACCTATTAGACCGCGAAAATGCTGCGACGTGTTTTAGATGTGGTTGCAATAATATTAAATGTACTTGCTTATTTTACTGCGAAAAATGACAATGGAGGTCCATTGCTACCAGTTTTATCCATGCGTAAGCGTGTGTGTGATGCGATGGGTATTGGTAAAACAAAATTAACCTTAGTTTTAAAAAGTGTAAAAGATTAGAGTAGTGAACAAAAAATTGAAAAATATAAACCCCGCCGACTTTCCCGAAGCTTACAAATTTAAAGTTCGCGACATTGTGTAAAAAATGCGTAAAAAAAGAACATGTCTCTTTAGATTTAGTATTAAAAAAAATAAAGGAAAAAAATAATTTGAATTATTGTGCATGTAGGTGAATCATGTTGTTGATGGGGCGGATCTTTTATTTTCGTCAAAATCAAAATCGGCCGATTATCATGACAATATGGAAACAGATATGTTTGTAATATGGTAAGAAAAAAAACTATTACCATCGTTACATGAACCATCTGTCATTGTATTAGATAATGCTCCGTACTATAAGGAAACTCCTGGACGGTACAGAAAATAAAAGAATGATTAACGAACGAAAATATTTGGTTTCCACAGTATTGCTTCAAGCCGGAATTATTATCGATAGCTTAAAGGCACAAAAGAAAAAAAAATTTCAAAGTGGATCAAGTTATACTTAATTATGGACATCGTGTGCTAAGACTTCCGCCTTATCATTGCCAATTTAATCCCATTAAGTGTATTTGGGGAATATGCAAAACTTATTATGAGAATCACATTGGGTCCAATGGTAACACTGATGAGGCTGTTTTGGAAACTTGCCAACGAGAGCTTTATGCTGGAATTTGGAGAAAAATTATCACAAAATGTGAAAATATAATAAAGAAATGGTGGGTTCGTGAAAACCGCATCAAAGCAGTTAATCCTGTTATCATTTACAATCCGAATAATGATGGCGACGACAGTAATTTCGATTATGATGACTATAAATCTGATAATTGACGATGGTTTTCTACAGCCCCAGAGCTGTATGCCATGGGTCCAGACTGGTTTCATGATTTGTTTGTATAGCATTGTTAGACAATTTAGACTTCGCTGCTTTAGCATAAGGTATGCGTTGTTAATAAAGAACTTTAAAGTGACCAAAAATTTTAAAATCACATTTTAAGCAAAGATCATATTATAAATTTCGTCATTTAAAAAAAATGTAGATTGTAGATTGTAGAGGGTGTCGTAAAGGCTATGCAGCCTCTTAAGCACCTCGACCTATCAGATCTTTTGTACAGAACCCTTAATCTATTTAAGGCCCGGGATTGCGATCAATAACCCAGAAGAAATACGAACAATTCCTGTTGTATTTGTTTTTTTTTGGTGTATTGTTTAGTGAAACAGATAAAACTTTAAAAAACTATAAACATTGGATTTACAACTTTAGCCATTTAATACGTTAAATAGTTCTATTGTATGCTTGTATGTTTATTGGACTGAGCCAAAACAATTTACTATTTTTTTATTTAAAGTTATATCAAAAATATTATTTAGAATGACCAAAAAAAAACATTTCATGAAAGTCTAGGTCCTTAATATTAATTTTAAGAGGTCTATCATCGCTATTTTTAATTTTTATTCATAATTTGATGTTTTACGTCAGAACTGCTAAAACATTGGAGTAAAAAAAATTATTTTTTATTAATTTTATATAAAATTAAATTCCCTACAAAAAAGTTTGGTTTAAAAATTTTCGTCATTTTCGTCTCTTAATAATTAAGTTTAATATATTGATATATTTTTTGATTTAACATTTTTACTTTTGAATTTTGTAACTAACGAATTAATAAATATCTAAAAAAGACCATGACAAATTTTTAAAGGGAGTTTAATGCTTTTCAAAAAAAATCTTTAATATATTAGCCTAAATTCACTTTTTCAAAAGTATAATCGAAGAAAAAATTAAAATCTCATGTATTTCGTTCTTAACTCAATTTTTTTCACTTAACCGAACAAACTATTTTGATCATCATTACGGATTATTCATAAAAAATCTCTCAATATTTATTATTATTCTAACAATAATATTACAAAAATGTATAAATTTCACAATACCTATACATATATATTAGAGGTTTTTTTTTAATTTATGTGGGTAGCAGTTAGGAGTGACCAATTCAATAAATTTTTCGCTTTTTAGTCAAGCTTTCAAAAATGTTTATTTTTTTTTAGACTTCTTAACATGAAATTATTAAAAAATTATCGCAAAGAGGAACATAAGATGTTTTTTTTTGAAAGAAATTTGATATAATATATATATATATATATATAAATATATATATATATATATATATATATATATATATATATATATATATGAATAAAATTGATTAAATATACAAAGAATTGTTTAACAAAACCACCAACTTTTGTAATTAAAGTTATGAATTTTCTCAATCAATATTAATATCGTATGATTTTTTTTCGATATATATATATATATATATATATATATATATATATATATATATATATATATATATATATATATATATATATATATATATATATATATAGAAAGAAAATGACTTTAAATATTTATTTTCTATCGCAGTATCGCGTTACAGTTCCGCGAAGCATTCACTCACCTGTTACCTACGTTTAAAAATAAGCCCTTATGCTTACCCCTACTCTCCCTACTCCCTATTAATTCTTAGATTGCAAAATAAATTTATGTTCATTGTGAAATTAATATATTTTTGTAATATTATTGTTAGAATAATAATAAATATTGAGAGATTTTGTCCGGTTAAGTGAAAAAAATTGAGTTGAGAACGAAAAACTTGAGATTTTAATTTTTTCTTTAATTTTAATCGTTAATAACTTTTGAAGAAGTTAATTAAGGCTAAAATATTAAAGAACGTTTTTTGTAGAGCAATAAATTCCCTTCAAAAATGTGTCATGGTCTTTTTTGGATATTTATTAATTCGTTAGTTACAAAATTTAGAAGTAAAAATGTTAAATCGAAAAAAGATATCAATTTATTAAGCTTAATTAATCGGAAACGGCTTGTCTGACAAAAAATGTTAATCCGAATTTTTTTGCAGGAAATTTAATTTTATATAAAAATAAGTAAAAATGAATTTTTTTCACTCCAATGTTTTAGAAGTTTTGACGTGAAACATCAAATTATGAATAAAAATTAAAAATAGCGATGATAGACCTCTTAAAATTAATATTAGGGGCTCAAACTTTCACAAAATGTTTTTTTGTTATTCTGAATAATATTCTTGATATAACTTAAAAAAAAATAGTTAATTTTTTTGGCCCAGTCTAATGTATATAAATTTATTTTATTGTAACGGAATATTCTATAGGGGCCGATTAGGGCAAATGAGTAAAAAGGCCGTCCCAATACTTGTATAGCGATCAAATTTCCTTTCAGGTTTCATTTAACAACATTCAAATGATAAGTTATGACACATGTTGCTATTTTTTTTTGCAACAATAAATCATTTTAATTGAAAATGGTTTTATTGTTTTACAAAATATATGGAATATCAATGCACTTTTTTACGGCGAATCCATCAATCCAGTGTTTTAAGTGCTAAAATATCAGATTGTTTGAACTGATGTAAAAAAAGTGTCATTGTCATGATGATGGTGTTAAGATGATTATTTTTTTCGTACAATTCTCAACCAATCGAAACGTCCAAATAAGCTAAGCTACCTCATATCAATTCGAATATACTTAAAATTACATCGAGTAGCTCCACCAATCATAAATTCAGAAATATTCGAATTCCCATAGTAACCAGTTTTTTACGTTTTGCAGTGAAAGAAACTACGTACTGAATAAATCAATTTCTACTGAAATGATATCAACTATTTTAAAAGATTGAGATTTTAATATGCGAAAATGTAATGGAGAAAATTACAAAGAACATGTTGTAAATACTATATGGAACGTTACGGCAAAGCAAATACAAGAAAAATATATGAAGAAATTCAATAGAGTAATTGACCCATTTTCCAGTCCAATATTTTTAGAGGCACGAAACGGGAGAATTTCAAAAAGAAAGGAGCCCCAATCCTTATCGGATAAGAGAAAGGTCAGTGCTTCAGCATTCACAGACAATAAGTATGAAGCAATGACCAAAACTTGGGGTGAAAATCTACCAAAAGGGTTTGCAGATAAAAAATTTCTTGATTGCCTCTGTAGAACTTGCTTTAAGAGGAAATAAAGGAGCGTCATGCCTGATTTACTATTTTTAAAAGGAAACTGGAAATGATGGTTCTTCAACTGGTAGAATACACAAAAACAACGCAGGGTGGAGCAAAATCATGTGCTAATAATAAGTGGCTTGTACCCAACCATACTGAATTAAGTCGGTGCCCAGTGAGACTTCTAAATAAGTTGATGTTAAAAAGAAACGAAAACAAGAATATTAAAACAGACATGCTATTTCTGACAAACGAATCCATACTGGAAGAAGCAAAAAACCTTTGGCTGGTACAAAAATATGCCAATTGGAGTAAATGAACTTTCCAAATGGACCAAAAAATTTGCATACATCACAAACAAATAAATTTTAAATCATTCTCATCGAGAAAATGCCGTTTCACAACTGGCAAAACGGGTGTACCGGGACAAGAACTAATTAAAATAACAGGGCATGGTAATAGTATATATATAATCCAGGATATCTACAGCTGTCGCTGCCTTCCTGCTTTCAGCCCTTGTCTCCAGTTGTCCTTGTCCTGCCAGTCTCCGTCCTGCAGGTTTCTTAATTCCATCGCTTCATCCACTTCGTCTCTCCATGATCGCCTTGGTCGACCTCTCTTTCGTCTGCCTAATGGACTCCACTCAGTTACCCGGTGTATCCAGCGATCCTACGGAGTTCTTCTAACATGTCCGTACCACGTTAGTTTCTTTTCCTCTATGTGTTCTAGTATGTCTTTTTTTACCTCCATTCTTCTCCTGATCTCCTCATTTCTTATTCGATCTAATCTGTTCACTCTACAACTCCTTCTCCAAAAGTCCATTTCTATGGCTACAATCTTCCCTTTGTTTTTTTTGTTGATCACCCACATTTCAGCTCCATAAGTCATTATGCTGCGAACTATTGAATTGAATATTCTCGTTTTATTAGTCTTGGTTATGTGGCGGTCCCATAATATTGGGTTTAATTGATTAATACATGCCCTAGTTTGACCTAGTCTATTTTTTATTTCTTCCTCTGTTGTTCCACTTTTTGATATTATAAACCCAAGGTACTTAAATTTGTCTGTTCCTGAGATCTGTCGGTTATCATCTATTTCTAGGTGATATATCCTGTCTTGTGCCGTTGACATATATTGGGTCTTTTCGAGGTTGATTTCCAATCCATTTTTCCCATATTCCTCCTCTAGTTTGCGCATCATAAAACCTAAATCCTCCTCATCTTGAGCTATGATTACTTGATCATCGGCAAAGCTTAGAGTATACAGATGATCATTTCTAATTGGTATTCCCATTCCTGCACATTTTCTCTTCCATGGTCTTAGTGTCTGTTGTAGAAATATTTTGAATAGTGTGGGTGATGTTGAGCATCCTTGGAGGAGACCCTTAGTTGTTTTAAAAACCTTTGATAGTTTATTTCCCTCTTTAATCCTTACGGTATTTTTTTTGTACATATTTTGGACTGTTCTGATAATTCTCTGCGTTATACCCATTTCTAACATGGCTTCCCAGATTTTAGACCGAGGGACAGAATAATAGGCCTTTCGGATATCCACAAATGCAAAATGTACCTCTCTGTTCTTGGCCATTTTTTTCTCTATGAGTTGTTGAATTGTATATATATGGTCCATACATGATCTTCCAGCCGTAAATCCTGCCTGATCTTCATCAACTTTTCCTTGTATCTGTTCTTCTAATTTTTGTTTGACGACTTTTCCAAATAGTCGGCCAATCGAAGCTATTACGCTGATTCCCCTGTAGTTTTCGCACTTTTTTTTCTTTCCTTTTTTATGGATAGACGTTATGTAGGCTTCCGTTTATTCATCTGGTAGTTCTTCTCCATTTAGTGCTCGGAGGAACATTGCGTGTATCAACTTCTCAGTTCCGTATTTAATTAATTTCGGTGGTATTCCTCCTGGACCGCTAGATTTCCTGTTCTTCATAGATTTTATGGCACGTTTGACTTCTGGTAATGTTAGAGTAATTTGTTCGTTTTCATCTGCTGATATTTCTTCATTTCTCATAAATTGGGGCCTAGTCTCCGTGAGTAAATCTTTGTAATATCGTTCCCACTCCTGTTCTTTGATATATGATAGTAATTCTATAAAACCGTATCTACAATTATTAGATCCAGAGCATCATAAGAGCATCATAAGAACCAAACTAAGAAATACTTTTGGATCTAGTAGCAACGTCAAAATGTCCAGCACATCAACAACCACTAGCCACGTTGAAGTTTCTAGCTCAGAAAATAACACGAATAAAAAATGCTGTTTATAATAATTGTAATTTTTATGGCACCAAAATGTATTTCAATTAATAAACTGTGTATATTTTTCAAATCCTCTTAAAAAATAATCGTATCGAATACAATTCGTACTTCACAATATTTAAGGTTATACATTGGCTGTATGGGGTCGGCTTCAGAATAGCCCCAGGGTAAATCCTGCCTGTCGTAAGAGGCGACTAAAAGGATAACCGTAGGTGGAAGATGGTCTCATCGCCCGGTGAAATACCACCATATCGACTTTGTGTGCTGTGAAATGGATCATTCCATGTTTCAGTGTTCGGTCGATACTTTCCGGTCTTCCTCTTTCCTTTTTCCCAATTCCTCCTTTATTTTCAGGTTCATCCTAATAGTAATAATGATGAAATCTCCTAGAGTAAAACACTCCGAAAGCAAAATACCTCTCCATTCGGATTTCCGGGCGAGAGGTACTCGAGGGGACTCAACATTAAAGATTAATTTTTGCAACATCCGTGGACTCAACAAGAACATCAATGACGTCCACCATCACCTACAGACGAAAAAACCGGATATTCTGGCTCTAACAGAAACACAAGTAAACTCGTCCACCAACAAGGTCCATATGCTTTGCCCTGGTTACGAACTCCATTCTCGACTCAGGTTCAAAGGTGGAGTCTGCCTTTACGCTAAGTCTAACCTTTCATGCCAGCGTGAAGAGAGTTTGGAACCGAAAGACTTTGATGTGATGTGGTTTAAGCTATCTAATACCAAAGTGACTAAGTTTCTCTGCTGCCTTTACCTATCACCTAATAAACCTTCATATAACAACCTCTTTGAGTTTTTATCACTCAAACTGGACTACATTCAGGAGAACCATCCAACAGCTGAAACCATAATCATGGGGGACTTTAATGTACATAACGCTGCCTGGCTCAAATTCTCTAACAAAACTGATGATGCAGGTCGTCAAGCTGAGGCCTTCGCCATCACTCATGGTCTAGAACAACTGATCAAGCTACCAACCCGCATCCCTGATGTCAACAACCAGGCTGCCAATACAGTAGATCTTTTCCTCACCACCAATCCTGACCCGTATAGAATAGAAGTTTGTGCCCCACTTGGAAACTCTGATCACACCCTCATCTCCACAACATGCTCTTTCCATTTACCATCGAGCAGCACAATACCCCGTCTCATGTGGCATTACAATTCGGCCGACTGGGAGGGTCTTCGTATGTTTTTCTTAGCGTTTCCATGGAAGAGAGTTTGTTTCTCCTCAGTAGATCCAACACGATGTGCTGAGACAATTTCTGAAATCATCATGTTGGGGATGCAAACTTACATACCGAATACCGAAAGAAGAACATCATCCGATAAGACCTGGTTTAACAGAAACTGCTCTAGAGCTGTGGCTTCCAAACAGGCAGCATACCATCGATGGCAAAAAAATCCGGGACCTGAGACCAGAGCAGCATATGTTGAGGCTAGAGGCATATGCAAAGAGACAATAGAATGTTCAAAAGATGCTCATAATGCCAAAATAAGATCAAAACTTGTTGAATGTCCTAACGGATCCCTCTCATTTTGGTCTTTCGCCAAAGCTGTGGGAAGAAACTTCACTTCCAGCTCTTTTTCTCCCCTAACCAATGAAGATGGAACATTAGCAACGACTGCCCAGGAAAAAGCCAATATCTTTGCGCACCTATTTGCTGAAAATTCCACTCTGGATTCTTCGGGAAAACAACCCTCGAACATTACACCTATTGACAGTCACATGCCCGAGATCATCTTTCGCCAACGTACTATCAGAAAGATTTTGCTGGGTCTCAACACCAACAAAGCCTGTGGATATGACGGAATCCCGCCGATTGTTCTCAAGAAATGTGCCCCTGAACAACACCTGTTCTTTTTAAGTTGTACAACCACTCTTACAATTTGGGAGTATTTCCGTCCAATTGGAAAATTGCAAGAGTACAGCCAGTCCCTAAAAAAGGCAAAAAGACCCTACCTAGCAATTACAGACCTATCGCACTTTTATCTATTATTTCAAAGGTCATGGAAAAAGCCATCAACATCAAGCTCATGAAATTTCTGGAAGACTCAGGAATTATCAATGATAGGCAATATGGCTTCCGCCATCATAGATTAACTGGTGACCTGCTCGCATACGTCTCACATATATGGCAGCTATCTATTGAAAAGTATGGAGAAACTTTAGCTGTGGCATTAGATATCTCCAAGGCGTTCGATCGAGTTTGGCACCAGGGACTCCTCGCCAAGCTTCCATCTTATGGCTTGCCCCCTCAGCTGTGTTCTCTGCTTGCTAGTTTTCTCTCAAACAGGTCTCTCCATGAAGTGGTCGATGGAGTTTCATCTGACACTCTACTCATAAATGCTGGTGTTCCGCAAGGATCCATTCTAGCACCAACACTATTTTTACTTCATATTAACGACCTATTGAAAGCAACTTCATGTCCCGTACACAGCTTTGCCGATGATAGTACCCTCCATACCGCATTCTCTTCCAGGGCTCCTATATCAGCCCGTGAAACCAGAAATGAACGAGGAAGAAATGTTAACAATATAAATATGGAATTAGCAACAATTCTCGAATGGGGATCCAATAACTTGGTAGAATTCAATGCAAACAAAACACAAGCATGTCTTTTCTCTAGAAAAGCCGATCTCACTGTGCCTAACATAACTTTGTCAGGAGTAACCATACCACTGATAACCTTCAGTCTTCACACCCCTTCGTGGTCACTTTGGAGACCTGCAGAACATCACTTTCCAAAGACTCATTCATCCAACGAATTGCGAGGCTTTGGAACTCATTGCCTAGGGAGGTGTTCCCCGAGGCATACAACCTCCAGAAATTTAAGAAGAACACCAACTCCTACCTTCTTTCCCTTGGTTCCCACGATGTTCTCTGAACATTACAGGATATCCCTTTTCGTGGGAACCAGAACATAAAAAAATAAAATACATCTGAAACTTCCTGCACAATTAGAAATCGTGTCAGTTTAACAAAACAAACATCCCGCTTCGCGGTCGGTTTATTTCAACTGTCAAACTTACACTCTTTGAAATGATGCAAAAAGTTAGCGATTTATAACCCGAATGTTTTAAAGCATTTATGGTATTACTACTGATTATATAATTTCACAACAACTGTGTTGCCAACTTCAAATACATATACCTTATATTTTATATTTACGTCAGAATACAAAAGGATTAAGAGAAAGATAGAGAGAGTCGAAATCGTCAACCCGTCAAATTAATAAGTTTAATGTTTGATGTTTTTAGATTGTGGATTGTAAAAGGGCTCGTGAAGGCTATGCAGACTCTCAAGCACCTTGACCTATCTATTCAAGGCCTGGGATTCAGAGACTTCGTAAAAAGTTTCCTGGAAGCTAAGTTCCTTACATCGAAGGGCTTTAAAAAGGCCACTTCCAAAAACTTGAGCCTCTTGCAGAAAAGGGTTGTGCATTCGCAAAGCAAATTTTCTGCAGTTTCAGCGCAGTTCTCGCAGTAGCGGCAACTATAACTCTCTGTTTTGCCCATCTTTTTCAGGTAATACCTTAAAGGGCAGTATCCAGTGAGGAGACCCGTCATCACTTTTAAGTCTTTCTTGTCCAACTCTTGGCGAAAGGCTTCTTGGCTTGTCTTTGTCCTGGCACTTTATTCCAGTGAGATTTCATTTCATGTGTTTCGCAGCGTCGAACCTCTTCTTTTAAAAAATCAGGTATTATTGGTAAGGTTTTTAATTGCAAAGTACTCTGTATATTATAAGCAATACTGGATTATGAATTTTGAGATCATACTAATTATATTTATACCAACAACTTAATTTCTACGTCTACAGTTTATAAATCTAGGAAATGGATGTCGGAGAGTCTTATTATTTTAACACTGTCTATAAGTAATGTTTTTCTTTCAAATCGATAAATAATCAACTTAATTTCGTGTATTGATACTAACAAACATAAAAACTTGGCTTGTTTTTTATTTAAATTTGAAATTCGGACATCAACATTGAATTTTTTATCTGGTATATTCTTCATTTTACTAATTTGATAAACAGTAAAGATCTTGCCTAACTTTTGCTAAATATGCTATTTAACTCTTTTATAATCATATACAACAGAAAAAACCATTGAAAACATTAAAAAAAAACATTAAACTTAGTAAAACTGCTTTTAAAACTACTTTTTTATAGTTCAATATATATGTATATATATAGATGATATAATATTGAAGTAAGAAAATTTAAAACAAATTACATAAAAATAATCACTATTACATTGAAAGAGCTCTGATCGAGAATCTCAAAAGATCCATTGGAATAGTTATTTATGTACCAAGGGTATAAATAGATGTTTATGCCCTGAGGGCGACGTTTTACAAACCCGAGGGCCTCTGGCCTGAGGGTTTGTAAGTCGCCCGAGGGTATACACATCTGTTTATGCCCGCGGTACATACATAACTTTATGACATACTAGTTCGTTATTGCAATCCAATCTCAATACAAATCAGTATTTTAAAAAATCCGGTTTAAATTAATAACATTGCCATTTAATCATAGTAGACACCATCGTTGCTAGGTGAATGTTGACAAACGTAAATGTCAGAAAATCACAATAATTTTTATGTGTCAAAGTTAGAAGTCAACATGTACGAAGATTTTGGAATTCCTGACGAAATTATTGAAAAAGCAAAGAAAGCAACTGAAAATCTGTTGCCAAAAGTCTAATGAAGCTTACAACATGGAATACGAAAAATTATTAAATTGGATGCAAGAAAACTACGTAAAAAATGTTAATGAAACAGTGTTGCTTGGATACTTTGGCGATCTCGCTAAAAAAAATCTTCGAGTTCCTTGTGGTCCAAATATTCCATGGTAAAGAAGACTTTAATAGTAAATAAGAATATTAACATTGCTAATTACTATATTTGGTGGATGTCGATGGCAAGAACTTGTGGACATGTTAGTTACTCATGTAGAAAATAGAAAATCGGTTTTTGTGGTAAATGTACTAGAGACAAAGAACGATAAAAAAGGTATTTTTACCATTATAGATGAGGGTGAAATGAACAGTTTAAAGCTAATAAGAGACTATATGTCACTACGGCCACGTGGTTGCTCAGAAAAAAGGCTTTTTCTGACCTATAGACAAGGTCGATGTACTGTACAGCCGGTAGGAAAAAACACGTTTGGAAAAATCCCGTCCATTATAGCGGAATATCTGGGTTTGAGTAATCCTGAGAAATATACAGGTCATTGTATGCGTCGAACGTAAGCAACCCTTCTTGTAGAGGCTGGAGCCAGTATGACCACGTTGATGCGCCATGGTGGATGGAAGAGTATGTCGGTTGCTGAAGGATATTTAGAGGATAGTTTATCTTTGAAAAATGAAGTTTTAAGAATGCTGGCAGGTGTACCTTCCGGGTCTGGCGTTTTGGTACAGAAATTTGAAACTCAAACTATGAAACATGAATCGTTTGCTACAGGCAACTTAACTATCACCGGATCATTTCAAAACTGGCAATTTTATGTTAGTTCGTCAAAATAATGTTCATCAAATATTTACATACATTACTATATTCCGTTTGTAATTTCATTAATAAAGGTTATTAAATAAGTTAAACAAAAAAGTATTTCTCTTTATGCCCGCGCGGGCCATAAAGTGAACTTTATGCCCGCACGGGCATAAAGTACGGCATTAGATAGTTGGTAACTAAGAAATAAAAACACAATAATGAACTAGTATGACAAAAGTTTTTAGACAAAGATAAATAGAGACATGAAATATTAAATATGTATTAATTTAATACAATAGCTATAAATTTTATGTATCTTTTTAAGAATAATGTTAATTTGGGTGATTTAATAATGTTATAGCATCAGAAAACTTGCTTGTCAAAAGGTAATATTGTAGAAAGGATATTTTCTTTAATTTAACCTTCACAGAGACAGGAAGTATACCAAAATTATAATGTAAAATACAGAAGTGTTAAACTTTACCTTATTAAGAAGATTTTGTAGTTTGAAATTAATTACCAAAAAATCCAATGATTTAATTGGTTTTCATAATTTGAAGTCATAGCCTTCTGAGATTTTAAGATTCATATAAATATGTTTGCATCAAGGAGATCGGGGTCAGTCCTAGGCATTCCATGGTCCAAATAGTGTAATTCTTGTGTGTTTTCTTAACAAAAAGGACGGCCATGGTTAACTAAAAAAATTAATTAATTTGTAAATTAATTAATTTGAAAGTAACACAACTGTTATTTACATGTTTGGATATTTGGAATTTTTTTTAATTTCCGTAAAATTTTCGTTGTATAAACCTTTAGTAAAATTCATTTGCTTGAAAAACGTATTAATTAAAAATAAAAAAAGGAATGTAATTTTTAAGTAAAGATTTAATTTGGTATAAATTTTAATTTGCAAATTTATATAGTGTGAAAGTGTAAGCGTGGTTGCATTATTTAGTTTATTTATCTGTATACATTTTAATGCTTTATCATGTTTATTTTATTTTGTTAAAATTTTAATATTAATAAACATCATTTCATGTTAAAAGTCCTTGTTAAATTAAATCGACACTGGTAATAAAGGGATCTCAGCTCTGGATAGTAATAATAGTTTTAATAATAAAAAAGAAATATTTTTTTGTTGTTGTTTTTTTATATAAAAACAAATGGCGCCCAAGGTACGTTAATTTTTATTAATTTATTTTAAAAGTAACGAAATTATATGTTACAAACCATTTATTTTACAATATTAATTTTTCTGTATATCGGTACAACTTTTGGAATCGACATAGAAACATTCTGGTATTTTATATTGATATTGTATTGGATATAAAATATTTCTTTACAATATATATATATATATATATATATATAAATATATATATATATATATATATATATATATATATATATATATATATATATATATATATATATATAAGCGTACAAAAAATTAAAATTCAGGGTGAGTTTCTTTTTCATGCGACTTGATCCTGGTTACCGAACATAACCCAAAAAATTGGCAAAGTCGTGAAAAGTGGTTTTTTGTTAATAACTAAAAACTACAGTTCCGATCAAAAAAAGTTAAATTGGGAAATTGTAGGCATAAAAAAGATCTATCTATTAAATATATTATAATTTTTTGATATCATTGATACTTTTAGAGTTATATGGGAAAAACCGTTAATTGTAACGTATTTAAGATTGTTACTTACTGTTCAGTGTAGCCTATGGCAAGCCAAAAGAATCTTTTTTGAAAAATTGAAAAATATTAACTATTTTGCAAGATTTATGAAGTTTTCTACAAAAAGATGCTCTCTTAATTTAGCTAGTTCTGCTCAGGGGATGATGCTATCGTAACAATTTAGGGCTTTTTTTTTTGTAAGAGTTGTATTTTAAAAATATTTTTTAAATGACACCAAATTGTTAACTGATCGTATTTTTATTAATATTTTTTTTTTCGATTTTACTAGTAGGAGATTCAAAGACACCTTTTTTTTAATTTTAGCCACATCAAAAGGTGTGTTAGTTAATTTATTACCCGTTTTCGTCGATAATACTTTGTTTTTAACAATGAGGTATAAATGGAAGCATTTTATAACATTTCTGCTTACGAGTGCAAAAGCTAAGATATTTCTCGGAAAATACCAACTTTACGTCGAGATTTAAAAGATTTATATGGTATTTTGTTAAGTGAAAGCAAAAAAATATGATCATCGGTTAAAGTACTTTATAAAATTTTTCTTGCTTAACGACAACCTAAATAGTTAAAGATTTCTTAAGGTAAGGTCAAGTAGTGGTGATCCTGCAGTAGAAATGTTATTGTGTTGTAAAGAAATATTCTTGTGTAAACAACTTTACTTTGTGTATTAATAAGAATAATGTATCAGAAAAAGAGTAATCATATAACACAAAGTTGTTTAATATTAATTTTTTTTCTCGTTACTAACATACATACATAAAGTCACGCCTTTTTCCCATAGGGGTAGGCAGAGACCACTTCCTTCCACTTGCTACGGTTCGCACACATATCTTTTGCTTCCGCTACTTTCATCAGTGCTCTCATACATGCTCTTCGGTTGTTGGTACTCTTGACCTGGCCTTTCTTCAAAACAATGTTGATCTGATCGAGATATGTTCTCCGAGGTCAACCTCTACCGATTTGCTCATTCACACTCGCCTTATAAATTTGTTTCGTCAATCTTTCTTCATCCATCCTTTCTACGTGTTCAAACCATCTAAGCATTCCTTTATCTATCTTTGTGACCACATCTTATTTTACTCCACAGCGTTTTCTTATCTCACTATTCTTAACTTTATCCAACCGAGTCACTCCGGCTATACTTCTCAGACTACTCATCTCCGCAGCATTAATCCTATTTTTATGCTTCTTCTGCCAAACCCAACATTCACTACCATACATAAGTGTAGGAACCAACACACCTTTATGCACCACCAGACGTGCCTTTTTTGACACTTTCTGGCTATTCATAAAGCTATGCAGTGCCCCATTCATTTGTTTTCCTGCCAACACCCTTCGCTCAATGTCACTGTCATACTTTCCATCTCTAGTAAATTTTGAACCCAAGTACACAAATTCATTAACTTGTTCCACTCTTTCTCCCTCAATTAAAACCCCACAGTTTGTCATGCTTTCTTCTCTTTCAAAAACCATTACTTTCGTTTTGCTCACATTTATTTTCATCCCTTTGATTTTCAGGGAATCATGCATAACTTTAACCATCGCCTGCAACTCCTCTTCAGATAACGCTAATATGACTTGATCATCGGCGTGAAGAAGGCATTTGACGATCAAATCATTCATTTTTAATCCATACGCACTCTCTTTCAGATCTTTTAAACAATTGTCTATGTATAAGTTAAACAGCCAAGGCGAAGCCACACATCCCTGTCTCACACCTTTTTCGATGTTAAACCAGTCCGTGCAAGCTCCGTTTATTCTGACACAAGCAGTGGAATCCTTGTTAAGTGATTTCAGTGCTCGTATTAAACTACCACTCACCCCATACATAGACAAAGTAGACCACAATTCACTCCTCACCACTCTGTCATAGGCCTTTTCCAAGTCTATAAAAGCGCAATAGACCTTCTGACTTCTAGACAAGAATTTTTCGACTATACCTCGTAAGGAAAAGACCTGATCCATACATCTCCTTCCTTTTCTAGATCCTGCTTGCACATCCCATATCATTTTCTCAGTTTCATTCGTTACTCTTTTGATCAATATTTTTGCATACAGTTTGCCCACTATGCTGAGTAAACTAATACCTTGGTAGTTCTTACAGTCCTGCTGCGAACCTTTTCCCTTGTAAAGCGGCACGATAACGGCCTTGCACCAGTCGTCTGGTACACTACCACTTCTCCAACAAAGGTTAAAAAGGCGGTCCAGTAGACTAGCTACCACGTTTTGTCCAGCCTTCAGCATTTCAACTGTTATCCTGTCGTACCCATCAGCTTTACCCAATTTCTTACTGTTCAACGCTTCCACAATTTCTGTCATAGTAATTTCACTTTCATTGCAACTTTCACTCATGTCTTCGAATTGGGCCTGTACTTGTGTATCCTCTTTCTCAAATACACTTTTGAAGTATTGCTTCCATCTCTTAAATACGCATTCCTCTCCTTTTACCATATTACCATCTTGGTTTTTGATTCTTTCCAATTGCGAGGTAGTTTTTTACCTCTGGCTGTTCTTATGGACTTCCAGAAGAGTTTAATATTGTTTTGGAAATCGTCAGATAACCTTCTATCAAATTCTATCAAAGCGAGATCTACGAAATAATTCACGTAAGTCGAGATCCTAGAGTGGATATATTGACGTTTATTGGTAAAAGTGAGATCCCGCGCTGTTGTCAATAGTAACAATTCATACCACCTTTTTGTCCCTTCTGCGCATTTTCTGCTTCCATTAGTTAGTTTAGTTTAGTTTCATTTGGAGTGAGGCAGTGATTAATTTTTCACCAAATAAGAGCGCTCGTAATAAAAGACTAGTGAAATTGGCTTTGAATAAGGAAGTAAAGAAAGCGTAATGCAGAAAAGGAAGGTAAGTTAAATCATTATTTTTTTTTATTCTGCATTTATTTCTGAAGACGAATTCCCGAAGAGGCATAGGCATGAATACATATTTATATAGTTCCAAAACGAAAATTTCCGCATTTTAATGTGAGCGATATTTTTTATAATATACCCTTATGCTACTGATTTTAATTTAACATTGATTCTACTAGAATTATGTTGCACGGATAATGGGCACTCTCAGCACTCTGAAAACGAAAAGTCGTCCTGTAAGGAGTACGTAGTGGAGGATTTAGAAGGAGGGGAAAATGTCTGGAATGAATTTAATGAATGGAAACAGAAGCAAATTGAAATGAACGAAGAAGTTGAATCAAACCACACTGAAGAGGAATATAATTTATCAACGGATTTTATTGATTCATCAGTAAGTTTTTTTCATACTTTTAGTTTTGTGTTCGAGTTATATCTTGGATTCCAGATGAGGAGAAAGAATCCAATTCATCAAGTGAGTGTCAGTCAGAGATATGTTCGAAGACAAAACTTGGGTGCAAATAAAAGTTTTTGTTTATAACACCTTCAGAAAGGAAAAAAATGAGTTGCCTATTAATAAATTGTCAATAAGTATTCACGTGTTTGTTTCTTGTCAACTTGTGGTACCTAGATTTTTTGTGTAATTTCTGATGTACCGACAAAAATATAATAACTTAATACACATTATTTGAAGTTTGGTTTTTTATGATTTTCTATAATTTCTTCAGAACTCCCTCAGAAAATTCTTGAGAAAATGTTTCACCTCACCTCACATGACTACTACGAGAAAATAAATCGGTTACCAAACTTTCCCTCTTCAAGCTTTTTAAGTCTGGAATTCTCAATATTTTACCATTGATGGGTTAAATTTCAACTATTTACATCGGACATTCTCTAAAAAAATCGGGATGTCACTGACGGATGTATGAGTGATCCTATGAACCATTTTAGAGTACATACCCTTGGGAACAATCAAAACATATTTTTTATCAGCTAGCCATCGAAAAAGATCATTTGAATACCTGACGAAAATCCAAAAATATATTTTTTCTATCTCTCTTATGTTTCAGAAAAGGTTTTGGTAATTTCTCAATACTTATTTTTTTCGATTATAAAATATAAATTAAGGACTCTAAGTTTTTATTCAAATGCACTGAAAAGGATAAAACACGTAATCGCACACCTGAAGAAATAATTTTATTTTATTCCTTTAAATAAAAGTTTTTCCTTATTTTTCATATTTATTTGATTTTTTTAGTCATACAGTCAGCACCACCAAAACAAAAAATTATAAAATTCGTTTGCCCTTAGGATTCCTGAACTTTGACACAAATTTTTTTTTTAAAAAACAGACCGCCGATACTTGATGAAAGTCCATAATTGTTTAACTCCACCTGATGAAGCTATAGTACAGGGTGTTTTGGTTCAGTTAACCTTAAGTTAGTAAAAATCATATAGTGAAGTTTTTCTCTATTTTTTAAAATATCTCCCACCCTAAAAATCACTTAATACAATTTATTTAAGAATCTAATAATTACAAATTTGTCTGCCATCTTGAATTACGTAATTATGACAAAAAATCAAATTCTTAGACACCAAAAACCCCATAAACATTTTTGTATAAAATGTTACATTAAATCATAAAATTCGTTCACCATCTTAAGTTTAATTTTGGCAAAAATCATATCCAAAAAACTTTGGATAACAATTTTGAATAAATATTTTGACGTAAAATTTATAATCATCTACCTTTAAATTTCTGTTATGCCAATTATAACGGAACTTGTCTGCCATTTTGCAGCCGTCATTACAAATTCTTAAATTTTGGTAAAAAAATAAATTCCATTGATCTCAAATTTTAAATAGAATTAAATATATTTAATATTATGTTGTACACGAGATCCCACCTTGATATTCTCATAGAGTAGATAAATCGGAAAAAGAATTCATTTAAGGGATAGTGAAACCAAACGTATCTATGCTATGGTAGAGTATACAATATGATAAATTCGGATATCATGAGCTCCACGACGTTGCCGGATTCTCGGATCTCGCTTTAGTTAATATATCTCCACTTACACACTCCGCTTGTAAGCGCCCCCTACCCTCAACAGTCGTGAACTGCTGGTGTATAAAATTGCAAAAAAACTCTTCAGATGAGATCCTGCATAAAATTCAATACAGAACTCTACCTCATCGATATTGACTGAAAAAATCCGAAATACACACTAAAAAAGGCGAGATCCGAAAAGGGATCTTGACTTTTTAAAATGATCTCACCTTGGCAAACATTTATCTGTATATGATCTCATCTTTCCCTTTTATAAATCTATATATATATATATATATATATATATATATATATATATATATATATATATATATATATATATATATATATATATATTTTAAATATAATCAATATTGTTGTAGTGTATATCACATAGATTTGAAATATTATTAAATAAACTTTACATTTTATAAAGTGCAGACCTAACTAACATGTTTGTTCTGGGTTGTGTTAAGTAAAATGTGCTCTGATTTCTCGATTCGATTCTAGGAATGAGAAAGTTGAACTGGTTTAACAACTTACTAAAATTAATTTTGTTATTTAAAAGATTATGCAAAAATTTGATAGACGTGCAATTTCTCTGTTAATCAATGATTCCATCTTAAATGCATCCAGTAAAATATTGTAATGAGTACATTACAGCATTTAAAAAAAAATTATGCGTGCCATTTTTACAAATGCAAAAAACTTAGGCTAGTGATTAATAGTGGATTCTGTCACTATTAGAATGAAAAATTCTATACGAGTGGAAAATTTTGAGGAGGAACCGCGAGGATCGAACTTTTTTATTTTAACCGTGTAAACAGACGATAATTTCTGCACGACCAAAGAATTTAAATAAAAAATACTTTAAAAAACTTAAGTTATTTATTAAAACATATAATTGTATAAGTCAATATCTCCAAACTTATTAGGAATTGCCAATTTCAAATAAATAATCGCGTTTTTTTTAAATCAAAGTTTTATTTTAATACGTAAATACATACACACAATAATAATTATCCTACCTGAAATCAAGGAAACGACATTTAAAGTATATTATTTAAAAAGTCAATTCTTTTTTTTAATTTATGTAATCGAAACACTATTATTATCTCTTATTTAATTATGTCGACTACAAAACTGTTTCTCAACTTAGTAAGCTGTCATTACCCGCAGCGCCATCTATAGAGTATATGTGTGTATATGGTCACCGTTTTACCATGCAAAGCGAGCTTTACAAATTAAAGATAATTAATTGATATAGTTTTTCTACGTCTCCCCCCTCAACGAAGAAAATGTTCGCCAACATTTTTACGCAGCTACACATAAGTAATTAAAACTAAGTATAATTTTTACATTATGTTGAACTAAATAATTTTTGTTTTCTTATTTTTGTTTTTATGTAGGTATTGGTATAATTTTTGTAATGTGAAAAAGATTTGACTCTGACTTTTTGTAACCTGTATTAATTCTATACAGGGTGGCCAACCAAATACGAAAAAGAGCCAATTGCATGAATCTCGTCTACATTTTAGAAAAACACTCAGACCCGTTGATTTTTAATTAAAATGGGACATTTTTTCCCGGTATTTTTGACTCCACTACTTTAAACCCCAAGCGAGGGTAAGCATTTCCCCAAAATTTTAAAATGGCATTGGGGGTCAAATAAGATGTCTTTCAAAAGCTCTTACAATTTTCTATACAATAATCTTTAAATTTTAAAATTGCGCCCATTACTTATTGAGAAATTAGATTTTATATGTGAAACTTATCTGATAACAATCACGGGTCTTTTTTTTCTACTAGGCAATTTGACTGGCGAAATGTATTTGCTTTTACTGGAAAATGCTATTAACCCTGCCTTGACTGATATATTTGAAAAGTAGTCACAGTATGACGAAGATCATTTTTATTTTTAACAGAACGGTGCTCCTCCGCATTATGCGGTGATTGTTCGTATTTATACCAACGTTTTCCACGGTATTGCATTGGGAGAATAGGCAGCATTAAATGGCCTCCACGATTGCCAGATTTATTGCCCCTTAATTTCTTTTTGTGGGGACATCTGAAAAGTAATATCTATAAAACACAACCAGCGTCGTTGAAAGATTTGCGTCAAAGAATCGTTGACGAGTGTCGTCGAATTACTCCGGAAATTCCTCGGAATGTGCGTAAACGTTTTGAATTGTATGAAAGCAGGCGGTCAGTAGTTTGAACATTTAATTAATTAATAAGTAGGTAAGCATAAAATAATTGGAATTTTAACAGTTAATTTTTTGGGTATTGGTAAAATTTAAAGACTATTGTAAAGAGAATTGTCAGAGCCTACAAAATACATCTAAATTGAATATGAGTTTTTTTAATAATTTTAAATGGACCAATCTTCAGCTCATCTATTTATTTTTATTAGCAATGGTTGTGCATGCATTTTTTACTTTTTTCGGTTATTTTACATCTTATTTTGTTTACAAGCGTTTAATTAAGTCTCTCATTTAAGCCTTTAGAAAACGGGGCATTTATTTCTGTGAAGAAGATTTTTCATTTAAAAATGCTTTGAGTTCTTTTAAGTTGATTCCCGATATTAATCGGTGAGAAGCATTCCAATTGTATCGGAATCTGTTACGTTATTGATTAAGTAGTTTAACAAAATCATTAGTACTTTGTGTTTTTTTATGTAACCATTTAAAAATATCGTGTAAAGTGATCCACTAGAAGGTGTAAGTATCTTTTCGTCGATCGTGAGCCTCAAAAACTTCCAATCGTGTCTATTAAGACTATTTTAAAAGGTTTTGTGGTAGGACCTAAAAGTGACATTAGACCATACTTATCCTGGCGTCTCGTTTTATTTTTTATACAAATTTCACAACTTCCACAATGTTTTTTAATATTTATTGTCAGATTTTTTGCTGTATATAATGTACTTATTTTGTTTTACATTTCTTTTACACCTAAATGACACATTTTTTTATGTACATCTTAGTACATCTTTATAAGTTTTTTTCTGAAATCTTTCAATTAAATAATTTTTTACGTTTTCTAACCTTTATAGGTCTTATAGTTTATGGTCAGAATATACTGTAAACTACTTACCTATTAGCCAGTATCTTATTGTTTCTTTAATGGTTAAACATTTTAAATAAACCGTTTTGTAAGTATTTAATTTAATTTTTTTGATAAGAAAGCGATGAGCTTATCTTTTCCATTTGGTTGTGTTTGTTTTAACACTGCTTCAATACCTTCTAAAGATGCATTGTGTAAATATTTATCGGCAAATTCTGATCAAATATTTATAAGATGATTAGTTTTTATGTAATCAAAAGATTTTTTACAATCTTTAGACCAAATAAATTTCTGATTTTTTCTAAGCAAATTATGAAGGGGTTCTAAAATTACCGCACTTTTTGGTGGATTCTTATGATGTCAATATCTCCCAGAAATTTTCTAATATTTTTCTAACTTTTTACATATATACATGCCTACAAAGTAGCTTAACAACCCAGGGTGGGTCTTGGCTGACTGCACTATACTCCTCCAGGACTTCCAGTCCTTCATTAGATTCGTGTCCAGAGGGATATTCATTTCTGCGAGATCTGCTTTGATGTTGTCTTTTCATCTCTGGCGCGGTCTCCCAAGTGGCTTTTTTCCCGACGGTCCGTCCTCCCATATCAGTTTCGTTAGTCTGTCATCTCGTAGTCTATGAACCATCTTAGGCGCTGGGACTTGATTTCTTTGACAATATCCCCGTCGCCATAAAGCTGACTAATCTCGGCGTTTGTCTTGATGCGATACTGGTTGCTGTTAAGGTCGTGGTTGGGACCAAATATTTTTCTTAGAATTTTTCTCCCGAGATGCCCAAGTTTTTCTTCATAAGTCTTGGTCATTGTCCATGTCTCGCACCCGTTAGTTATTATTTGCCTTATAATTTTTTTATAGACTTTCACCTTTGAGGTTCTTAAGATGTTTTTAGGTTTAAAAAATTTGTTTAGAGGAAACAGAAATCGATTGGCCTTTTATTTTCTCTGTGACGCCGTTATCAGTTGTAATTGTAGCTCCTAGATATTTGAAACCTTCCACTCGTTCAAAATTGTAGGTGTCTATTGCCACGTTCTGTCCCATTTTATCTTTGCGCCCCTGTTTGTTTAAGCACATATATTTGGTCTTTTCCTTGTTAATCTTGAGTCCTACTTCTTTTGTAGATTTTTTTATGCAATTAAAGACCTCTTTTTCTGTTGGTGTTGAGTCTTCAATGATGTCAATGTCATTTACATATTCTAACAAAAGTTTCGGGCCTCGCGCATTCAGGAGCTCTGTTTGAATTTCTGCCGACCTGGTAGCTTTCTTAAGGGCGATATTGAAGAGTGGAGGTGACAGGGCATCTCCATGTCATAATCCGCTACGTATCTCAAAACTATCCGAGAGCCTATTATTTATTTGCACTCTAGGTTTTCCGTCTTCCATACATGCTTTCGTCATCTGGATGAGTTTTCTTGGGATTGCGAATTCAGCCATTGCATTCCACACTTGAGATCTTTTTATGCAGTCGTATGCTTGCCGAAAATTTGAGTTTTCGGTATGGGAAAAACTTTTATTAAAACTTAATTACCTTTTACTGGCCTAACTACAATATTATGAATTACATGCCCGAGATATTTTACTAAATCTGAAGTAAATGTACAATTTTTGAATTTTTAGTCTAAAACCTTCCTTTTCTACAGCTTTTAATAATTTTGTTACATGATTAATGTGTTTAGAAAAAGTCTAAGAAAATATAAGAATATTGTCAATGTAATTTACTGCAAAATCATTAACCTTATACTTCCTTAAAATGTTACCCAAAATCTTTTAAAAAATAGCTGGTGTTGTCTTTAAACCAAAAGGTAAACACGTAACACGTCCATTGATAATGGCCTTCCTGTGTTACAAAGGCAGTTTTTTTCCTATCTTTCACTTTTAACGGAATGGACCAGAAGGCTGAATTGATGTCCAGTGTTGAGAAATATGTTGAGTTTCTTGTCTTAATCACCAGGTCGTCAATCAATGAAAATTGTTAGGTTTAAAGTACCACTGTTTTATTTAGATCTCTAAAATCTAAAAATAATCTTGATTTTTTATTGTCTTCTTTCTTGAAAGCCAAAGTTACCGGTTTCGCAAATGGACTATAAGATTCATCTATAAGATTTTTGACAAGTAAATTTGCTATTTCTTCTTAAATTTCCTTTTTATTTTTAACTTATTATCTATAAAGCCTTTTAAGAGTACCAACAACCGAAGAGCATGTATGAGAGCACTGATGAAAGTAGAGGAAGCAAAAGATGTGTGTAAGAACCGTAGCAAGTGGAAGGAAGTGGTCTCTGCCTACCCCTATGGGAAAAAGGCGTGACTTTATGTATGTATGTAAGTAGATCAAATGCCCTAAAAATCAAAGGGATGAAAATAAATGTGAGCAAAACGAAAGTAATGGGTTTTAAAAGAAAAGAAAGCATGACAAACTGTGAAGTTTCGATTGAGGGAGGATGAGGTAAATAAATTTGTTTGAAGTTTACGAGAGATAGAAAGTATGACGGTGACGTTGAGCGAAGGGTGTTGGAAGGAAAACAAATGAATGGGACACTGTATTGCTTTATAAACAGCCAGAAAGTGTCAAAAAATGCACGTCTGGCTTATTTCTTATTTTCTTATTCTTATTTTTTCGTTATTCGTTATTTTTATATGTTTATTTTGAATCAGTCTAAATTGTTTTATGGTATCCAGTTTAATAAAAAAATCGTTTTTAAATTCTTTTTTCAATAATTATATAAATATTAGCTTTTTCTTCAATAACAAAAAATTTTATTTTAATAGTTGTCAAACCAATTGTCTCTTTATCACCATTAATTGTGATTAAATTATTACTTTTTAAATCATCCTCTTTTTATTCTTTTATTTTTATTATTTAAGAATTAATTCTAAAAACGTTTAAGCCTAAATCACATATTCCAAATATTTTTAGTTATGCGTTTAATAATCGTTTGACTTTGAATTGGTGTTATTATTTGTTTTTTTTATCATTGTTATTGAGTTAAACATAAATTACTGAATTGTTTATGATCTTCATATTTTTTTTCTTATTTTCTTCTGTCTGTTTGAACCAGCACTTTTCTTCAGGGTAGAACTGAATACCTCTTTTTAAATTTATTTAAATTTCACCTGGTTCTTTTTGTTTGCTATATTTTTATGTTTTTCAATTTTATTGTAGAGACTTGCGGTTTATTTTACCGTTTCTTTATCAATTTAATCCATTACACAGTCTGGTTATCCCATTACGATAAGATTTATCATTGTTTGGGTGTCGATGTGCTTGTTAACCTCTAATAATAGTCTTTCTCTTATGGCTTATGGCTTATTTTAGTAACGATTCAACTTGAAATCTAATTGTAGATGCATATTTAACTTGGCACTAAACTTTATTTCCATGTTTTACAAAAATTGTCCTTCCGTACCGATCATTCCGCATCCACTGTCAGTTTAATTAACATACTGCTATACCAATCTAAGCACTGTTCTTCTGAGAGATGTTTTAAAATCTCTTCTGTAATCTCATCTAAATATCGGTCACCAAATTGTAAATTTTTACTTTTACCAAAATATATTTTTTTCAAGTCCGTATTTAGAGGGATCTAATTTGCGCGTGTTTGGTGTTTTTTTTAGCTAGATTTTGATTTACGTAAATAAATCTAATTTAATATAATACGTATTACTTGTGAGATTTATTGTGTTTTTATTCGATGGCCAAGTCAATCTATTTATTTAAAACATAAAAGATTTCTTATATTGATATGGTCACTATAAGATGTTGTTAGGTTAGCTATGTACATAACAACTTAAGACATTAAGTAGGGACTAAATAAATTGACAACTTGGTATTATATAGATCTTACAACTTTTCACTAAAGAAGAACTAAGTTACAAGACTTGGTGTTTTTTAAAAGTTATATTTTTGACGGCGTTTGTTTTTACATCTAAAAAATATTTAGTACATACATACATACATACAGTCACGCCTTTTTCCCCTAGGGAAAGGCAAAAATCACTTTCTTCCACTTGCTATAGTTCTTATAAACATATTTTGCTTTCTCTACTTTTATTAGTGCTCTCATACATGCTCGTCGGTTTTTGGTACTCTTGACCTGGCCTTCCTTTAAAACAATGTTAATTTAATCAAGATATGTTCGCCGAGGTCGACCTCTACCAACTTGTCTATTCACACTCGCCTTATTAATGAACAGCCATACATGCCTTTTTGACACTTTTTGGCTGCTCATAAAGCTATGCAGTGCCCCATTTATTTGTTTTCCTACCAACATTCTTTGCTTAATGTCATTGTCATACTTGATCCACTCTTTCTCGCTTAGTCAAAACTTTACAGTTTGTCATGCTTTCTTCTCCTTTAAAAACCATTACTTTCGTTTTGCTAACATGTATTTTTATCCCTTTAATTTTCAGGGCATCATGCATAACATTAACCATGGCCTGCAACTTCTCTTCGGACTACGCTAATATGACTTGATCATCGGCGTAAAGAAGGCATTTGACGATCAAATCATTCATTTTCAATCCAAACGCACTCTCTTTCAAACTCCATCTAAATAATCGTTTATGTAAAAGTTAAACACCCATGGCAATGCTACACATCCCTGTCTCACACCTTTTTCAATGATAAACCATTTCGTGCAAGCTCTGTTTATTATGACACAAGCAGTGGAATCAGCGTAAAGTGATTTCAGTGCCCATATTAAACTACCGCTCACCCCATACATAGACAATGTTGACCACAATTTACTCCTTACCACTTTGTCATAGGCCTTTTCCAAGTCTATAATAGCGCAATAGAACTTCTGACCCCTAGCTAAAAAATTTTCGACTATACCTAGTAATGAAAAGATCTGATCCATACATCCCTTCCTTTTCTAAATTCTGCTTGCACATCCCATAAAAATTTCTTAGTTTCATTCGTTATTTTTTAATCAATATCTTTGCACACAGTTTGCTGACTATGCTAAGTAAACTAATACCTTGTTGGTTCTTACAGTCCTGCTGCGAACCTTTTTTCTTGAAAAGCGGCACGATAACCGCCTTGCACCAGTCGTTTGGTACGCTACCACTCCTCCAACAAAGGTTAAAAAGGCGGTACATCAGACTAGCTACCACCCTTTGTTTAACTTTCGGCATTTTAACTGTTGTCTTGTCGTACCCAGCAGCTGTACAACGCTTTCACAATTTCTGTCGTATTAATTTCACTTACATTGCAACTTTCACTCATGTCTCCGAATGGGGCCTGTACTTGTGAATCCTCTTCTTTAAATAAACTCTCAAAGTATTCCTTTCATTACTTTAATACGCATTTCTCTTCTTTTACCATACTACCATTTTGGTTTCTGATTTTGTCCAGTTGCGAGGTAGTATTTTTACCTTTGTCGTTCTTATGGACTTCCAGGAAAGTTTAATATTGTTTTGGAAATCGTTAGATAACCTTTAATTAAATTTATCTTTATTATGTTCTTTCTTTTTTGCCACAATTTTTTTTGCCACACCTTTTAACCTCAATAGCAATACCCACGATTTCTTCCTTGAATGGCTTTTTTAATTTTTCAACCTCGTATGCTTTATCTAAACTGTCAAATTTCTTGGTCAATTTACTTACAAACTTTTTTTTTCTACCTTGTTTTTGCAAATTTCCAACATTTATACGCTCTAGTACACTACTTGATTCCTGCACACAATGCCGCCACCGCTTAAAGAGACCTCTTATTCGGCTTATTACTAAGAAGTGGTCTGTGTCAATACCTGTACCGCGGTATGCCCGAGTGTTCATTACTTGTTTTTTTAAACTTTTATCCACAATTACGAAACCAATTTTACTTCTCTGGTTTTCTTCTGGTCTTGTGTACAAGTGAATATTTTTATGGTTAAACATTGTGTTTGTTACCACAATATTCCACTAACATACTTTAAGTAGACCTTCCTCATTTTCATTTATTTTGCCGTCACCGTACATTTTCAGAACACTGTCATATCCATCACGCTTTACTCCTACCCAACTATTAAAATTACCCACTACAATTCTTTCATTCTGGTAACACTTATTTAGAATATCTGTCACACCATCCCAAAACTCCAGCCTCTCTTTTTGGGATTTTAAAGATTGGTTCCACTGTGCATCTTGTGGGGCATCAACCGCTAGCAAAAAGATACGAGTAAGACCAACCTTCAGCATCACCCAGAGGAGTCCTGATCAGTAGGTTGTATAAGGCCCATGTGTTGTATTTAGTTTAGTATAAATGTACAATTAACATAATTAATAATTAAAAAAAAATTACAAAATGTTAGCCCAAAAATAAAAAAATATATAATTTTTTAAACATATTTTGTTCCCTTTTGTTTTTAAATTTATTTTATGAATATTTTTTCATTTTTTATTTTAATTAATTTTCTAATTAAAAAACAAAACAATAATAAAGTTAGTTTCCATTTAATTTTAAAAAAGTTTCAATTAATTATTTCCAAATGATAATTAAAAAATATTGTATCTGTTACATTTCGTTACTTTTGTTGATTTTTAGTGGTTATTAATTTAAAATAAATACATTTAGTTAAAAACCCATGCGAAAATATTTGTTTCAAAGATTGTTTATGATAAAATTTATAATATTTACCGCAGCGAATCATTAACAATAAATTTTAAAAATATAAATAAAAAAAACTGTTTGTATAATTTTTAATATTTATTGACCAGTCAATTTTAAAATATAGTTACGAATCGCAACCAACATCTTGTCCGGACCTGTCCATTTCATCGTTCTAGAGTGCTCTGGCGCATTCGCCAAAATCGATCATTCTAGATTCGTGTATTCTGGAGATTTGGGGAATATTCCATGACGATATATAAGCACGCGTATTGACCGCGTAAAATAAATTAATGACAGTTAGTTAATTGTTAAAGAGTAGTTAATTAAAAGTAAATGAAATATAATTACTATGCTCCAAAAAGGAAGAAGATCCTAATATGTCTCCACGAATGGCAAGAAACAATACATCCAAATCATCGCCTAAACAACAGGAAGTACGGAAGGCAATAAATCGCCTCAATGACATTAAGTCCCCAGGAACTAATGGCATTTCTGCAGAACTTTTTAAATTGAAGGTGAAGCACTGGTCAATCTAAAACACAAGATAATAACCAAATTAAATAGCTGCAAAAACAAACCGGTACTAAATCGATGCACTCAGATTCCATTTTATTTTATCCTGTTTAAGTCCTTATTATGTTTTTGGGTCCATAGTATTTTTTTAGTCAGTCACTAAAAACAATTAAAAAAAAGAAAACTAATAAATATATCAAATCCAAAGCCTGACAATAACTGTGCAGGCTTTAAATTAATTTCCTCACAATAAGAAACAAAAAAACAAAATTGAAACAAATTAAAAATTAATAGTTAATGCCGAATTACAGGAGAAATCTAACAAGAAAAAAAAATCAATATAATTTCCCGAGAAAAACTATTCAGAATATAGACTAGGAAAAATGTAGTAAATAAAAACCTAACAATAAAATAACTTACCAATTATATTTTAGAACTAACAACAACCGCTAATTGAAAAGTATAACTGTCAATAAATTCTCGTCTGGAAACCCAAATCTCTTAACTTATATGTTTTAAATATCATTATCAGGAGTCCGACTCTGGCACTGAGTGTTAAGCAAACGGAAAACTTCAAGCGCATACTTACTTAATTTTCGTTAGAAAATACAGTGAAATCATAGTGATATTAAACATTAGAAGAAACTGATAATTTAAACCGTAAGTCTTTGACTGCATGGTTACCATAATAAACAACTTTTTATTTTGTTAAGAATATTGTAATAGTTGTTATCGTTTATTAGAATCCAGTTGTTCTTATCAGCAAACTATAATTAATACACGATTTATAGAAAGGCAGGGCCGCATTAAGGAATAGGTCAACAAATGATCCTATTTATTAATAATGAATGAGCCTCCTGAATTTTTGAGCAATAAAAACTCGCAGAATAATCCAAATATCCAAAATAGAACCTACTCAACAGTAACAACAAATAGAATGTATTTTCCGTCAAAGAAACAAGCTATAGTATTTACAGCAATAGACAATACTAAATTGGAAGAATATCTATATGCCGTAGGTAACAAAATCCAACCTAAACATATTTTGTTTTCATCCCGCATTTCAAATAACCGAATCTGCATTTACCTTTCAAGTGAAGCTAAAGTGGAGGAATTTTTAAATTTGGATCACGCATCAATAGTCATTAATAACCAAAGCATTCAAGCTCGAAGACTTATAAACTCAAATGAAAGAATAATCATTTCAAATGTATGCCCCTCCATTCCTCATTCAAATATTAAAGACGCCTTGAAAGATATTGGTTTAACTTTAGTAACGTCTGTGAATTTTCTTAGAATAGGTACGGCAAATCCCGAATACAAGCATGTCTACAGTATTCGAAGAGATGCGTATATTTCGCCATCTAAAAATGTATTGATCCCAGATTTAATTGTCATAGATTATGATCAGACATCTTACCGCATTTATCTATCCCTAGATAACCAGATATGTTTTTTCTGCAAACAGTCAGGTCACACAATTCAAAATTGTCCAAATCCTAACCAAAATCATCCAACCATTCACAATTACAATCACCTCAATTACAAAAATTTATCCATGCCTACGCCAAGCTTTCCTTCAACAATTTACTTCTCTAATATTCGGTCAAATCCCAACGTTTTAAACCCTCCCCAACATTTTTCAGCAGAAATGAGTCAACGCCAAAGATCCTCTGCTAAAAATGAATCAAATCCTATTTTACCAAATTCTTCTCAACATTCCATAGGAGAGAGTTCAATATCCACAAAAAAAGTAAAAATACAGACAGAAACAACCCCCAATCCAGTAGACCCAAATTCACCGACAAGTAAAACGGTAACTCCCAAGATCCCACCGGTTGCGTCCATTAATAGTGATGCATCAGAAGAAATAAAAAACAGTACCACCAACACAAAACGCAGTATAAACGAGGTAATCACGCCTGAATCAGATACAGCTGAAAACGAGCATAACTTATTTTCTTTACCGAGCGCAAAATCAAAACCAAAGAAAAAAAACCAAGCTGACAACACCTTGTCTTACTTCAGATATAAATCCACAATTACTTGAATCTACTAAAGACTTTATTGAAAATCAATCCCCTCCATTTGTTATCAATTATGATCAACTTGCGTTACTCATAACTAATGTTAGCGGCTCTACAAATCCCATCAGTATTATCAAAAACTTTACAACATACTACCTAGCCTTGACCCATATGCTCTCCCAAATATATCCCCACTTAAAAGACAGATCTATGAAAATTCGAGTCACTAACCTAAAAAAAAAAATCTTCAAGTTCCTTGGTAATGATACTTCAGAGTGGGATAGTGATATGTCCCAAAGTAGTCAGAAAATTAATTCTTCCTAAGTTTTCCTCTCACCTTTCAATATATACATACATAATGTCAATACTTTAGTGGAACATTGATGGATTTTTCCATCGCCTGTCTATGTTGCAAATTCTAATTGGGGAGCACTCCCCCGATATATTATGCCTCCAAGAAACTAATCTTAAACCTCAAAACCCTATAACTCAAAGCAATACGACTGTTTTCGCAAAAATCAAATAAACAATAACAATTTTACTTCCGGTTGTGTAGCTACTTTAGTTAATAAGTCACTGTAGGCAAAACTATTTCCTGTCATTAGCAACTTAGAAGTGGTCGTTGTGGAGATCAATTCACCAAGCACATATTTCATATGCAATGTTTATTTACCCTCAAGTTATTCAGTATCCTATAATAACTTAAAAGATCTACTCAAGCAAATTTCATCTCCACGTATAATTCTGGGTGATTTTAATGGTTATAACATAATCTGGGGTTCCCAGCATACAGACATAAGAGGCAAAATTTAAAAAAAAATAATCTCGGATCTTCAACTAAATTTTCTTAATGATGGAACCCCAACCAGATTTAACATCAACACCGGGGACTTAACTGTAATTGATCTAAGCCTCTGCGATCCTCCGTTAACACCACGTTTATTCTGGGAAGTCCTTAAATTTACCTATGGTAGTGACCACCACCCTATAATAATCAAACGTTGCACTCATTAGTCTCCCGATCTATTTTTGCCAAAATGGAAAACTGACTCCGCTAACTGGTCTGTTTTTGCGGAGCATATCCAAGACGATATGTCAAACTACAGACTATCCGAAAACATCCTTGGATCATTATCAAATTTTAACAATATTATTTTAAACAGCACTGCACTAACTATAGGAAAAAAAAAGGACCACGTCCCAGTACCTTGGTGGAATCCAAACTGTGAAGCGGCAATTTAAGCGAGCAAAGCAGCTTTAAATAAATATAAGAGACACAAGACAGTTAAAAATAAGATAGATTTTAAAAAACATAAAGCTAAGGCTAACCTGACAACGAAACAAGCAAAGAAAAATTCCTGGATACAATATGTTTCAAAAATAAATAGTTCTACTTCTATTAGTGAAGTGAGGACAAAAGTAAGAAAAACTTCGGGCCTTAATTATAAACCAGTAATAACTAGCCCAGCGGTTCTCAAACTTTTGTTAATCACGCCCCCCTGTTTTAATTTAAAAAATGTTGCGCCCCCCAATCCGTAGACCTAGGAATTTGGACTAAAATAGGCAACATTGTCTCGTCGAGAGCGCCAAAGATGCTGTCGGAAAGTTCGCGGCGTTCGTGCCACGTATTCAAGCTTCCTGATCTTTCTCGAACTGTCTGAACGCGACTATAAATACAGAAGCGCACATACGGTATTCTCAGTCTCTCAGTGAAGGTGTTTTAACACTAAGCAAGCATTATTGTGAAGTGTGAGTGTATAAGTAGATGAAGTATGGATAAATTTTTATAACGAAAACTTGAGGATGACGGGGCTTGTACATCGACAGGTTCAGGTTTTAATCGTCCGAAATCTAAAACAAGAAAATATGACCCATCATACCTAAATTTGGGCTTTACTAGCCTTGAAATAGGTGGCGAAGAAAAACCACAATGCGTTATCTGTTTAAAAGTATTGGCTGCAGATAGCATGAAATCAAATAAATTACAGAGGCATCTAGAAACGCTGCACAGAGAATATGTCAATAAACCGCGAGATTTTTTTGTGGAGAAACTCAGATTGTTTAAAAAACAAAAATCCAGCTTTCATAGAGTACTGGCAGTAAATGAGAAGGCTCTCTTGGCATCATATAAAGTGGCATATAAAGTAGCTAAATGCAAAAAACAGCACACTATTGCAGAGCAACTTATTTTACCCGCTTGCAAAGACATTGTAGAAATAATGTTTGGTGAAAATTTTACTTCACAACTTAACAATATTCCTCTGTCAAATGATACAATCTGTCGACGAATTAACGATATATCAGTTGATATGCAGCAGCAGCTTAAATCTGAGCTTACTGGAAACTTGTTTGCTATACAACTTGACGAAGCAACTGACTCTAGTAATGATTCCCATTTGATTTGCTACGTTAGATTCTGTCAATGTTCTAAAATATGTGAAGATTTATTGTTTTGTAAACAGATTGAAGGAAGAACTACAGCCACCGAGTTGTTCAATATTACAAATGATTCTATTACTAAAATGAATTTGCAATGGAAAAATTGTGTTGCGATTTGCACCGATGGAGCTCAAGCCATGTCTGGTAAATACAACAGTTTACAAGCGCTAGTAAAAAAGTAATACTCAGAAATTATCTGGACGCACTGCATGATACATCGGGAAGCGTTAGCATCAAAATCGCTAAGCCCTGGACTAAACATGATTTTGACAGTAGTTATTGAAGTTGTTAACTTTATAAAAACCAGACCACTAAAACCAAGGATGTTCTCTGTTCTGTGTGAAGATATGGGAGCTGAGCATCAATCTTTGTTGTTTTATTCCTCATCCAGATGGTTGTCACCCGGTAAGACGGTTAAGCGTGTCTTTGAATTAAGAAGGAAATAGCGATATTTTTGAGCGAGGAAGGTCACAAGCATTCAACAGATTTTTTCGACAAATTATTTTTACTAAAGCTTTCTTATTTAGTAGATATTTTTGAAAAACTTAATATACTTAATCTTCAGCTGCAAGGAAAAGACGTAAATATATTTGATTTAAGTCAAAAGATTGATGCTTTTTGTAAGAAATTGCAGTTATGGCATAACAAATTGAAAGAAAACAGTTTGGAAATGTTTCCCACATTTTGCGATTTTGTGCAAGATTCCCCATTGGAAGATATTCATAAAGCTGTGATGCTAAAAACCATAGGAAGCCATTTAGAAAACTTAACTGAGAATTTCAAGCGATACTTCTTTGCAGAGAAAGATATCAAGTTGTCAGACTGGAGCTGGGTTTTAAATGCATTCTAAAATAGACCTGTCGGACTATCACTGCAAGAAGAAGAACAACTGATGGATATTTCAACAAATCCCTTACAAAAATCAAACTTTGTTAACAAATCTTTAACAAACTTCTGGACTGAACTTCCGAACGACTACTCGGTTATAAAAGCCAAAGCGCTTAGAATTCTGTTGCCTTTTGCAATGTCCTACCTTTGTGAAACTGGATTTTCTGCATTTGCTGTCGTGAAATCTAAATACAGAAATAAACTTCAAGTAGAAAATGAACTCAGAGTGGGCATCTCTAACATAGAACCAAATTTAGAGAAGTTGTGCGCCTTAACACAAGCTCATGTTAGCCATTAGTCCTTAGAATGTTTCTTTGTCATCATTAAGTAAGTAAAATTTCAATAAAGATTTTTTAAAAATCTATCTGTAGCATTTTATCATTACCATTTTATTTTTAATTTTTACTGCGCCCCCCCAATCATGTAAACGCGCCCCCCTTAGGGGGCGCGCCCCACAGTTTGAGAAACGCTAAACTAGCCTAAAATTTAACAAATGAAATGGCTGACATATTAGCCAAGAGTTTTAAGCAAATATCCTCGAACGATAACTACAACATCACATTTTTCGAAAATAAATTAGCTGCAGAAAACTTCTATCACTGGAAGGAAATGAACAGACTCCTTTAAACATGAGTTTTACAATGCCAGAACTGGAAAATGCCCTTAATAACTTAAAAAATTCCAGTCCCGGACCAGACGACATCCTAGTCATATTTCTTAAACATCTTCCTGATATCACAAAAACAACTCTCCTCCAATTAATTAACTTCGTTTGGAAACAACATCAGTTTCCAACAATCTGGTCAAAATCCATCGTCCTTCCGTTCCTCAAACACCAAAAACCCCGTCTGGAACCCTCATCCTACCGACCTATAAGCTTAACGTGCTCAACCAGCAAACTAATGAAAAAAATGGTCAATAGCAGACTCATGTGGACTCTAGAAAAGTCAAACTGTTTAATATCTAAACAAAATGGTTTCAGACAAAACCGTTCATTAGTCGACAATATCCTGGAATTGGAAAGCGACATTCACGAAGCACTAGCGACAAAGCAAACTTGTATTGCATGTATATTCTTTGACCTAAAAAGAGCATTTAACACTTGCTGGAAACTTAATATTCTAAAACAACTGCACACCTGGAATATTCGTGGTAGCTGTTTGAAATTTATAAGTAATTTTATGAAGAACCGATTTTTTCGAGTAGGAGTTCACAGCTCTTACTATGCAGATCAGACAGAAGATAATGGGACACCACAAGGATCAATACTTAGCCCCACATTGTTTTTAGTGGCTATAAACAATATCATCAAAGACCTACCGAAAACCTTGAAAGCACAGGTGTATGCAGACGATCTTATTGTATACATTAAAAGAAAAAACACCTTTCTCATGTCAAATGTTGTGCAAAACTTCCTAATACAACTCAAACAATGGTCCGTGAATACAGGTTTTGAATTTTCTGCAACAAAGACCATCGCCATGCTCTTCTCTAAAAAAGCTCCAGATGCTTACCCAACGTTAAAATTATATGGTAAAAACTTATCATTTAAATCAACTGTAAAATTTTTGGAAATGTGGTTCGACGAAAAACTTACCTGGCAGGAACATATCAAACAAACGGCCCGAGCTTACAATAAACGACTAAACCTAATGAAGACATTGGCCAATAGATGCTGGGGATCCGACTACACTACACTTCTTACCATTTACAAAACATTAATCAGATCAAAAATCGACTATGGTTCCATTGCTTATGCCTCGGCCTCCAAAACAACTCTAAAATTACTAGATACTGTGCACAACAACTGCCTTCGAATTGCACTAGGAGCTTTTAGAACAACTCCCGTTGAAGCTATATATTGCGAAACTGGTGAGCCATCTCTGCATTACCGAAGAATATTCTTAACTCTGTCACACGCCATATCTATAACCTCGAATAAAAATAAACCTCTCTTTAGTAACTCCTTCACCAACAAATACACTAACTATTTCAATAACAAGCCGCATACATCTAAACCTTATTATGAGAGAATACGTACATAGCTTCAATATCTAGACATCCAATTTCCAGAATTATTTCCAATTGATCTGGACCACCCTCCTCCCTGGACCATCAACATCCCTACCATTAACACTAATCTAAGCAGGTTTAATAAACACGAGGTCAGCCCAGCCATATTTAAAACAAACCTTAACTTAATACTGCAAGAATACCAAGACTTCATCGAAATATATACAGACGCATCTAAATGCGAAACGGGAGTCGGTGCAGCAATTGTAACAGCTAATCTCACATTGCAATTTAAACTTTCCCCAACTCTGAGTATCTTCTCAACCTAACTTTTTGCACTTTATAATGCTCTCCAATACACAAATTCTCACAACATACCAAACACGTTGATTCTTACCGATTCTCTCAGTTCCTTGTTTACCTTACAACAGATCTATCCAAAAAACCCTATCGAGAAAATAATGAAGTCCGAAATACTACAGGCACAAGAAAATTCCAGACGCGTCATCTTCATATGGATCCCATCCCACATCGGCATCGAGGGCAATGAAAAAGCGGATAAAAGTGCCCGTAGTGCTATATCTAACGATGTACCAGAATCGGAGTGTCGGTCTGTTGCAAGTGATCTCAAGTATTTTATTAAAAATAAAGTTTTGTGTAAATGGAATCGGGTCTGGGAATGTTCTTATTCAAAATTACGACAAATTAAAAGTGACGTCCTGCCGTGGCAAACTAGAACTAGTGATCGACACACCCAAGTGATTCTTATACGCCTGCGACTGGGCCATACTAGGTATACTCACTCCTACCTGTTTTCAAACGACGATCCCCGAAAATGCACTATGTGCAATGTAATAAACAGTGTAAACCATTTCCTGATTGACTGTCCTAGATTCCAGACTCAACGTCGCAAGTACAGCATTCCTAACGACTTGAAGAAACTTCTCGGAAAATACTTCGATCACCAACTCGTCGTTGACTATAAATTAATATGTTATATAAAATTTAAGCTTGCTATTGTACCGTCGCTAATAACCTTCGGGTGGATGCGACTTTTTTTAAAAAAAAAAAAAATATATCATTATCAGTTCGTTATCGGCACGCAAAAACCGAAATGCATTAACCAGTGACGGCTTTAAAATTAAAAAATTTTTATTGAACTGCCAGGACCGTATTTACCAACCAGATCTCAAACCTACAAGAAATATTCTCGTTACAATCCTCCACGAACTATAAACAATTACTAAATTAATATTAATTCAATAATTAAATTAATTAATAAATAAATTCTACACTGTTAGTGGTGATGCGCTGTTGCCATATTGGTCAAATCTAATCAAATTGTAAGAACCACCCGTTAAGCTTTAAACTTTACAAACTAGAAATAAAAACTAATATTTTTAAGTGCGTAATACTTATTAAACAACCTATAGGCGTAAAAATATTGTGGTCGATTACCACAAACAAAAATTTAATTTTTTTTTTATTTTTTAAAAAGAACAAGTTGATTTGTTGTTAACTTGTTAATGGGTAATTGTTTAAATAAACATTTTATACGTTGTTTAAATAAAATTTAAAAACTAAAGGATGTTTCAATAGTGCGGTAAAGGTTTTGTTTTCAGTTAATAGATACAAAAAAAATTTTGGTAGCAAAATTGTTAAGCATCTCAGGATGCATAATCCAAGTTGTAAAGTATACCAGGAATTGTAAAAGTTATGGTCACTTTATAGTTATTATCAGGATCTTGTATGTCTTATATTGTATGGTATTATTTTTTGGTGAGCAAAGTTTACCAAGTCAATTATATTTCGCAATTATTGTACTCTGTATACGAATCTTTAGTTTTTTCACTTAACTTAAATATAATAAGTATTCTATTTTTGATATCTATATTTTTATGCTTTTTGGAAACCCATTTAATAACCATTTTATGTTTATTAACAATTTTCAATGCCTGTCTTTAAAGGTTTTTAAAATATTTTTTCTTTAAGAAATCTGATATATCATTACCACCCGACTTAAATGATGCTGAAGCTATCAATTGCCATTTCATTAACTCTGTCAATGCATTAGAGTGTCAAGTTGATGATGATCTTGTACAGTATTATAATACCCATAAAGTGAATTATAACCTAGACCACTGCAAAATTGAATCCTTTCGGGAGCATGACGTTCTGGAGGCTGTAGATAGTATCAAATCAAATACAGAAGGTTCTGATGGAATAACCCTCCATATGATAAAAATGTGCTGCCCCTTTTTATTGCCATTTATCGCTCACATATTCAATTGCTGCCTACTTGAGGGATATTTTCCTATAAATTGGAGAAATGCAGTTATTTTACCGTTACCAAAGGTCTCAAATCCTAAATGTCTGTCTAATCTGAGACCTATCAGTAGGCTTCCAGTGCTATCCAAGATGTTCGAAAGACTGATTTTCAACAAAATTTTACGTTTCCTCACAGAGAATGAACTATTTTCTGATTGCCAATCTGGTTTTAGGTCTGGGCATAGTACAATTACAGCATTAACTAAAGTAGTAGATGATATATTTCAAGCAACTGATGGTAGCAATACATTATTACTGGTTACATTAGACTATAGTAAAGCTTTTGATACCCTGGGTCATAATCTATTATTGGCAAAACTAAATTATTACTGTTTATCTAAGGAAACCATAGGATTAATTGGAAGCTATCTCTCCAACCGATGTCAGTATGTTGTCCTAGAGGACACCAGCTCAAGTGCAATGCCATTACTTCGAGGAGTTCCTCAGGGCTCAATACTAGGGCCGCTATTTTTTTTACTTTATACTATGGATCTAAAAGAACTTTCTGGTGACTGTTATATACATCAATTTGCTGATGATACTCAAGTGTATGCAAGTTTCAACAAAGATAATGCTGACATGGTCATTACAAAAATCAATTATACTCTTGATAAAATATTGAAATACTCCAATAAACATGGTTTGAAATTAAATCCCACTAAATCACAAATGATATGTTTTGGTAATAGCGATTATGCTACTGAAAAAGTAGTAATTAATGGTGTGAGTATTGAGCCCTGTAGAGCAATGATTTACGGTTCAAAACGCATATTAAGCATATAGTCCAGAAAAGCTATATGTCATTAAGAAATCTTTACCGCAACAGATCAATACTAAGCAAAGAACTAAAAAAACAGTTATGTGAATCACTAGTTTTAAGCCACTCAAATTATGGCGATATTATTTATGGACCATGTCTTGATATCCGAACTTCAACTAGAATTCAAAGAATTCAGAACTCATGTATTCGTTTCATCTATTCACTAAGATTACGTGACCACGTAACTCCATTCAGAGCTGAACTAGGGTGGCTTGATATGCAGGACAGAAGGAAACTTCACCTTGCATGTTTTGTGCATAAAGTATTAGAAAAAGGAACTCCCTCGTATATTAGAAAAAAAATGTCATATAGGTCGGTTGTGCATGATGTAAACACCAGAAATAGAAACCTACTTGTAATACCCAGGCATAACACTGCTGCATTCAAAAGGTCATTTTCTCATTCTGCGGTAAAAATATTTAACTCCATACCAACTCCTATCAAGAACAAGTCATCTTATGGATTTAAAAGAGCCTTTAAGAACCTTATGGTTCTATAACAATTGTGTTTTATATGTTGTAATTATATTAACGTTCTTCCTTTGCGCATTCTTTGCATTGTTTACATGTTACATTTTAGTTATTTGAACATACATACCTGTTACTCTCGTGACTGTTGATTATAATATATATATATATATATATATATATATATATATGTAGGCATTATACTGTATGTAATAATTTATTTGCAACTGGTACTCGGTTGAGTTGAGCAGTCTAACTGGACTTCGCCGAGGATGATTAAAATAAAGACATTTTATTATTATTATTATTATTATATTTCCAATCCAGTTTTTTTTATTTTAACTATTATTTTAAAATGTTATCTTTGACTTCACCTACTGTTGGCGATCTTTTTTAGTACAAATCAAATTATTCTTTTTTTATTGCTGCACATTTTGTTTCTTGGTATAAACAATATTTCAAAAATTTGTGATTTTTATCCAAGCTTTTTTTTTTAAATTTATGTACAAAAACACTTTTGTTACAGTTATTACAATAGTAATAGATAAATGAATCCTGCATGCACAAAATAACATTGGATATTTAATTTTCCGGTATCCATTTAGCTGTTATTAGCGCTGTTTCGACTGAAAATTTTGACGTAGGATAATCATTAAGCAAGAAGCATTTTTGTGCACTGTCGTTTATTTATTCTTTTTATTCTTTTCCTTAATATCTTACTTAAATAATAATTTAAATAAATATTTTTTCTACAAGCGTGCGTGATTCACCCTCTACCCGCACGCAATTCAGTTTGGAAAGTGTCATTTTCCCACAGTTGTGCGGGAAAAACATTTATATGATATCCTCGTAAAATATAAGTGGTGGGTGACAAAATATGAAAGTTCAAGCTTTTTTGTTGCAATACTAAGTGAGTTTGTTCAAAATCATCCATCATTTTGCACTATTTATTGAAAAAATGAACAAATATTGATAAATAAAAATGTATTGTTATGAAAATCACCCTATATATAGGCTTTGATTGATCTGATAACGAGTAGGTAACAATTGATGTTGTCATGCCGATCAATACACAAATTTGTTTGTAATTGTCAGAGTGACAGACAAAGCGTTACTTATATAAAATTTTCGATTCAGTAAAATTGCCACAATGGATTATTCATCTGATGAAGAACTTCCACAAGAAATCGTGCAAGCAGCTACAGATGCGAACTTAGAGTTATTGCCAACGAAATCTAAACAAAGGTATAAGAAGCAATACACGAGTTTTATTGAATGGTGCAACAATAAAAAAGTGAAAACACCAAATAAAGAAGAAGTATTCTTGGCTTATTTTCTAGAAATGTCTAAAACATGGAAGCCGAACACTTATGGGCAAGATATTCAATGTTGAAGACAATTCAAAGTAAAGCAAAATTTGGATATTAGCAAATTTTACAAAACAACTGCATTCATTAAAAGACAGAATGTCGATTTTCGACCGAAAAAGGCCAAAATCTTCACTCAAGAAGACGTTTCAAAATTTATGACTGAAGCACCCGATGACACATACCTCATGATTAAGTTAGTAGCAATTATTGGATTAGCTGGTGCTTGCAGACGAGAAGAGCTGACAAAACTCACCATTGACGACATAGGCGACAAAGAAAACCTGATAATTGTTAATATCAAGGATTCCAAAAATCATTCCTCTAGATCCTTCGTGATATCTGAAGAAGCAAATGATGGTTATTTTTTGAACGTATACAGAAAGTATGTACATTTACGTCCAAAAGAGACTCCTCACCGTCGTTTATTCTTGTATTACAAAAGTGGAAAATGTACTGTTCAATGTGTAGGAATCAATACCATAGGAAAGATACCCTCCGAAATAGCAGTATATCTGCGCCTTCAAAATCCAGGGCTTTACACTGGTCACAGCTTCAGGCGTTCCTCAGCCACTTGACTTGCTGACTGTGGTGTGGGTATAACTAATATCAAACGCCTAGGAGGATGGAAATCGACTTCAGTTGCAAAGGGGTATTTAGAAGACTCCACCAATCGAAAAAAAGAAATGTCCAACAAAATTCTCAATTTGAACACTACATCGTCTTCCGGGTGCATTTTAGAACCATCCACGTCTATATCGATCGGCAACGATTTGATGCCTGTGCCTGCACATTCGATTTCTTTCGATAATGTATTGCCCGAGTTACCTTCTTCTTCAGGAAATAATTAGTGGATAGAAAATGTTACTCTTGTTAGTTGTTTCCATTTGCATGAATAAATATTTGAAAAAATGAATTTTTTTCCTACGCTTGTAGAAAAAGTATTATTCCTAACTGATGCGGAAAGTGTCTTTCCCGCACTCGACTGCTTACCCGAACTCCGCTCCGCGTCGTTCGGGTTAACGGCAGTCGCGTGCGGGAAAGCATCACTTTCCGCACTTGTTACGAAAATTACTATTACAAGTACTCTTTTTCTGTGGCTGTGGCTTCAGTTTCTTGCTATAAGTAAATAAAATAATAAACATATAATTTTATAAATTAAATTTACCAAAAGTAGTACGTACTAACAAATATAAGAAAAATCAATAACAAATAATATCAATTATTAAAAAAAAAGGTGTGCGTCTCGAGACCCCTGACAGAATTAACATTCTTTAATAGATACAGTTCACTCGCTTTCCTTTACATTATCATTATCTAAGCCCATAAAAGTAACAATGGGCTTATAGTAGCTATAATAAGAAACAAAAATATTTCAATCAATATTATCAATTTTCTTTTCAAATACTATATATATATATATATATATATATATATATATATATATATATATATATATATATATATATATATATAAATTTTCAGAAATCGGGTGGTTTTAGTGAAAAAAACTTATTTGTAGGAAGTGATACAACGCAAATGAAATATTCGTAGCCAAACACCTGTCATTACAAAATTTTTATTTGAAAATATTAAAGCTGTCAAACATTTATGTATTTTATTTCAATTTAAGCAAAAACATTTGTGATCGAAAATCTTTGTAAAAATAAAAATCTTTATGATACAAGAACTACCGCAATTTTGATTGACTACGATTTGGATAACAATTTGGATTGGCCTGGTTTTGATTTTAGACTGTTGGATAACAATTTTAATATTACTTTTAGATAACAAAAAAGGCCACTAAAAAAAGGTGGAATTGAAAGAAATGCAGTAGGTGCAAAAATAAAAAGAGTCAAAAGAGCAGCTGAGATGCCAAAACAATGTTAAATGCGATTGGAGCCAATAGTGCAGCAGTTAAGAGCACCCGAGACTGCCGAACAACATGAAATACGATTGAAGTCAAATAGGTGGAGAGTGCAGCAGTTAAGAGTAGCAGAAACACAAGAACAACATAAAGCGCGCCTAGAACAAGTTCGAATCAGAGTTACTACAGCAAGAGCTGCTGAAACTCCTGAACATAAAAATCGGCTTGAAAGTTATCGATTACGAGCGGCTTAATCGAGACACAGAACCTATTTGCATTTAGCGGCAATCAATTATGTCAAAGACTGCGACTACAATAAAATTATCCGAATGTTGTGATTGGGTCGATAAACATTCTTTGTGTAAACTGTTATGCACTAAATTTTCGAAAGTTCCTGTTTTTCGCACGGTCATTTATATATTGCCTGCTCCGGGGTTGGGACACCAAAAACTCTTTGGGTATTCACACCTACCGAAAAACTGTAAATATTGTTTGTCAGCTGGCATTAAAATAAAACATTTGTTAAATAAATGAAATTTCAATATAAATTGGGCATCCCAAAAAAAAAATAATGGGTTGTAGCAACGTACACCGGTTTCTGCTAATTCTTAATAATTTTAAAAAAACCAACGGTCTCCACCTTTTTTTGACATTAAAATAACGTAAAAACTACGACAGTTTCCTTAACTATTAATATTACTTTTCGACATGTAAACTTTGGTTATGTGTTGGCCGATTGAGACTACTATTTGTTTAGCAGGGCAGTGTATTTGGGTTCAAATCCTCAAGAAACTTTTTTTTAACAAACATGACTTCACAAATATAAATTCTATATCTAATCTTGGACATTTTATCACTTTAAAAAAGCAATGCTAAACTTTAAGAGATTAGTTAATAAGAATTGAATGTGTATTAATTGGCATCCCACAGAGCATAAGGGAGTTATAGTTTAGTTAAAATACAAATTCGCGTTTTAACTTGACTTGGTAAACTTCGCTTAACTATTATAAAAATATTATTTTTTTTAAAATGCAGAAAATTGGTTACATTTAAAAAAAACACAATCCTGAAATTATGACGATTTTAACCTTATAAATATCTTTTTTTAAATATATTTTACGTACCTTTTTTTTTTAATGTACTTTAGTTTTGTACTTTAATTTAAGTTTCCAGAAAAATTTATACAAATTTAATACAAAAAATTAATACATTAATACAAAATATATTTGAAAAAAATTTAAAAAAAAAACCACATTGCTTCTGATAAAAATTTATGTTTTCTTTTATATATTTTTAGCTTGAATCTCGAACGGCTGGGAATTGATGATCAGTCTTGAAGTAACAACTCGGAAAAAATGTGGACAAAATGATCAAGGGATTAACCGTCTTCCGTAAGGAAATCAAAAAAAAGTTGTAACATAATGTATCAAATCTCTCAATCCATTCCCATCAGATACCGATCTTACCTTTTTTGTACAGCCTTATATCAAGCTTAACGACCAATATTGGTTTCAAATAAAAGTGTCAGCATGAACGCATCAAATGATATTCACGAAGGGGCAAACATTTAAAAAAAAAGTTAACATTGTTAATTAATTATTTATTAATTGAAAAATTTATGAGGCGAGTGTGAATGGGCAAATCGGTAGAGGTCGACCTCGAAGAACATATCTCAATCAGATCAACATTGTTTTGAAGAAAGGCCAGATCAAGAGTACCAACAACCGGAGAGCATGTATGAGAGCACTGATGAAAGTAGCGGAAGCAAAAGATGTGTGTGCGAACCGTAGCAAGTGGAAGGAAGTGGTCTCTGCCTACCCCTATGGGAAAAAGGCGTGAATTTATGTATGTATGTATGAAAGAAAATGAATTATATTTTAATCATACTCTATATTTTCTTAATACTCAATGAAATCTTTTTAAATAAATGTAAATTAATGAATTTAAATCGCCAAGGATAAAATTATTTTTGCTATGTTCACCAATTAATTATAACAATAAATATCATTTACATGCATTCATACATATAGTCACGCCTTTTTCCTGTAGGGGTAGGCAGAGACTACCTTCTTCCCCTTGCTACGGTCCTTACACACATCTTTTGCTTCCTCTACCTTCATCAGTACTCTTATACATGTTCGTCGGTTGTTGGTACTCTTACATAATATCAAGAAAATAAATAATGTTTGTTTTGGTTTTCTTACTTATAAAGTATATTTATAGCACCATAACACTGAAAAAAAATTTGAAGGCTATAAAAAATCTCAAATACTTAATGCACTGGAAAATGATAAAATTACAACTGAAATTTTTAAAAATATGGGATAGTGCTTTTAAGAATTTACAATAAAGAGGAACAAATATCCAAAAATTAAAAAATTAAATTAATTTTACCTATATTTAAGAAGAAAGGCAACAAAAACTATAAATAGTACGATTTTAAAGCTTTTTTTTAATCGAAAAAATGAGAAAAAAATCTAACCAACTTTACCTGATGAACAGTGTGGATGTCGTAAAGCTTAAAGTAACAAGGATCATATTTATTGACATGAAAAAAGGATTTAACAAAGTACCAAAAAACAAAATATAGGAGAGCTTTAAGAAAAAAGAGTAAACAATAAGTTAACTAGAGTAACAACCGAAACAAAAATAGTGTAATTAGCAAAAAGATGAAGAGCAAATTATTAACTTTAAGACAAGGATTTAAACTAGGAGACCCTTTGTATGTCTTCTACTTTTCATAACATTTGTATATGATCTAATAAAACTAAATAAAAATCCAAGTCATTTCATATTGGTTACAGAAACTTGGAAATAATATTAATAGTCACGCACTTTTTTCGTAGGGATATGCAGATATCACTTCCTTTTATTTGCTACGGTTCTTACACACATCTTTTGCTTCTTCTACCTTTATCAGTGCTCTCATACATGCTCGTCAGTTGTTGGTAGTCTTGACCTGGTCTTCTTTAAATCAATGTTGATCTGATCAAGGTATGTTCGCCGAGGTCGACCACTACTAACTTTCCCATTGACACTCGCCTTATAAATCTGTTATAACAATCTTATTTTATTTTATTTTATTTATTCTTTCTACGTGTCCAAACCATTCAAGCATTCCTTAATTTATCTTTGTAAAAACATCTTCTTTCACATCAAATCCTTTCCTTTTCACTATTCCTTACTTTATCCATCAGAGTTACTTCTCCGACAACTCATTTTCACAGCATTGCTATTTTTATGTTTTTTCTGCCAAACCCAATATTTACTACTACACATAAGTGTAGGGACCAACACTTCTCTATGCAAAGCCATTGGTGCTTTTTTGATACGTTCTTGCCGCTCATAAATTTATGTTTTTTTCTTTGTTTTCCTGCCAACACCCTTCGCTCAATGTCACAGTCATACTTTCCGTCTCTTGTAAACTTTAAGCCCAAGTAAAAAAGCTTATTTATTTGTTCCACTCTTTCTCCTTCAATCAGCACCTCGCAGTTTGTCATGCTTTTTTCCCTTTCAAATACCATTACTTTAGTCTTTAGTCTCTGATTGTGTATTTGCAGATGATATTGAATTACTGCTGGGAGTTAAAAGGATTTGCAAGTTGTTTAAATATAAAATAAAGTGCTTGGAAAGAAAAAAAGACTATGAACAAATTAAAACAAAAATTATGGATATAGATAGATAGAACAGAACATTATGTTCATGGAAAAAGTAAAATTAAAAATGTCATGAAAGATAATAAAAAAAGAAAATAAAACGCAAAGAAAAAATGTTACAAAAAAAAGTAAAAAACAAACTAAAATAAAAGTGAAGAGTCATAATACAGACCCATTTTTACATTTGGATGTGAGTAGTGGGTGTTAACAAAAAAGACAAAAGCCAATTAGTTGCGGTGGAAATGGGATATTTAAGAAGGGTGCATGGATACACCAGACAAGACAAAGTAAGAAATGAAAGACTTAAAGCAGAACTTGATATAGAGCATCTAAACATTTCATAGTACAAAAACAACTAGGATGGTGAAAGCACTTACAAAGGATAAGTAGTAATATACCTGTAAAAAGAACTTGTAAAGCCAAAATTAGGGAAAAAAAAAACGAAAAAGGCATAAAGAGACGTGGACTAATATGATGGAAACAATTTTAAAGAACAAAAAAAAGAATAAAGGCAAAACGTGGTCATAAACTTTAAACCATAAAACACCAATTAATAACGATTATAATAATACAAAATTAAAGTTCGCTTTTTACACAGGTATAACCTTTAAATTTTTTTATTTTAAATTTAAATGGTCTAAATGTGTCTTAAATGCAACGTTTTTTAACTTTTTTGTATTTGGAATTCAGTATTTTAAATTAATTTTAATTATAACCCATATTCCAGACTTTTTATTAAAATGCTGATACCCACTATAACAATATCTATTTAAGTAAGTAAAGAATATGGACTATGACTGAATATAAACAAAATATATGCTGATGACAAAAAAAATTTAGGACATTTGTAGGATATATGTGAAAAATTAAACTATTAAGAGAGTGAGAGAATACAAATACCTAAGCACAACTATAATTGAAACTAATAACAGCTTCCAAAAATACGAATCAGAATCGAACAGGCTGGAAGTACATTTACTTACTTACTTACTTACTCCGTAGCTCTTCAGCCCCCAATGAGCCTTGGCTGAGGAGGCAACAATTTGCCTTCATCTGTCTCAGTCTTCCATAACTTCTGGACAATTCCCGATACCCATTTTCCGGAGGTCCGATGTTATATTATCACGCCACCTTAATCTCGGTCGTTTTCCTTCTGATGCTTTGTCTCATATTAAGCGGACCATTCTATCCTATAGCTATCTTTGTACGCGCCCTGCCCATCTCAACCCTTGTGCCTTTATAAGGTTAATCAGTTCTGGCTGATTGAATATTTGTTTTAGTTCTGCATTTGTTTTGTTTTGGTGGTTCCGCGTATCCTTTTGGTGGGTTCGAAAATTTTCCTCAGCATTTTTCTTTTAAATCTTCGAATGAGTTTCTCATTTTGCACCGTAAGAGTCCAGGTTTTGCAGCTGTACATTACCATAGGTTTTATCATGGTCTGGTACGGTTTGATTTTTATTCTTTTAGTCACGTAAATGGACTCTAATATATCCTTTAGGGCGTATAGGCACCAGTTGACTAACTATAGGCGTTCTCTTATTTCTTCACTCATATCGTTGTCGGATGTGATTGTGGACCCTCAGTATTTAAATTGTTTTGACGCCAACCACTTCTTTGACGAACTTCACAAAAAATCTTTAACTAGTGGTAACTGCCAGTCGTACCAGGTCATAAGGGAGTTAAAGGCAACGAAGAAGCAGATTGCCTTGCCAAAGATGCGGAAAATACACAATTTTTTGACCCAGAACTCTTTAGTGGACTTTTCAAAGTCCACTTGAAACAAGACGTTCGACGCTGGGAAACAGATGAAATGAAATCTCACTGGCATAAAGTGCCAGGACAAAGACAAGCAAAAAGGCTAGTAAGCCTTTCGCCAAGAAAAGCTAAACAGCTTTTTGAGTTGGACAAGAAAGACTTGAAACTGTTGACGGGGCTCCTCATTGGACACTGCCCTCTGAGGTATCACCTTATAAAGATGGGCAAAACAGAGAGTGATAGTTGCCGCTACTGCGAGAACTTCGATAAACTTTTGCTTTGCGAATGCTCAGCGCTTTTCTGCAAGAGGCTTAATTTTTTGAAACAGGATGTCAGAAACAAAGCCCGCAAGAAACCGATAAACTTTGCTCGAAGTCTCGGAATCATAGGCCTTGAATAGATTAAAGGATTAAAGGTTGACGACCCCACCTTCAATATACATCTACATCTACAACTGCCGGTCGTAACGCACAGTATCTGCGGCATATTTTAATGTAGTTTTGACTTGAGATTACGAAAGTTCTCTGAGTATGAGTTTTGAAATCGGGATTTTTATTAAAATAATCAAATCCCTGTAATCTATATCATCGATCATAACTTTTAACAACTCATCTCTTCGACGCCTATTATTAAAATGACGTACAAAATTGCCTAACATTATTTTAATTGATCCATTTATTTTAATTTAAATTACCTTGTCCAGCAGAAATCCATTATCTGGTGCTTCCTGCATAAATCTTTCAATTTCTTTTTTCGTTAAAATTCTCGCTTTCTTTGAACGATCTTCAACTGATTTGTTTTTTAAATATGGTATTAGTTTTGGAAATATTGTGATAATAACATTTTCTTTGACATTCAACGTACTTTTGGCATAGATTATACTGACCATAAAGTTGAAGGCTTTACTTTTTTAATTTTATGTTCAAAGTATGCCAATAACACAGATTCGAGCACTTTCTGAATGCTCTTGGAACTGACCCACTCTTTAAATTGGGTATAGAAAACCTCGTACTATCTTGATAATTTCTGGGGCATTAATTGTGAAACTTCACTTTGTGCCGCTTCCAATACTTCTTCTGGTAAATAGTCATCATTACTTTCAAAACTCATTTTTAATCAAACACTTTAGAACAATGACTATATAGCTATAACAGTGAGACACGTTACGGAAGTTATGAAAAAAAAATACCACCTACTAGATCGTCTTAGTTTAAACACATAATGTCAGTTAACAATGACAAATACTTAAAGAAAAAGTCAAGATTTTCTAACTGTTAGGAAATATTCATTTCCTTACTGTAAGGAAATAATATTTCCGTACAGTTGTTAGTGTTCTACATAAATGATTTAAAACACGTTGTTTATAAGAAATTAATTTATACTTAACCTTATTTAACCTTATTTTTAAGAGATTCTTCAATATATCCTTCAGCAACGTTTATGATTTCCATCCGCCATGCCTCTTTAAACTAGTTATGTCGGCACCAGAGTCAACCAATATTGTTGCAGAAGACTGAAGAAAGCAGTGACCAGAATATTCTATCGGATTTTCCAAGTTCAAATAAATATCAACTATTTTAGGCATTTTTTTAAATTAATGTATTCCTACTACTTGTCTACAATTCTTTCCGCTTTGATATTTAAATAAAAATCGGTCACTATTCATATTTTCTGGTCTTAACGAAACATACTTTTAATAAAGATTCGAGTACATCTGATTAACTACAAATGATCTTGCTTTGTTGGTCTTTGAATCAGGTATGCTAATTAAAAGCTAATATTCTAGGTCTTCTTCATCGTGTGGAGTCATTCGGACTAACTCATCTATTTTACAGGCCACAGAAATACCAAATAATAAAGCCACCTAAAAAATTAATAAATGTGTAATCTTAATAGAAATTAAAACCTTTTAAATTACCTTAATCATTAAATTTTCTTTATCTGGAGCTTCCTGGATAAATTTTTCGATTTCTTCCTTCGTTAAAATCTTAGATTTCTTAGCCCTATAACCTTGAGCTTGCCGTTTAAATAAAGAACGAAGCTTTAAATATGTAGATATATCTATATTGTGTTTAATTGCAAGGGTTTACTTCAACATTGAATAATTGGCCCACAATGTTGAAGATTTCATCTTTAAACAAAGGTCTAGGAAGTATGCCATTACAACATTTTCCGAAAAAGAACTCGTATTTTAACTCTTGCGATAGTCCATAAAACGTTTATATGCAAATTCGTACTTTTCTCTTGATTTCTTTGGCAATAACTCTAATGAAGCAGTATTCACTGCCAGTTTTAGAGGAGTCCCAGAAATGGAAAATTTATCATCACTTATCATTGTTTTGTTTTTGAAAACACCAGCAATTAAATTTACAAGCGTCAAGTTTGACAATTCAACATTAATACGTTTCCATAGTAAGGCAACCAATTTTATTACGAATTTCAAAGCACCATTTATATGTGAATAATATTATTCGCGATTTTGTTAAAATTAATTAATATCTGTAAATTTTAAACGATTTGCGGAAAAATAGTATGTTTACCTCGTAGTAAAAGCCACATTCCTGGACTCTGTGTTGCTAAGTTTTGGCTTGCGCCTCGTTTTAGCAATCTTCACAGTCGTCCAGGAACGTTAGGCCTACCCGGTAAACAATGTACAATTTTTTATTCTCATATTAGTTTTAATGCGGTTTTTGAAAAAATATTGTTTGTATCCCGAATACGAAATGCTTTTGCGTTTTCTAATGGTTATTTTGCCGAGCTTCAGCTCGGCAAAATACCTCTCATTCTTAAACGCGAAAGTATCATTTCGCATTCTAGATACAAATATAACCATTTATTTCTTTTATTCAGTATGGATAAACTACAATCTACTTTAGCAGTATTTCTCGTGGCTAAATAAGATTTTCAAAAGAAGGTCTATCGAGCACTAACTTGTTTGTTTTTTTTTATAGAACCGTATCTACAAGAAAATAATGTAAGTTTATGTGAAATACGAGCGATCTTCCTCAATTAATCACTGTCATTACTAATAAAAATCGTTATTTGAACGTTTCGGCATTTCGGTTACCCACTTCCGATAATTTTGACTGATGTTTGACCTTATTGAAGGTTATTTTAAGCTTTGTGTGAACGACAAGCGGGTTGATAAAGTTAAAAAACTTTGATTAATAGTCGCTACACGGTTAAAATAATTTTAAAATATTAACAATTTACTGTAATAAAAAAAATAAATATATTGACCCTTCTTTGTAATGATTGCAAAGAGCCATAAACAATTAAATTTAAAGTAATAAATGTAAATTTTGTCCGTTCCAAACAAATATTGTTTTATAAAATTATTTACTAAAATTTTTTACATAATAATACAAAACAAGTTAAAATTAACGAAAAATTTATGGTCATACTTAGGAAATTTAACTTTTTATAAAATATATAATAATTCTTTTAAACTCAGAAGAACCAGTGTTATGGTATTTTTATCAAAAATTATAAAAACTTTTAGCAACTTTTTTTTATAATAATTATAATAAGATAAAAAATAATAATGCGTGTAATATTTATCAACAAAAAATAATTATTTGTTTAAAGTAGTCATTTTTACAGTGTATAATCATTCATTTTTTTATTATGAAACCTCCAAAGTAAAAGAACAATGCAGAATAAAAAGAAAAAGCTTGAGGTTTTTCGTTACCTTTGTCGATAAAATGACGTTGATTGTGTAAGAAATCCGTGATTAACCCACTTGTTCGAACGAATCTCTTACTTTCTAAGAAAGCTCATTGTGTGAAAATGTTTTACTTTAGTTTCGTGCACTTGCTTTCTTCTAATAAAAAATCGACACATATTTGATTTTTTAACAATACAAGTAGAAGTGTAGAAAACAGTTATCGAAAAATTGTGATTTTATTTCTAAAATTTTACTTTTTATTTTTTTAATAAATAATTGTATGGGTCTTTCATAATCTATAATTTTTTTTTATTAAATCAAAACCATTTTTATATTTTGTATTTATAAATAATTGACAGGACTAATATAATTGATTGAGGAGATTCTGTCAGATTATCTCAGATCTACCTGCCAGCACAAGAATCCACAAGGCTCTCGCCAGAGATCCGGCGCAATAGATTGGATCGATAAAACGACCAGATGGCTCTTTTACGGACTCTGGTAGGCAAACGTTAGAGACTCTCTTGCAGACCCACTTTCCCGGCAGTCTGCTTCTGAGGGACTAGGAGCAAATTCCACTCTCAATGGGATCGACATCGCGACCCAAAAGGGAGGACTGGAGAAATGTTTCAAAAGTGGTCACCCCAACATCGGTACAATGGGCGGTGAATTATTTCTCCCCATTCAAGCCTCCAGGGGAGAATGGTGTTTTCCCTGCCCTCATTCAGAAGGGCAGCAAAATTTTACTACCTCTTCTGGTTAAACTATTCAGAGCAAGTTTGGCGTGGAGTTATATTCCGCTGGGCTGGTCAACGGCGAGAGTTGTATACATACGTAAAACGGGTACGGTGAATCATTCCCTACCCAAATCCTTCCGGCCGATCAGCCTTACCTTATTCTTAATAAAAACTCTGGAAAGAATTATTGATTGACATATTAAAAAGGGGAATCTTAGGGAACATCCCTTAAACCCCCACCAATATGCCTACCAAACAGGCAAATCTACGGATTTAGCTCTAATTAATCTAGTAGGAAAGATCGACCATTCCCTTAAACATAAGGAAATTGCGCTGGCAGCTTTTCTAGATATAGAAGGAGCGTTTAATAACGCCTTACCACAGTCACTCTATACATTAATTAGGGATAGAGATATAGACAGTAAAATCTGTAACTGGATCAAAAACATGACTGAAAACAGATATATAATATCATCACTGCATGGAGAGTCGGTTAGGTTCAGGGCGGCGAAGGGGTGTCCACAAGGCGGGGTACTTTCCCACCTAATGTGGTCTCTTCTAGTCGACTCTCTGCTGAGCGAGCTTTCCATGCAGGGAGTAGATTTTCAATGCTATGCGGATGATCTGGTTATAATTGTTAGAGGGAAATTTGAAGCGACGATCTCAAACGTCCTCCAAGAAGCCCTTAACACAGTATACAGATGGTGCGAGAGGGAACAGATGTCTGTAAACCCCCGGAAAACTGTAATGATTCCTTTTGCAAAAAGGAAAAAAGTAGATAAGCTTCGGCAGTCTGTCCTATACGGAGAGAGTATTCCATTTGCGACGGAAGTGAAATACCTGGGTGTAGTTCTGGATAAAAGACTCACCTGGAACGCCCACTTGGAAAAAACAATAAACAAAGCCAGGTTTTCTCTCTGGAATCTCAAAAGAATATGTGGCAAATCTTGGGGAATGAACCCCAAAGAGATTTACTGGATTTATCAAACAATGATAATATATAAGGTCACGTATGGTTTAGTATTCTGGTGAACCAAAGGGTTACAACAGACAGCTAGAGCAAAGCTTGCTGGCCTTCAGCGGCTGGCATGCCTGGCCATAACTGAAGCTATGTCCAACACACCAACGGCAGCGATGGGACACCTCCTACATCCCCCTCCCCTAGATATTCTCTTAGAGAGGAAGGCCAGGATAGTTTCCTATAGATTCCTGTCTTTGGAAAAGCAAATCAATGAAGAGCAACTCGGGAATCACTCCGGAATACTGAGTGAAACAAAAAACCACCAAATTCTCGGGATGGTTCCTGACTTGCTAGCCACAAAAATACACGTAGAAAATTCGTTTAAAGTCCTCTTTCCGAAGAGAGACGAATGGATGAGGGGACAAATCCTCTTCCCAGAGACTGAATACGTAATGTACACAGATGGCTCAAAAACCCCAGATAGAGTTGGGGCCGGTGTTTTCAGCAGGAAACCAAAGATTGAAATATCTACCAGTCTTGGCAGGTATGCCACAATCTTTCAGGCTGAAATATTCGCTATCGAATTGTATGCAAGAGAGTTGACCAACAGATCTCTAGCAAACAAAAACATAAATATAATATCAGACAGCCAGGCCGTTTTAAAAGCACTGAGCTCCAACAAGATAAATTCTAAACTTGTATGGAATTTCATCGAATCCTTAGAATCCAATAAGAAAAAATTAAATGGTAACTTTCTTATCAAAATATTTTTTGCGTAAACTTATAGTCGTTTATTTGGCAGGTAACAATATTAATAATTATATTAAAATCTTAGGAGCTGAAACAAAAACTTCTAGATTAAATATTAAAACCTTTTAATTAAAAGGTATGTTTTACGCCCCCAACGATTATATATCAAACAAGAACAAGATGTGTAGGACTTTTCGGTATTTTTCAGTATGTTGGACTTATTTGACAACCATTCGTCAACAAAAGATTTACGTATTGGACTCATGACTATCTGCAAAACTTTATTTTTAACTATGTTGTTATCTTGGTGACATGACGAAAAGGCAAGTGCAGTCTTATAAAAACTACAATGATTCTTAGACAAACTTACCCGAGAACTAGCTACTACTACTACTAGGCCCGAAATTTTTTTCGTTTATCGTTTTTTTTAGATTTAAAAGTAGTTGATAAATGGAAAACTCATTTAACAAGCTCTCTTGAATTCGGGCGACCAGATCTACTGTTTGAGATAGAAATAACTACTTATTTAATAATATTTATTTATGTTAGTATACAGTAAAGTACTTACATAAGTTAGTAAAAAAAGAAAAAGTTAAAAGTTTAAAATTGTATAAATAAACTAACATTAAATGTAACAATACATTGACATGAAAGATAATAATAAACACATATAGACGAAAAACTAGCAGTCAGAAATTCTTCTAATGAGTAGAATTCATTTGGAAGTAAATAGAGATTATTGTGTGATGGTACAAAAAAAAAGTTTAAACAAGTTTAAATAATGTTTGTAATAACAACATACTATAGCATGTGTATTATCCTTTGAAATACAGACAATTTCCCCAACAAAAATAGTCCTACCTTATTTAAAGTTTTTTAAAAGTAACTTATGCAATACTAATAAAAATTAAAATTTATGTGAAATATGCATAAACATCCAATATGCCAGAGCGGCTTTATATGTCCTCAGAAGGAGGTTCGCCAGGGAGCAACTCGAAGTGGCAGGAGCCCTGGACTTCCAATACAAGCAGATTAAGCGGCCTAGAAAACTGCTCTGTTGCGTGCACTTTAGGTGGCAAGCCTAGATCATAAATACTCATCAGGAAAAACATTAATTATTTTATGCTAACAGAGTTTTGCACCCTTAATGTGGTTGCAGAACAGCTCTCGACTACAGGAGCAGATAGAAGCGTAGATGTAGTCTGCTCTGCTTACTTCCCTGGTGACCGGAAAGAACACCCTTTTCCAGCAGCAGTGCGAGATCTAGTCGCCTTTTGCAAGAGGAAGAACTCCACATTGAATGTGACACAAATTTCCACCATCTGGATTGGGGTAGCAGCGACATCAATGAAAAAAATGAGTAACTAGATAACTATATAATAGGGAAAGGGCTTGCAGTGAACAACGCAGGCTCGGAACCAACCTTTGTGAACAGAATACGCGACATAACTATTAGTAGACAGTTTATGAGTACCAAATAAGTTAACCGATCCCTCATGCTCAGATCATAGACATATACGATTTAACATGAGAAAAGTACAACGTCAAATAGTGCAGTTTTGAGATCCAAAATGTACAGATTGAAAAGGGTACTGTAAATCCGTCCAAAAGCACCTGGATGATTGTGAAGTATCTGATGAATCATGTTAGCTTAGGGGGTTGTTATTGATAGAACTGTCAGATGATTTGTCAAACAAGTACCAATGTACAAAGTTGAATAAATGTTCATATCTCGAGAATAATCTGTTACATGGTGTCAGAAGTGAACTGATTCGTAATAATCGTTGATTTAAGAGATAAAGTTTTTAATATGGAATCAATTTTTCACCCGAAACATCTCACGTTTGAAGGGAATTTGGCTGAAAACTGGATCTTATGAAAGCAGCAGTTCAATTTGTTCATGAAAGCTTCAGGCAAAAATGAAGCTAATATAAAAGAAGACGTTAAAGTAGCAATTTTTCTCAGTGCCATTGGTGAGGAGGTTCTGAAAGTCTTCAATTCACTGAAGCTAAATAGCGAAACAATCAAATTGGTGGATTTGTTCAAGGAATTCGAGAACTATTGCAAACCAAGAGCAAATATTGTGTATGAAAGATTCGTGTTCAGAAATATGACACAGAAAGAAGGACAAACCTTCGATAGTTACCTTACCGAATTGAAAAATTCTGTTTCCAAGTGTGCATTTGGGGATCAGGAAGCAAGCATAATAAGAGATCAAATTATATTTGGAATCCGAGACTCGCATGTAAAAGAAGTTCTTCTACGAGATGGAAATATAACCCTGGAAAAAGTTTCGGAATATTGTCGAGCAGTAGAAGCCAGTAAGCAACAAATAGAAGAATTTCAACGTGATGCAAGTGTCAATGTAAATGTAGTAAAAACGAAATCAATCAAAAAAGACGTCATCGATGATTGTAAATTTTGCGGTTACTCTCATAAAATCAGGAATTGTCCAGCGTTTGGTAAAGAATGCGGGTTTTGTAAGAAAAAGGGACATTTTGTCAAGAAATGTTCAGAATATTCGAAAAACAAGAAAAATATTCACGAAATACAGGAAGATGAGTCCGATCCTGACGATCCAGATTGCAGGGAGGATCCCAATGAACATAATTCTCTCGAGTTATATTTGAATGAAGTAAGGAATACACAAACTGAGCGTCAACAAGTCTGGTATGAAAATATCATCATCAATGGTTTGAAAATCAAAATAAAATTAGATAGTGGTGCAGAAATAAATGGTTTACCGTTGAAAATTTTTTCGAAACTTCAAGGTGTAAATATGCAACCAACAAATATTATGATTCTAGGATTTGGAAATACTACGTCAAAAATCAAACCTTTAGGTATTGCTAAATTGAATTGTATCATAAAAAAATCCAGGGAAATTGTTGAATTTCTAGTAGTCGATGTTGATTCCGAACCGATTTTAGGATTAAGTAACTGTGTTAATTTTGGACTCATCAAAAGAGTAGATATTCTGAATCATTCATTTAGATCCGAAAATGATTTGTTTGATAATTATTCCAATTTATTTACTGGTACAGGGAATTTTCCTGGAACATATCATATTCATATAAAATCTGATATCATACCAGTAGTTAATCCCCCTCGACGAGTCCCTCACGCTCTATTAGAGAAACTAAAAGAGACGCTTCAGAGATTGGAAGAAAGAGGTATAATTTCTAGAGTCGACAAACCAACCAATTGGGTGCACAACCTAGTAATAAGAGAAAAAATCAATGGTGAGTTGCGCTTATGTCTTGACCCCAAAGACTTGAATAGTGCTATAAAAAGGGAATTATATCTCATCCCTAAACCAGAATATATAATTGCACAATTGACAGGTATGGCATTTTTTTCTGTTTTTGACATGAAAGAAGGATTCTGGCATATAAAGTTAGACGAGGAAAGTGCGGATTTATGTACTTTCAATACACCATTTGCTCGATATCGTTTTAACCGGCTTTCATTTGGAATTTCATCAGCTCCTGAAGTTTTTCAGCAGAAAAATATGGAAATTTTCGGAGAATTACCGGGTGTTTTCATTTATTTCGATGATATAGTCATTTGTGGAAAGAACGAAATTGAACATGAAAAAAGCCTCATCAATTTCCTGGAAAGGGCAAAACAATTTGGAGTTAGACTAAATAAAAATAAAATTCAGTTTAAAGTTAGTCAAGTCAGGTATTGCGGACATGTTATTTCGAAAAATGAAGTCAAGTTAGACGACAAATATATCAAAGCTGTTACACTTCTTGAATATCCATCAGATAAAAAATCTTTGGAGAGATTTCTGGGGTTTTTGAAATATCTAACGAAATTTATCCCGAATTTATCACAGCTAACTGCTCCACTTCGAGATTTACTGAAAAAAGATGTTGTGTTCAAATTCGATAAAATACATAAGAAAACTGTTGATAAAATCAAAATAATAGTAACAAAAGCACCTAATTTGAAAATTTTCAATAGTAGGGAGCCGATGGTTATACAAACGGATGCATCACAAAATGGTCTGGGTTCTTGTCTTCTACAGAATGGACAACCTGTTGCATTTGCTTCGAGAAGTCTGACAGACTGTGAAAAACGTTACGCTCAGATCGAAAAAGAAATGTTAAGTATACAATTTGCATGTGAAAAATTTCATTTTTATATATATGGACATGAAGTTCTGGTTCATACAGACCATAAACCTCTCGAATCAATTTTTAAAAAAAAATATCAATCAACTCACTTGTAGACTTCAAAATATACGAATGAAAACTTTAAAATATTCTCTAAACGTAAAATATTTGAAAGGTTCCCTTATGTATATTGCTGATTTTTTATCTAGAGCTCCTTTGCCAGAAACTGGTGGATATGAAATAGACGATGAAGACAAAATTGTACATTTAGCATCCAAATATATACCTATGTCAGACGAACGGAAATCAGAGTTTCAATCAGAAACACAAAAAGACAGTATATTGGGAAAGGTATTAGAATTCACCGAAAAAGGTTGGCCTCGGAAAAAATTAGCCATTGAGCTAGATTGAGATTATGTTTTTGAATTGATAATGAATGATTTGAATAATCTGCTTTTATTTTGTTCTGATTTATATTTGCATTCTTTTATTGTTTTCTGTTCAACCTTTTCATTTGTGTAAGGATGTGAAGTATCTGATGAATCATGTTAGCTTAGGGTGTTGTTATTGATAGAACTGTCAGATGATTTGTCAAACAAGTACCAATGTACAAAGTTGAATAAATGTTCATATCTCGAGAATAATCTGTTACAATGATGGTACCAGCACTATAAAAAATAGAACCAAAATAGAAGGAGCGAATGAGCGTATCGCATCCGCCATTCTAACGGCCTATAAGGAAAACTGCCAATTAAAGGAGAAGAAAGATCATAAAGGTACACCCTAGTAAAGCAGAACCTAGAAAAAAAAACAAGAAGTTTGACGTCTCTTTAACCGAGCTAAAGAAACAGGATGCAGGGAAATGTATCACACAGCTCTTTGGACTTATAACAACAAAAATAAGGAAAGTAAAAAAAGAATCCTGGAAAAGGTTCTGTCACAGTATATTAAATCTACCTGACAGCACGAAAATCCACAAGGCTTTTGCCAGAGATCCGACGCAAGAGATCGGCTCGATAAAACGACCAGGGGCTCTTTTACGGACTCTGGTAGGCAAACGTTAGATACTCTCTTTCAGACCCACTTTCCCGGCAGCCTGCTTCTGAGGGACCTCGAACAAATTCCGCTTTCATTGGGATCGACATCAGGACCTAAAAGGAAGGACTAAGAAAGTGTTTTAAAAGTGGTCACCCCAGCATCAGTACAATATGCGGTGAACTATTTCTCCCCATACAAGTCTCCAGTGGAGAATGGTATTTTCCCTCGCCTTATTCAGAAGGGCAGCAAAATTTAACTACCTTTTCTGGTTAAACTATTCAGAAAAAGCCTAGGGTGGAGTTCTATTTCGCTGTGCTGGTCAACGGCAAGAGTTGTTTATATACGTAAAACAGGTACAGTGAACCATTTCCTACCTAAATCCTTCCAGCCGATCAGCCTTATCTCCTTTTTAATAAAAACTCTAAAAATAATTTTTAATAAATATATCAGAGTTGGAAATCTTAAGGAACATCCCTTAAACTCCCATTAATATGCCTACCAAACAGCAAATCTACGGATTTAGGATTTAGGATTTAGGAAAGATCAGCCATTTCCGTGAGCATAAGAAAATTGTGCTAGAAGCTTTTCTAATATAGAAAAAGCGTTTAATAACGCCCTACCACAGTCAATTTATACATCAATTAGGAAACGAGTAATCGACAGTCAAATCTGTAACTGGATAAAAAGCATGATTGAAAACCCATATGTAATTTCATCACTGAATGAAGAGTCAGTTAGGTTTAGGGCAGCAAAGGGGTGTCCATTAGGTGGGGTACTTTCATCCCTAATGTGGTCCCTCCTAGTCGTCTCTCTGCTGAGCGAGCTTTTTATACAGGGAGTAGATTTTTAAGGCTATGCGGATGATTTGGTTATAATAGTTAAAGAGAAATTTAAAGCGACGATCCAAAAATCCTCCAAGAAACCCTTAACACAGTATACAGATAGTGTTAGAGAGAACAAATGTCTGTTAACCCCCGGAAATCTAGAGATTAGAAATTTAGACGTTTTAGATGAATATAAATGAATACCCAACTTATAAAAAAATTTTAAGGTTATCTCCAGTATGAAGTGGGTGAATCTGAAGTTTATGATATCAGCGCTGAAAGGTGCCCTTCTTAAGTTAAAAGTTGACGTGTTTCGGCATTTTTATCTAATATATCGCATTTCTGAATTATTAAGGGTGGGTACTTTTAAATTACCACAGTATTATGTAATTATACGGTTCTTACAACTGAGATCTTTTATCACTTGAGTATTATTTTTTAAATTAATAACCTGTGATTGTTAGTATGGCAGTATTTTAATTTTTAATTTTTTTTCAAATCCACAGTAATATTAACCCTTTATTTATATGACATTTAGTATTTCATCTTTTGTTGCTGCAATATATTTTTGGCAAACAATTTAGTGTGAAATTTAATAGAAATATAAGTAGTTAAACCATTTATTTACACAAAACCGAAACTCTGCCTCGGACAAGAACAAATGTAAAAATGACGAACTATGTACGAAAAAGATAAAAGACTTGAAAAAAGAGAAATGTACTTTGCTTTGCCGTTTGGAACATAAAAACACTTAACAACAAGGAACACAAAATCGCTTAGGAACTTAAGAATAATAATATCGACATTTGTGCACTAAAAGATATGTAAGTTGCTTGTAAGTGATCGCATTATACATCAGGTGATGAATTTCAACTATCTGGGGGTACAGGTATCAAACAGTAGAAGTACAGTAAATGTGGAGGACAACCAGATAAGAAAAGCCGTAAGAATATCAGGATGTTTGCGAAATATAATATAAAAATCAAATATATGACCACAGAAAGCCAGATACGAATTTATAAAACCTGCGTAAGGCCCATAATGAACTACGCCGCTGAGATAAGAGCTGAAACGTCTGTCATCAAAAGGAAAATGAGAACAGTGGGCCCTCAAAACGCTGGTTTGAAGTCTGGACATAAGGATCACAGGAATGCTGATGACAGAATTGACAGAACTTTGTCCTATTACACGAAGAAGAAGAGACAAAGAAGAATAGGTTCAAAAGCTATATGGTAATTATATAATTATATACATCGGAAAAGACAGAAATGAACTGGTTAAAAAAGGATTAGCAGTGGTTATACACGAAAAATTTAAAATCCAATTAGAGAAATGCCATTATATATCCTCACGTGTAGTATTTCTTAAAATGAAACAGTTAAATGTTATGTCCGTATACGCACCTGAAGACAACAAGCCAAAACAAGAGCGGGAAGACCTTTATGACCAGATACAAAGTACTATTCTTACTATCCTTACCGGAAAATCAACCAATAAAAGCATAATGGGATCTTAATCCTCGCATAGGCAACTGTCGTAATCGTAAACAACGATTTAATGAAGAGGTGCTTAATGATAATGGACAGCTTATAATAAACTTTTGCTCACAATGACCAAAAAATTAATATTGCTTTTTTTAACGACAGAATAAACTACAAATACACGTTAATAAATACCAAAGGACAACACTTAACAATTAACCATATCATAACTAACAAATGTATACACCCAGCACAAGTATTGGAAATAAGAGCCCTAAATTCGGCTGATGTGGGTAGCGATCACAGCCAACTACTGGAAAAAATTAAAATCGGGATGAAACAAAAAAGTACCTATGGCAAAACATGAACCAGCAACACAAACACAAAAATTAAATATCGATTTACTTTGGGATACTAATATAAAAGAATTATACCAAAAACGATTAAAGGAAAAAATTAAAAATAACCCAATAAACGAAGCCAAAGAAGTGAAGAACATCTAAAAGAAATTGAAACAAAAAATTACAAAGCACTTGGCACCCGAAGTATCAAGCAACAAAAACAGGAACATAATAAAATCCCATGGTACTGCAACGAAGGTAAAAATCAATGCATAAAAAAGCTTATCTAAAATACACGACAGCAAAAACGCCTGAAGCCTATAATGATTACAAGAAAATACGCAATGCCACCTATGCACTAGTAAGGCGAAAAAAAAAATAACAGTACTATGAATCTGTTTTAAAAAGAATAAAAAATTATTCTTATAGTCTCCAAAAGCAGATGTGAAGATTCATTGGATCTCAGAAAAAAAACAAGGGAATTTATTAGCATAAGCCACCCAATAAATAAAACTTGAATCCAATATCTTAAATAGCAATATAAAAAAGAATACTAAAATGATACCACCAACACAGAAATCGTAACTAACGAAATAACCGAAATAAAAGAAAAGTAAATAGATACTGCACTTATGAAACTCAAGTACAGGAAAAGCCCAGGACCAAACGGTATTTCCAATAAACTTCTTAAATACTTCAGGAGAAGCCTTAAACAGCAGCTAACAGCATTAATTCGTTAAATCTTTTTGCATGAAAAAATCCTGGATGAATGGTGCCTGAGCACTACAATTCTTCTGTTCAAAAAAAGGGACAAAAATATACCCGAAAGTTGCCAAAAAATAAATCTTAATACAACATTAAAGCTAGTAACAAAAATTATAACAAATGAAATAAACTAACTTACCACACTGGTCAAAGAAAAAAGAGATTCAGATTAGGAAGATCCTGTATTTTAAATGCGGTAATAGAATAGTCAGAATAACTAAAGATAAGTCACCCTTGGAACGCCGAAGCGTTTTAAGACCACTTAAAAGATAGAGCGACAACTCAAATTTGTGAAGGGCAGAGTGTACGAAAAAAAGCATTTGCTTAGATAAAAAAAAGAAAAAGAAGAAGAAGAAACCATTTATTTATAGTACGGTAATGGTGCAATATTATTCGAATATTTTTAATTTTGAATTGGAGTTTAATTGAAACATAATTAAAGTGAACGGGGTCCACCCCTGTCCTATTATTTAGCTCGAGGTAATGGTGCGGTTTTTAGGTGTCATCAAAAGAGCGGATGATTTATAGCCGTGAGCGGCAAAAATATTTACGGTTATGTCAAAAGGAACGAAAAATAATTCTTGTTCTTTCACGTAATAATTTGTTTGGAATATTTAAGAACAGCGGACGCGCAAAAGTTTAGTTTAAGTTTTGTAAATATCTAAGTGATTTATCAAGTAAGAATTTTTAGTAGAGAAAGTTAAGAATAAAGTGTTTAGTATTCGTACTGAGTGTTATAAATTATCAAACCCAAGATTAAATATTGTAACAATAACTTCGAAAAATTCATGAGACCATTCATACTGTAAGATCGCTGATTATACAAACAAAATCAAACCTATTGTGTGGTATATTAACTCGAATGAATTTTTATTTGCAGTAACAAAGTGTATACTTTTGTTACTTTTTTGTCCCTTTTTCTTTGTTAATCTTTTTTCAGGAAAGAAACGTCGCCGGGAGGCTTCCAGGGTAGTGGAAAAATAAAATCCTGGCACCCTTTATATTTTCAACATTTTTTTGCAGTTCTAATAACTCGAACCACCACCGTGTCCCAATTGTGACTAGCCGGTTTATCACTCAACAAGATAACCCCTATCATCGTAACAAGGGAATTGGCCTTTGACAAATAAATCATACAATTATTCTCTTTTAAAAAGATATTTTATTGTTATAATTCAATTGGATACATAAACAAATTTGAAATGGTTTAAAATTACTAAACGCAAGTTTTATTTTTTATCGAATTGATTTGATGGAAAAAATTAAATAATGAAACGTGGTTAATGAAATTATTTAAAAAATAAACAATAACGCCAAAATATACTTATTAAATACACAACAGGATAAAAATGAATAATGAAATATAACACATTTGGAATTTGAAACTTTGCAATATAAAATTAAACTGATATTAAGACTTTATTTAAATTAAGTGTCCACTTATGCTATATTTAAATTTATAAATATACCTTTTTACCTGTTTTATAGACTACCAAAAGGCGTTCAACCAAAACAAAAAACCAGAACACAAGAAGACGTTTTGATAAATACGGGGATGTATGATAAAGATCTAAGGATCATCAGAAACCTTTACCGGAATCAATCAGCTACTATTAAAATTAATATAAAAGAGTAAAACAACACAATAAACATTCTTCGAGGAGTTAGGCAGGGCTTTATCCTGTTATGGTGACTGCCTAACTTAAATATGAGTGGTTCTTATTTAATTTCTACTCGGAGGAGAATACCGGAATTTTGTTGTATGGAGAACGAATGAACATAATCCGGTACGGAGATGATACTGTGGTTTTCACTGACGACATAAACAACTTACAAGAACTAATGAACAAAATAAAAGTCGTCAACAGTAACTATGGCTAATAAATTAACATTATTTAATCAAATTCATGGTAATCAGTAGAGAAACTGGTAAGAAATACGGCTTAACGATCAACAACACACCAATAGACAGAGTAACACTGTTCACCTTGAGACTACTCACAGGAGATCAGGTGTAGAATAGAGAAAGCAAGGGCCGTCTTTAACCAAATGGCTAAACTGTTTAAAAGTCACAACCCTAACATAGACATCAAAATCAGACTCTGATGCTATATTTTATCGATTCTTTTATATGGGATGGAGTCATGGACATTAACCGAGGCAACACAAAAAAATCGAAGCCCTTAAAATGTGGCTTTACAGGATGCTGAAAATATCATAGGTGGATAAAGTGACTAACCAGGCAGTGATGGAGAGAATGAAGAAAGACTTGGAAGTAATGAACACCATCAAGAGAAGAAACCTCGGACATATTATGAGAAATAAAAGCAAATATCACATTTTTAAGTCTGTTCTCCTAGGAAAGTGTAAGGCAGAAGACCACCAGAAAGAAGGAGAATATCATGGCTTAAAAATTTAATATCATGGGATGACTACTGACAACATGAGTTGCTCATGTTGTCAGTAGTCATCTCTCAACCTGATTTTAATTTTAATGTTTCCATGTTTTTAAAAAGTTTTTAAAATGTACATGTCTTTTAAAAGATGTAGTTTAGTAACAATTCTATAATTTTTGTTCATCTTAAAATGTTTATTGTTGAGCTATAGTTATGTCTTCTTCATGTTTAGTCTTCAGTAAACAAATTTGTGACAGAAATTTCTTCTGATGATGGCTTGACGCCAGAAACGTTTGAGAATTGGCTTGTAATAATTAAAAAATGTTGGTGTACTATAGCCTTTTTTTAACTATTGATATCTTGTATATCACAGTACACACAACCCCCCGTTTTTTTTATAAATTAAAATAAACTATTGGGTTTGTTTGGGGTAATTCCTTTAGTGCTTTTGGATCTAAAATCACTTGGCACCCTCGTAGTAATTCATTATAGTTTTAAGTTAGTCCGATATAATTTAAATAAGACAAATTTGGAAAAATACGATTGTAAAGATCCGCGAATGATTCCATACAATCCCCCAAATTGAATTCAATAGAGAAATCAAGTAGCCACGAAACCCTGTAAAAATTAGTGATTGTTTTTTATTATTAATTCATTTTGGATACATTTTTTTTTAATAACGTAACAAATTTGTAGAAAAATATTAAAAATTATCGTAACACAAAGTAGCGTAAGAGTTGATAATATTTCTTTTTATTGGTTAATATACATCAATAATGCATTGTAACAGTGGCTTAGAAGATAATAACAGTGACTCTAGGCAAGTGTCAAAGTTAAAGTGCAACAATATGTGTTTTATATATTTTTAACCTAAAACTTTTATATTACGATTTTTTCATTTTTTTATAGCCAATTAGTTGACAAATTAACTAAAAAAATATCGAAAAAATGCAACAATGCCGAAAAATACCAAAAAAAGCGTAAGAGTAAATAAAATACGTATGTTAATAATAATAAACTACGAAAGGAACTTCGTTCCAACTGAGTGTTCCACGACACTCACTTTTCTTGGTCATCAATGTTTACTTCTTGATTCATTTTCTTATCAGACGTATTTTCAAAATTATGACGTTCCGTCATACTAGGAAGCGAATTAGGTACGTGACTTTTTAAATCAACTTTTTCCCGAACACCAAATTGGTAAAAGGGGTAGCATGTACCTATTTAAATAACCTTAGAAATGCTTTAAAATTATATATTTTAGATTAATTTTAAAGTTGTATAAAAAATATTTGGCATCTTTGTAAAGGGAATTATAAAACATATAAAACACGTAATTGCCGTGCCATTTGCGATTCTTCAATGGTTTGCGATACCTTTTGTGAGAATTACTCTATATCCATAAATCTAAAACCAGATAAAGATTTTCCACGAAAATATTTCGTGTGGCCACTTTTAAATGGGCCAACCAGTATGAAGTTTAAGTACAATACATTTAACTTACAAATTTTTATGGAATTTCATTTTCATTTTTTAATTTTTGTTTAAAAAGTTAGTCGTGTCAAATTTTTTTTCTTTGCATAGGTCATGTAACAGTTAAGATTGTAAAATTGTTTAAAATATTAAAAGTAAACCTACAGATATTTTTAACGAATACCGTAGATAATTAAAAAAATCAATTTTGTTAGTCCTGTCAATTAATAATAAATACAAAATATAAAAATGGTTTTTATTTAATAAAAAAAAAATTAGATTATAAGACCCATAGGTTAGGTTAGGTTTCATGTGAGTGGGGCGTGGTCGCCCCTCCACCGTGACCCTTAGTAGGTCTATTGTGGCTCACCCCTAGAGGCTACAGTTCACCGCACAATCCAGCCCTTCTTACGAAGTTCATGGTTGTATAGGGTGAGATTTTTTTAAAATCGGTAGGTTCTAGGTTAGTGTAACCAAATATGTTGAACCTTATTCTTCCCAGGCCGGGGCATGAACATAGTATATGTTCAGCAGTTTTGTCTTCCACGCAGCAAAACCGACAGTCCGTTTGTTGGTTCAGATCTATCTTTCTGAGGTGGTATCTTAGACGACAGTGTCCCGTAAGCAGTCCTGTTAGAATACGCAGGTCATTTCTGCTCCATTCTAGGATATGCGTAGTTGTATTTCTCGAGGGTTGTAACGGTAAGAACGCCTTCAAGTGGGTTAGCCCTGGTATGTCGGACCAGTGCGTAAGTATTTTCCTCTCCGCCCAGTCCGAAATAATTGTTTTGGCGGCACTTGTGGTGACTCCAAAAACCGGTTCTGGTCCAGTGAACGCAGATTCGGCCCCCTGTTTTGCAAGGGTGTCGGCTTTTTCGTCTCCTTCCACCTCCTGGTGCCCAGGTACCCACAGTAGGGTCACCCTGTTGTTCGCACCAAGGTATTATTGTGCTTTTCAATAGTCCTCGACTGAGGGTGGTAAAGCATTGAGGAAGGTAATGCCATAATGGTTAGGACCATCTTTAGTTTCTATTCAGCCTGTAAAATTCTGTACCCAGATTCTAACGATTACAAGTATCATAATATATATGTAGGTACTTGCAACAAAAATAGTGTTGTGTAACTCTAAAAGTATTTACTAATGTGTTATGAAACATTTCCTGTCATCAAAAAAAACTTATAAATTGATGATTTAATAAAGAGCTAAAGATCTAAATACTAAAAAAGTATTTTAAAATATTTTTAACTAATTGTATGAAATGAATAAGAATCAAATACAGATAATTAATATTAATTAAACAAATACAATTTAATGTATTTTAAGATTTAAATTGAAATATTCGACAGGAAAAACAGCCATGCGAGCCGTCGGCAGCAGCGGAAAAAGACCATGGAAAAAAAAAGAAGCCGGCATCTGACAGGAATTAACATCAGTCAGGAAAAAAGGTCGATTACTAAAAGAAAATTGTCGCTAAGAATGATATTTGGCAAATAATATTTAACATTAACGACGAAAGAGCCCGGCATAAAATATTTTATTAAAATAATATAAATAAATCAACCAAGTCGTTAATGCTAAATTATATTTGAAAGCAAGATCAAATAAACAAATTAAAATTATTTTTACTAATTATATTATACACTCAAGAATTTCAAATAAGTAAATAATAGAAATGCACCTGACCTTTTTAACTTTGTTTTACCAACTAATAAAATTTAATTAACAATGGCATTTTAAATATTATAATTGGTCGATAAAATACTCGGCGGGACGTCTTAATACCAGGACCGGCTTCGAAAATTTTTTAATAAAAATGGGAGGAAAAATTCCCGTTACATACTTGCTGACGGCATTATATTTATTCCCATTTTTTTACGTAAAGAAGACACTTTATGAAGACTGATGGCAAAGTTAGAATTTTTAGTCGTGTAAATTCATTTTTACAATCATCTAGGTCACCAAGATGTGTTATTATGTATACGAAGTGCTTTCTGCTAAAGTTTAAATACCAGCTTAGAATGTGAAGAGTGACCCCACACAATTTTACAGTAGCTTATAACCAAGTGTATAAACCTGTAATAGGCAGTTTTTAGACAAGATTCACCAACATATTTGAGAAGTAGGTTCTTTGATACCTCTCTTTTGGTTAACATTGCGTGGTCTAACCAATTAAGTTTGATGTCGAGCTAGTGGAAAACGTATTTTTTTCTATGTAAAAGTTTAAAAGGTAAGAGGAATTACAATTTTGTATCTAAAGAAGTAGAATATTTTAATGCTGACGCCATATAAGTCCTTACTATTTATTTTAGATAATGTGTTATGTCTTTATTAAAATCTTTGAAACTAGAATATAAATATTAAAGATCTTAAAAAAGGGTACCTTCTCAGAATACTTATATTTTCTTTTTTGCTGAAACACTATCATAACACATTTTGCGACACTTTTTATCGTAATAATTCTATTATTCATTTTAAAAACTAGCCTACAAAAAGTCACAACACACGTTTATACACGTTTTTGGCAACACAATACATGTCCACTTTGTATAAAACAAATTTTACACTGTTCATGCCGGCAAAGTTAGCAAAACGGCTTAGTGAAAAACAAAAATTTGTTCCATCTCTCGGCAACCAACTGCAATATAATGATAATTTTTTAGCTAGCCTAATTAAATACTTGCTATATAATGGTACAAAGATGTCAAACCATAATTATTATGTATTATGACATAGGCAACGGTAATCCTAGAACACATAAGGGGTATCTCGGGTGCTAACAGGACTACCCCCATCAGTGCACTTAAAGTGATGCTGAACACTCCGCCTTTTCCCTAAGTGGTGAAGACGGCGGCAATGGGGGCCATAACAAGACTGATAAAAAATGGTATGTGGAAGGGGCGTGAAAATGCACGTACCGGACACACGACAATTCCTTAAAGAGCTGGAGGCATTAAAGCCGATGGCGAGAGCGAGGCAGGATTTTATGTTAAAAAAGTATTGCTTCGGACATAGGTTTAGGGACGCTTTTCCGGTTCGAGAGAAGCAGTCGACTGAACCGGGACCTACCCGCAGGCAAGATCTCGTCTGGTATACGGATGGATCTAAGACTGCGGAGAAAACTGCGTTGGGGATATGGCTACAAGACTTGAGAAGTGGACTAAGCGTGGCCCTGGGGAAGAAATGTACAAATTTTTAGGCAGAATTATGGCCATTTTGGTCTGTGCACAGGTAAATCTGAACAAAGGCGCCCAAAGCGCTCGAAGCGGTAGTAGACAGATCCACTTTAATTAGCTAATGAAGGTAGAAGCTTATGATCCTAGCCAGACGCAACAGGGTGACTTTACTTTGGATACCTGGACACGCAGGGTTTAAAGGGAATGAAAAGGCGGATGAACTGGCACGAGAGGGGTCGTCAAAGACACTCTATGGGCCAGGACCCGCAGTTGGAGTAGCAGAATGCTACGTTAAAGCGGAAATCCGCTCATATCAAAACAGTGAGTACAGAAAGCTGTAAAGACACGAACCCAAGGCACGTTGGGTCCACAGCTTCTTGGGGAGACCTGATAAGAAAATAGCCCAACAACTGATGGGACTAAACAGGAGACAATTAGGAATGTTAGTGGGTCTGATTACAGGGCACTGCTAACTTAGGGGTCACCTGAAAACATTGGGCCTCTTTGAAGACGACATCCGTCGCAAATGTGATGAGGGGGTCACAGAAACGTCAGAAAATGTACTGTGCTATTGCACGGAACTAGCCTAGCTGGGATATAAATTATTCGGCGTGCAATTTTGTGAACCGGAGGAGGTTATGAAAATCCCCATAAGCGCATTAGCTCTCTACATAGAAAGCATGAAGCTCATAAAGAAAGAATAAAGAGATAGACGGTAAAATGGACTTAAAGTATAATTACCTATGCGAGTAAATTTTCCACGACCGCACCCTCAACAATATAAAATAAATAAAATGTATTATGACATTTTTTTTCCAAAAGGTGGTATATGTATGTGTAATTGACAAAACTATAATAAAATGTAATGAATAATGATTATTTTTAAAAATATTTTTTTTCACTTTTAACCTTATGAAAAATGGCTGTTTTAGAAAATAAGTTTTATGACTGCAATTTTAGGTGTGCGGTCATGTAGATAAAAATATTGCAGTCATAAAAACGCGTATTTTAATTGGACAAAATAAAATGAAAAAATCCTAGTGCACATATCCTTAACAGAACAATTTGTGTGCCAGTTATAGTCTTTAAAAATAAATCCTTAGTCTTAAATACGATTTCTTTTAATTCTTAATTTTTTCTTTATATTTTTAATCGTGTACTTTTGGCTTGGTTGGAGCAGTCTTTTGTCTTTTGTTGGGGTTCAATATTTTTATTGTTTCGTAAGCTAGTTCAGGATTATTAAACCTTACGTTATGAAAAAAACTCCAATGGGGAGAACTTTTTTTTGTGAAAATACAGGTTAATTTTTAGGCTGGGGTTATTGAAATAAAATTACTTTAGGCTTCAAGTACTTTAAATAAAAGGGTTTTAAAAATAAGAGTTTCCAAAAAATCACAATTTTAGACATTCATTGACTGGCTAACAGATCATCGTAAATAAAAATTTAAGTTTAAAAAAGGTTCTAAGTTCTTTTTATTTAAATATTAGTAAGTCTAAACTCACTTTCATTGGGTCATCTTTTTTTGTAATCTTAACTAATCATTCGCCATTTTATTTGTGGTAATTTTTTGTGCTTTTGGGTGTGACAATTATTATAAGGTTAGATAAGGTAACATACTTTTAACATTTTACATAAAAATAAAAAAAGGGCACAATCAATTATGTATAGCTAAATGTATACCTACTTTTGGGCCACTTTTTACAAACTATAGATATGTAAGCGATTGATCATTTGTTATTCAAATATTTTTATTTTAAATTTTATAAAATTGTTGCTCCTTTACTTACAAAAGTGGCGTAAAAAAATAAATTTATAGTTGTGACTTGGTGCAAAAAGTACTATTTTCCAAATTTGGCTAAAAGTAATTAATGTTAAAATTGGGATTATGCAATCTCCCAGTCGTTATACACAAAATTTCGCACTAAATATATGAAGGATAAAGATTTTTCATAATCATAATGTGGTTTTAATGTTAACAAAATGCGATTTAGCAATCAAATCCTGCCTGGCTTGATAACGCTCTCAAGGTCAAGGTCCAACTGGGAACAGGACTCCTAACAGGACACTTTTACACCAGAAAATACCTGCACAGTATGGGAATCTTTAATAAGAACTCCAACTCCAGGAACTGTGGGGATCACAAAGAAACAGTTACTTTTGTCATGTATGATTGCGAAGTACTAGCTAGGCCAAGGTACCACCTCTTCGGTACGGTAGTACTGAAAAGAGTACTTTTGGCTAACAAATATATGATCTGCTAGCTGCTGGCCTTAATCAAGCATTTTACCCTGTTTGTAGTTTATCCTTCAGTGCAGGAACACCAAAGGTCTTTGGGCCGCAGTGTTAGGAAGGCAACCTCGACCAGGCTTAATATCATTTAAACTTGTGGCTACACATATTTTTAATATATTATAATATATTTTTTTTATTTTTTATACTTTTAATACTCCACTGCGCTAATTGTCAACAAACCATTTGCCCTATTATTTGGGCCAAATGGTAATACGAAGAATTGGCATATTACCTATCCTCTTTATCTTCCCTGGTCAAATCGCGGTTGCGCTGTCAGTGATGTATATAGTAAGGTCCACGACAATTATTTTTTCCACTAGTTGTGAATTGTGTCCAAAAGAAACTTAACATGCTAAAATTCATTAAGGGTGGTGCCTTTTGTATGGATCTTTAGTAATCAAAAAAAGCGGTTAAAAATATACTTAAAATGGCCGCTTCATGGTAAAAGGCGAAGTGACAGGCTAGATTTTAGTGACAAAAAAGGCGTTAATATATTTAATTTTATAAAACGTGGGTCAACAATTACAGCTAATGAGTACTGCGAAACGTTTACCAAATAAGAAGTTCTATTCACAATTACATAAATACATACATATGGTCACGCCTTTTTCCTGTAAGGGCAGGCAAAGACCACTTCCTTTCTTTTGCTACAGTCTTACCCACATTTTTTGCTTCCTCTACTTTCATCAGTGTTCTCATACATGCTCGACGGTTGTTGGTACGCTTAAACCGGCCTTTCTTTAAACCAATGATGATCTGATCGAGATATGTTCGCTGAGGTCGACCTCTACAAACTTGTCCATTCACACTTGACTTATAAATTTGTTTCGTTAATCTTTCTTTATCCATCCTTTCTACGTGTTTTAACCATCTAAGCATTTCTTTGTCTATCTTTGTGACCACATCTTCTTTTACACCACAGCGTTCCCTTATCTCATTATTCTTTACTTTATTCAACCAAGTCACTCCGGCTATACTTCTCAGACTACTCATATCCGCAACATGAATTCTTTTTTTATGCTTCTAATGCCAAACCCAACATTCACTACCATACATAAGTGTAGGAACCAACACACCTCTAACACAGCCAGACGTGCCATTTTTGACACATTCTGGCTACACATAAATCTATGCAGTGCCCCATTTATTTGTTTTTCTGCCAATACCCTTCGCTTAATGTCACTGTCATAGTTTTCATCTCTAGTAAACATTAAACCCAAGTACACAAATGCATTTACTTGTTCCACTCTTTCTTCCTCAATCGAAACTTCACTGTTTGTCATCCTTTCTTCTCTATCAAAGACCATTACTTTCGTTTTGCTTACATTTATTTTTATCCTGTTGATTTTTTGGGCATCATGCAAACATTAACCATCGTCTGCAACTCCTCTTCAGATAACGCTTATATGACTTGATCATCGGCGTAAAAAAGGCATTTGACGATTAAATCATCCATTTACAATCCATACGCACTCTCTTATAAATCTTTTAAATAATCGTTTATGTATAAGTTACACAACCATGGCGAAGCCACACATCCCTGTCTCACACCTTTTTGATATTAAACCATTCCGTGCAAGCTTCGTTTATCCTGACATAAGCAGTGGAATCCTGTTAAAGTGATTTCAGTGCTCGTATTAAACTACCGCTTACCCCATACATAGACAATGTCGATCACAATTCACCCCTTACCACTCTGTCATAGGCCTTTTCCATGACTATAAAACCTCAATAGACCTTCTGACTTCAAGCCAACAATTTTTGGACTATACCTCGTAATAAAAAGACCCGATCCATATATCACCTTCCTCTTCCAAATCCTGCTTGCACATTCCATATCATCTTTTCAGTCTTATTCGTAACTCTTATAATCAATATCTTTGCAGACAGTTTGCCGACTAAGCTGCGTAAACTAATACCTCGATAGTTCTTACTGTCCTGCTGCAAAACTTTTGCCTTGTTAATTGGCATGATAATGGCCTTGCACCAGTCGTCTGGTACGCTACCACTCCTCCAACAAAGGTAAAAAAGGGTGGTACAGCAGACTAGCTACCACGTTTTGTCCAGCCTTCAGCTCGTCAACTGTTATCCCGTCGTACCCAGCAGCTTTACATAATTTCATACTGTTCAACGCTTGCACAATTTTTGTCGTACTAATTTTACTTTTATTGCAACTTTCACTCATGTCTCCGATTGAGCCTTTATTCCAAATTATGCGGTGTAATCCTGCTCCACGACAAAGCGTTTTCTTACACCGTTTTCACAATCGGTAAAAAGACGAGGTATTCGTTGAAAATTTTTTGGCCACTTTTCCTATAATCTCACCTTGCACCTAGTGATTTTTTATTTTCTTGCATTTAGTACGGTGCCTTGGCTTGGCCCATGACGAAATAACATCTCATCAATGGCATCATATTCGCCAAAAGACGTCTTTACTTCAACATAAGTGAACGTCTAAATGACGTAAAAAAGTTATAACAGAGTGACGTTATATTTGAAGGTCTTGTCTTGACATCTAAACACATTGTTGATATGTAACAGGCAGTTTAGTTAAATTATTTGGATTTTAAAGACGTTACTGGTTAATGAATACTGGTTTTTTCGAGCCAGTAACGGCCTGATAATTTGATTTAAAAAATATTATTTAAGATATTTTGGTCTTTAGACCAACATTTTTAGTCGATGAAATTTATACTGTAGTACCTGATGGTTGTTGGTTTTAAAATATAATTAATGTCTTTTTTATTGTAAAGCTTTCGCAAAAAAAAGTTATCATCCACATTATTCTAAGTCTATATTTTAAATAGTTTCTCTAGGGAAGTCATATTGATTTATATTTTCTTGTAGAATTTTTTTAGTAATTGGGCAAAAAATTTAAATTTAAATTTAATGCGAGTCTTTAATTTATTTAAATATTGCTTTTTTTATTTTTTTTATTATAAGGAAAAAAAATTAACGCCTTTACAGCTAACGTCGAGATATGCATTTAGTGTTTTGGTTAGTTTCCTTTCCTAAAAAAAAAAGGAAGGATTAAATAAAATAAAAAGGATTTAAATTGTATGGATTTAGTACAGGTTACCAGTTTATTGGATTAGTGGATTACTACCCTCAAAAGTAATTACTAAGTACATACATACATATTATAAAAAACATGCTCCTTGATAAGATTTTAAAGTAGATTCTGAAAAATTAAAACCTACATACATATAGTAATGCCTTTTTCCCATAGGGGTAGGCAAAAACCACTTTCTTCCACATGCTACGGTTCTTACACACATCTTTTGCTTCTTCTACTTTCATCAGTGCTCTCATACATGCTTGTCGGTTGTTGGTACTTTTGACCTGCCCTTTTTTCAAAACAATGTTGATCTGATCGAGATATGTTCGCCGAGGTCGACTTCTACCGACTTGTCCATTCACACTCGCCTTATACATTTGTTTCGTCAATCTTTTTTTATCCATATCTTCTACGTGTCCAAACCATCTATACATTTCTTTATCTATCTTTGTAACCACATCTTCTTTTACACCACAGCTTTCCCTTATCTCACTATTCTTCACTTAATTCAACCGAGTCACTTCGGCTATCCTTCTCAGACTACTCATCTACATACATACATACATAAAGTCACGCCTTTTTCCCGTAGTGGTAGGCAGAGACCACTTTCTTCCAGTTGCTACGGTTCTAACACACATATTTTGCTTTCTCTACTTTTATCAGGGCTCTCATACATGCTACTGTTACTGGCACTCTTTACCTGTCCTTACTTTAAAACAATTTTAATCTGATCCAGATACGTTTGCCTATGGCAACCTTTACCGACTTGCCCATTCACACTCACCTCATAAATCTTCTTTTATCTATCCTTTCTATGTGTTCTTTATCTATCTTTGTAACCACATCTTCTTTCACTATTCTTTATCTTACTATTCCCTACTTTATCCATCAGAGTCACTCCTTCTCTACTTCTCAGACTACTCATCTTCTCAGCGTTGATCCTATTTTCATGCTTCTTTTGCCAAACCCAACATTCACTACTATTTATAAGTGTAGAGACCTTTTTTGACATGATCTGGCTGCGTTTCCCTGCCAACACTTTTCGCTCAATATCATAGTCATACTTTTCGTCTCTCGTAAATTTAAACCCAAGTATACAAACTTGTTTCACTCTTTTTTTTAATCAGCACCTCACAGTATATTATGCTATCTTCTTTTTTGAAAACCACATTACCTACTTTCGTCTTGTTTACATTCACTTTTTATCTCTTTAATTTTTAAGGCATCATACATAATATTAACTATCGCCTGCAACTTCCCCTCGGATGATACTAAAATTTATCGGTATAAAGGAGGCATTTGACGATTAAATTATTCTTAATTCATATGCACTTTTTTTCAAATTTTTAAAACAATTGTCTTTGTAAGTTACACGGCCATGGCGAAGCCACACGTTAGATGTTAATGTAATTGAATATTATTGCATGGGTTTTTTTTTTTTTTTTTAATATTATTACAGCTTTCTCCTTTAGTTACCTGCCTATGCAAAAATTTAGAAATATTTAAGAAAACTTGCTTTCAAGGAAAAAAATTAATATATCCATTTAAATAATATTGGTTTGGTTTAAAATTCAATTTAATATAATTCATTTCGTATTTTCATTGTTTGTCTTCAAACAAATAATACAACATTAATGTACCAAGGAAAAAGTGCCTTAAGGCACAATTTAAAATATAATTTGTTTTACTTAAATTCTGACTAAAATGATATTTAATACGAAAAATATAACAAATATAATTTAATAAATAAAGCAATTTACCAAATGTTAATATTGTATTTTTATTACTCAAACAATTTTGTTTATAGCACAATCAGATTGAAACAAATATAAGTATTTTTCTAAAAAGTTATATTTTTGTCCTAAACCCTATTTTCGTCGAACATTGAAATCGAAATTTGCAAACTAAAAAAGCAATGAAACGCATAATATAACCAGATAACTAAATAGAAGAATAAAAAATATTTCTAAGAATTAACAAAAACACTTACAAATATTAAGTAAAAAAAAATGATACTATGTAATCAAACAACTAATTATTACCGTTATCGACACGTTATAAAATCTAGTGTATCTGTAGTGTAACTGAGCATTACTGTTGTGCCACAAAGAAAGTAAAAATTGCCAACTGTTTTATGGCAATTTAAGCATATATAAAAGATTTTAACATCTAAAATTTATATGCTTGCAACGGAAAGTAAGCGTAAAATTAAGTAAAAAACACATTTGCAAAGTATTTTTTTTTTATGATAAAACATTAAAGAAATTTTAGTTGTGTAACACTATTTAAACATCAAATAAACTTAAAAAACCTTTAAAAAATATCTCAGGGGATATTAAAACAATAAAAAGTAAAAGTATTGCTTTGATACTGATATATTAAGACATAATAATACAAATCTGATAATAATAATACTAACTCTTTAAAATGTTTTGATAAACTTTTTAACAAAAGTAAGGGAGGAGGTTTACAAATATTGGATTTATTTAAAAAATTAAAAACTGTTTTATTTACAAAGGTCTTGTCTGTTATAAATTAAATGTTTACTTCCTTTTTCGACTAGTTTTTTTGTTTTGTTTATAAGTTTTTAAGTTTAAGCAAATTGTTTTCTTTTGCATTTTAAAAAAATTTACAACAGGTATTGTTTTCACTTTATTCAGTCAACTGTGATTTAAAATTTAGAATTTTGTTTTAAATAATGCCTAGACGTAAACTTAGTACGAATGAGGCTAATAGGGCTATTGATCTTCAAAGAGAAGTTGCGGATGTTTTCCAAGTCAGTGAAAGTGTAATTTCGTGGCTTCTCCGTAGATATCGAACCACTGGAAACGTAATAGAAAGACCAAGAAGTGGATGACCATAATAGGGGAGCCCACGATGCTAAATGGGGACTTACTTGAGCGTTGTAGGGACCTACTAGATTTTAAAGATTAGATGGGAGAAAGAAAAAAGGTTATGTTATATACACCTTTTCATCGGTGGGTGATATTCCCTATTGGGCTTACCTACCACAAGGGTTAAAACTCCCACACAAGATCGTTATCTGACTGTGCATACCTGTAGAGAACCTCTGAGTACTTGTCAGATAATACAACAGCGTCTTTTGAATGATTTAATGTTTCGGTTTCAATTGAAACAGTTCATAGAAGATAACACGAGGTTAACTTACGTTTACGACGACTTTTAAAAAGAGTACCATTGCCACAAATTCATATGCGTGCTTGCTAGGCATGGGCTACTAATTATATGAATTGGAATGCTGAATGAAGTTCACAGTTGAGTTGAGGTATGAACGGTTTTCTGATAGTCGGCGTGTTTGAGTATGGATTATACAGAATTGTTAGTGCTAGATGGGAACATGACTGTGCAGATATACGTACAAGTTATTAATAATTTTATACGTTTGTTTCATGTTGCTATTGAACCAACTTTTCTCTTTTTAAATAAAAATGCTTGACCACATGACGCAAGAGTAGTCGAAGACGCTTTAGACTTCCATGGTATCACGCATTTGCCACTGCCCCTTCTATAACCCGAACTTGGGGCTTGGGACCAGCTACAAAGAGATTCCCATTTAGTACCCCCAAATCACTTCAAAAAATTAAACAGCTTTTACCCCAACTTTGAAGAAAAATCAATCAAGGCTACTTCAATGAATTTTTTAATATTAAAAAGAAGCATACTCGTTAATAACGCATTTACTTTAATTAATTTAATTTAATATTTACTATATAAAATTAAAATGGTACACAATCTTAAATTTATATTTAAAACTGCAAAGGTATTGCGCAAAAGAGCAAACAAACGCCTACATAAAAGATCAAACATTTAATTTATAACATATAAACACTTGGTGATCCAAAAATCGTAATTTGCTAAAACACAGTTTTCGAATTTATGAAGTTTCTTTACGATTGTAGAGCAGTTTATTAGATCTGGAAAATCAAGCAAATGTGTCAAAAATAAACTTTTTAATAAGTCAAATTTTGAAAATGATTCTAGAAATATTAATTAATAAATATAATTTAAAATTATAAAAATATTGTGGCGTTTAATATAAAAACAAAAACGCGTCAGAGTTTTATGGTTTATGAAAATTAGCATAGCATTATGAAAATCGTTGAAAATAGCTTAAGACAGGTAGCGAGCGTTGATTATGATTTTGATTATTGAATTGTCAGGATTTCGGTTGAAATATTAAAAAAAGCCAAGTGTTAAACATGATCCCTTAAACTTATTTTCTTTAATACCCCAAACCAAAGTCCTTAAAGGTCAACAATCAAAGTTAAAACCAACTAGCGTTTTACATTACTAAATTTATTTAAGAATTATTTAAATACAAAAAAAAACCGTGTGGTGTCATTGGACACACGATAGGAACGAAGTTCCTCACGCTTGGCTGTATGGGGTCGGCTTCAGAATAGCCCCAGGGTAAATCCTGTCTGTCGTAAGAGGCGACTAAAAGGATAACCGTAGGTGGAAGATGGTCTCATCGCCCGGTGAAATACCACCATATCGACTTTGTGTGCTGTGAAATGGATCATTCCATGTTTCAGTGTTCGGTCGATACTTTCCGGTCTCCCTCTTTCCTTTTCCCCAATTCCTCCTTTATTTTCAGGTGCATCCTAATAGTAATAATGATGAAGTCTCCTAGAGTAAAACACTCCGGAAGCAAAATACCTCTCCATTCGGATTTCCGGGCGAGAGGTACTCGAGGGGACTCAACATTAAAGATTAATTTTTGCAACATCCGTGGACTCAACAAGAACATCAATGACGTCCACCATCGCCTACAGACGAAAAAACCGGATATTCTGGCTCTAACAGAAACACAAGTAAACTCGTCCACCAACAAGGTCCATATGCTTTGTCCTGGTTACGAACTCCATTCTCGACTCAGGTTCAAAGGTGGAGTCTGCCTTTACGCTAAGGCTAACCTTTCATGCCAGCGTAAAGAGAGTTTGGAACCGAAAGACTTTGATGTGATGTGGTTTAAGCTATCTGATACCAAAGTGAATAAGTTCCTCTGCTGCCTTTACCTATCACCTAATGAACCTTCATATAACAACCTCTTTGAGTTTTTATCACTCAATTTGGACTACATTCAGGAGAACCATCCAACAGCTGAAACCATAATCATGGGGGACTTTAATGTACATAACGCTGCCTGGCTCAAATTCTCTAACAAAACTGATGATGCAGGTCGTCAAGCTGAGGCCTTCTCCATCACTCATGGTCTAGAACAACTGGTCGAGCTACCAACCCGCATCCCTGATGTCAACAACCAGGCTGCCAATACACTAGATATTTTCCTCACCACCAATCCTGACCCGTATAGAATAGAAGTTTGTGCCCCACTTGGAAACTCTGATCACACCCTCATCTCCACAACATGCTCTTTCCATTTACCATCGAGCAGCACAATACCACCCCGTCTCATGTGGCATTACAATTCGGCCGACTGGGAGGGTCTTCGTATGTTTTTCTCAGCGTTTCCATGGAAGAGAGTTTGTTTCTCCTCAGTAGATCCAACACGATGTGCTGAGACAATTTCTGAAATCATCATATTGGGGATGCAAACTTACATAACGAATACCGAAAGAAGAACATCATCCGATAAGACCTGGTTTAACAGAAACTGCTCTAGAGCTGTGGCTTCCAAACAGGCAGCATACCATCGATGGCAAAAAAATCCGGGACCTGAGACCAGAGCAGCATATGTTGAGGCTAGAGGCATATGCAAAGAGACAATAGAATGTTCAAAAGATGCTCATAATGCCAAAATAAGATCAAAACTTGTTGAATGTCCTAACGGATCCCGTTCATTTTGGTCTTTCGCCAAAGCTGTGGGAAGAAATTCACTTCCAGCTCTTTTCCTCCCCTAACCAATGAAGATGAAACACTAGCAACGACTGCCTAGCAAAAAGCCAATATCTTTGCGCACCTATTTGCTGGAAATTCCATTTTGGATTCTTCGGGAAAACAACCCTCGAACATTACACCTATTGACAGTCACATGCCCGAGATCACCTTTCGCCAACGTACTATCAGAAAGATTTTGCTGGGTTTCAACACCAACAAAGCCTGTGGATCTGACGGAATCCCGCCGATTGTTCTCAAGAAATGTGCCCCCGAACTAACACCTGTTCTTTGCAAGTTGTTCAACCACTCTTACAATTTGGGAGTATTTCCGTCCAATTGAAAAATTGCAAGAGTACAGCCAGTCCCTAAAAAAGGCAAAAAGATCCTACCTAGCAACTACAGACCTATCGCACTGCTATCTATTATTTCAAAGGTCATGGAAAAAGCCATCAACATCGAGCTCATGAAATATCTGGAAGACTCAGGAATTATCAATGATAGGCAATATGGCTTCCGCCATCAGAGATCAACTGGTGACCTGCTCGCATACGTCTCACATATATGGCAGCTATCTATTGAAAAGTATGGAGAAACTTTAGCTGTGGCATTAGATATCTCCAAAGCGTTCGATCGAGTTTGGCACCAGGGACTCCTCGCCAAGCTTCCATCTTATGGCTTGCCCCCTCAGCTGTATTCTCTGCTTGCTAGTTTTCACTCAAACAGGTCTCTCCATGAAGTGGTCGATGGAGTTTCATCTGACACTCTACTCATAAATGCTGGTGTTCCGCAAGAATCCATTCTAGCACCAACACTATTTTTACTTCACATCAACGACCTATTGAAAGCAACTTCATGTCCCGTACACAGCTTTGCCGATGATAGTACCCTCCATACCGCATTCTCTTCCAGGGCCCCTATATCAGACCGTGAAACCAGAAATGAACGAGGAAGAAATGTTAACAATATAAATATGGACTTAGCAACAATTATCGAATGGGGATCCAATAACTTGGTAGAATTCAATGCAAACAAAACACAAGCATGTCTTTTCTCTAGAAAAGCTGATCTCACTGTGCCTAACATAACTTTGTCAGGAGTAACCATACCACTGAAGTCATCCATATCGATGCTTGGTATTACTATCAGCAATAACCTTTCCTGGGAAAATCACGTGAGGTCCATTTCCAAAAGTGCATCCCAAAAACTTGGTTTTTTGTTTCGTGCCAAGAGCTATTTCACCTCCAGTCAGCTGCTTATGATCTATTAGGCGCAGATCCGACCTGTACTGGAGTACTGTTCCCATATTTGGAGTGCAGCACCTAAACATATCCTGAAGCTACTGGATTCTGTCCAAATTCGTTTCGTCGGTGATGCCTCGCTTACAAACTCGCTTACTTGTCTGGAACACCGTAGAAAAGTTGGCGATTTGTCTCTATTTTATAGATATTTTCATGGGCGATGCTCTTCTGAAATATCAACAATCGTTCCTCCTTTGGCAGTCTCTTCGAGATTAACCCGTCAAGTTCAGTCTTCACACCCCTTCGTGGTAACTTTGGAGACCTGCAGAACATCACTTTCCAAAGACTCATTCATCCAACGAATTGCGAGGCTTTGGAACTTATTGCCTAGGGAGGTGTTCCCCGAGGCATACAACCTCCAGAAATTTAAGAAGAACACCAACTCCTACCTTCTTTTCCTTGGTTTCCAGGATGTTCTCTGAACATTACAGGATATCCCTTTTCGTGGGAACCAGAACATAAAAAAAACGCTATTTATAGATTTTAATCAAGGTATGTTGTAAAAAAAAGAAAAAACAAATATAATTGTTACTGATTCTCATACAAAAGCTATTTAATACCTGGCAAGATTCGAATTTAAAGTTTAACTTTTTTGTATTTTTTTTTAATTATCCATTTTAAATAAAATTGACAAGCATTTAACAATTCCAGACATTTTCCACACAATCAGGTACGTGTACATTAACAAGACACTTGCTATAGTCTAGGCAATGTGTCGCAAAAAGAGCGAAATCCACATAAGAGCGTAATTTTCATAGTAGTCTTATTTTGTTAAAGAGGTGTATTTTGAGCATAAAGGTGGATTTAAGGGATTTCCCGAGTGTCAGTGGCGCCACTATAGCAAAAACCTCGTTTCATTTATTATTTTGAGAACGGTTCAATTTACACAAAAAAATATTAAGACATTTTCGCATAGGTACTTATTAAATATTTTAACTTTTCTTCTAAAATTTTTTTTTCATCACCAATATTTTCCGAGTTATTTTGTCCGAAATGCACAATACCTGTTTTCGACTGTTTTTCGCTTTTATCTCATTTACCGTTTACTTATATTAAATGTTATTACTGACAATACTTTTGTCACTTTTGTCACGGGAGTAAAATAATTAGGATAAAACTTTTCTTTTTTTAAAAGTCTAATAATGATGACGGACTTACTCCTGTTGCTGCTGACAGATGACGTGAGCTAACTGCAGGATATTCATCTACTTAAACTCATTTCATCTTTTTATTTAGGTTTGATTTGTTTTGTCATTTTGTGATTTGGTTGCCTTCTGCATGGATATAACAATATATACCTTCTTGCTGCAGAGCGACCCCAAAAATTTTCTTGTGCGTATACATAAATTATATACCGCATTTCTTCATTCGTTAAATGATTAAGACGATGTATTTTAATCAAAAAAGAATATAATGACTTTATTAAAATGCAACATTAGACTATAATATCACAGCAACAATAATTTACCTACAAGAAATGACATTTACCAGTAACAATCATCTGACAGTCTAAAGCACACTATTAATAAATTAAATAATATATGAAATCTCCTTCTGAGAATCTGAATTGGTTAATAGCGTTTTTCTCGAAAACGGATAAAATTATCGAGTTTAAACAAAAGTACCAATATTACGTAAACATATTTGCGTCAAATTTTTTAAAAAAAATCACTTAAAAGCTTTGTCAACAAAGTTACCAGTTAATTTCATCATCAGGAATCACATGGCGCCCCCTGTTACAAAATGTAAAATAATACATAAAATAATATTTCTTCTCTAAAGGTATGCTTTTTTGTTGATTTTGATAACAAATAATATATTTGCAGTGAAATTATTGTCAAAAAAATGAAAAAAAATTTCAAATTTAACGCCTTGTATCTTTTTCCACAGCAATATTTTATTAAGGCATATTTGGTCGTTTTGTCATATTTTGGTCCAAATCACTTACCCATAGCCTAATAGGTAACAATCACCATGTATAGACTTTATGAACATTTTATTAACGCCACTTTCTTTGTTACTAAAAATAAATCGACGTGACTCTCACGTTTTAATTTCAGCATAAAAATAGAAAAATAGCTTCAAGTTATTATCATTTTTGATAATAAGACCAGTTTTAATGTAAGTACATTTTGCAGTCAGTCGAAGACTGGAATAGCACGAATTAAGATGTCGAGTTAGACATTTATTTATATTCTTAAAAAATGTGTATCAATCCCATCTTTATAACTACTTTGTCAAACCGCTGTGGGCTTAGTGCATATCAGTCCCACATTTTGATATAAGTTGTTAAACCGCTGTTCGCTTGAGCAATTACATTTGTGTGTGATGCGATGGGTATTGGTGAAACAAAATTAACCTTAGTTTTCAAAAGTGTGAAAGATGGAAATAGTGAAAAAAAATATGAAAAATATATACCCTGCCGACATCCAAGGACTGGTACTTTCTCGAAGCTTACAAAAAATTTGCAAAATTGTGTACAAAATGCGCAAAATTGTGTACAAAATGCGTGAAAAAAAAGAATGTGTCTTTTTAAATTTAATATAAAAAAAAGTAAAAATAAGATGTATTTAAAATTTTGGAGCACTAAATAAATTAATTTTTAGGAAATGTTACTCACTGTCAACAAAAATACTCTTTATTTGTTTATTTGGACAAAACTTGGATTTTTGCTAAAGGTGAAAAAAAAGATTTTGACAGGACGATAACATAAAGTATATAAAACAGACCGACGGTAAAGAAAGAGACTCATTATATGCATGCAGGTGAAAAGCTTGGTTTTGTTGATGGGGCGGATCTTATTTTTTTTTCGTCAAAATTAAAATCGGCCGTTTATCATGACAATATGGATACAGAAATGTTCGTAAAACCGTTAAAAGAGAAACTTTTACCATCGTTACTAGAACCATAACATTGAATTAGTTAATACTCCGCACCATTCCGAAATTTTAAAAAATCAACCAACGAACTCCTGGACGGTACAGAAAAAAAGAATAGTTAACAAACGACAATATTTCATTTCCACAGAATGGCTTTTAGCCGGAATTATTATCGATAGTTAAAAGCCACTAAAGAGAAAAAATTTACAAGGTGAATCAAATTATACTCAGTTATGGACATCGTGTGCTAAGACTTCCGCCTTATCATTGCCAATTTAATCCCATTGAGTATATTTAAAGTATATGAAAATTTATTATGACAATTACATTGTATCTAATGGTTACAGTGAAAAGGCTGTTTTAAAAACCTGGCAACGACCACTTAATACTGCCACTCCTGAAATTTGAAAAGAATTTGTCACAAAATGTGAAAATTTAGTGGAGGAATGGTGGTTTCGTAAAAACTTAATGGAAGCAGTTAATCCTGTTATTATTTACAATTCGAATAAGGATAGCGACAACAGTGATTCCGATTATGATGGCTTTAAATCTAATTCTTGGTAATACCGTAAGAATTACATGATTAAACATATTTATTAAATTTGTGCCGATAATTTATTTTTGTTGCATTTCCTTTTACATACGTACATACATATAGTCACGCCTTTTTTCTGTAGAAGTAGGCAGAGACCACTTCCTTCCACTTGCTACGGTTCTTACACACATCTTTTGCTTCCTCTACTTTCATCAGGGCTCTCATCGGTTGTTGGTACTCTTGACTTGGCCTTTCTTCAAAACAATGTTAATCTGATCGAGATATGTTTGCTGACTTGTCCATTTACACCTGCCTTATAAATTTGTTTTGTTAATATTCCTTCATCCATCTTTTTTACGTGTCCAAACCATCTAAGCATTCCTTCATCTATCTTTGTAACCACATCTTCTTTTACACCACAGCAGTCTCTTATCTCACTATTTTTTACCAAATCCAACCGAGTTACTTCGGCTATATATCTCCGCAGCATTAATCCTATTTTCATGCTTTTTTTGTCAAACCCAAAATTCACTACCATACATAAGTGTAGGTACCAACACACCTCTATGCACAGCCAGACGTGCCTTTTTTGACACTGGCTGTTCATAAATCTATGCAGTGCCTTATTCATCTGTTTTTCTGCCAACACCCTTCGCTCAATGTCATTGTCATACTTTCCATCTTTCGTAAACTTTAAACCCAAGTGCACAAATTTATCCACTTGTTTCACTTTTTCTCCCTCAATTAAAACTTTACAGTTTGTCATGCTTTCTTCTCTTTCAAAAACCATAACTTTCGCTTTGCTTACATTAATTTTCATCCCTTTGATTTTTAGCGTATCATGCAAAACATTAACAATCGCCTACACTCCTCTTTAGATAACGCAAATATGACTTGATCATCGGCGTAAAAAAGGCATTTGACGATCAAATCATTCATTTTAATAAATAGGCACTTTCTTTCAAATCTTTTAAATAATTGACTATGTATAAATAAAACAGCTATGACGAAGCCACACATCCCTGTTTTACACCTTTTTTGATGTTAAACCAGTCCACGCAAGCTTCGTTTATCCTGACACAAGCAGCGGAATCCTCGTAAAGTAATTTCAGTGCTCGTATTAAACTACCGCTCACCGCATACATAGACAATTTTGACCACAATTCTACCTCTATACCTCGTAATGAAAAGACCTGATCTATACATCTCTTTCCTCTTCCAAATCTTGCTTGCACATCCCATATCATATTCTCAGTTTTATTTATTATTATTTTAATCAATATCTTTGCATACAGTTTGCCGACTATGCTGAGTAAACGCATACCTCGGTAGTTCTTACAGTCCTGCTGCGAACCATTTCTCTTGTAAAGCGGCACGATAACAACCTTGCACCAGTCATCTGGTATGCTACCACTTCTTCAACGAAGGTTAAAAAGGCGGTACAGTAGACTACCCTGTTTTGTCGTGCCTTTAGCATTTCAACTGTTATCCTGTCATACCCAACAGCTTTACCAAATTTCATACTGTTCAATGCTTCCATAATTTCTGTCGTAGTAATTTCACTTTCAATGCAACTTTCACTCATGTCTCCGAATGGAGCCTGTACTTGTGTATCCTATTTCTTAAATAAACTTTCGAAGTATTTCTTCCATCTATTTAATATGCATTCCTCTCCTTTTACCATACTACCATCTTGGTTTCTAATTCATTTCAATTGCTGTTCTCATGGACTTCCAGAAGAGTTTAATACTTTTTTGGAAATCGTCAGATAATCTTTTATCAAATTCATCTTAATCACTCTCTTTCTTTTTTGCCACAACCTCTTTTGCAACACCTTTTAACCTTTTATACTTATTATTTGCCTTGTTTACATTCCCTTTTAACATTATTAAATATGTGCCTATTTTTAACCAAAAAACTCATCGAGAACGATTTTTGTTCACTATAAAGCATAATAATAAACAAAAAAATTTCGAGTTTAAATCTTAAGGAAATTTACTAATGTACCTCTTAACACAGTGTGCCCGTTAAGTCGATGCCTTGGTAGCTAATCTAATACAGTCGTATATTAGTGAACACAGATTTTAAAACAATACATAAATATAGTCACACCTTTTGCCAGTATTGGTATGCAAGGACCATTTATTTTTACATGCTACGGTTCTTACACATGCTTTTGCTTCTTCTACTTTTATTGGAGTTTTCATATATGCTTGTCAATTGCTGACACTCTAAACTTGGCCTTTCTTTACAACAATTTTGATCTGATTGAGATATGTTCGACTGACTTGCCCATTCACGCTCGCAATATAAATGTTTCGTCAATATTCTTTCTTCCAACCTCTCTACGTGTCCAAATAATTTAAGCATTTCTTTATCTATCTTTGTTACCACATCTTCTTTTACACCATAGCGTTCCCTTATCTTACCTTTTATAGCTCTATCCATCAAAAGTCACTCCGACTACAGTAGAAACGGTGATTTTTTTCCGTCACGTGACTATTACGTCAGCAACAATATTCATATGAATCAAATCAAAACTTCTGTCGACTCTAGTCTAGTTGTTGGTCTTGTGAAGAAGACAATCGATCCTATGATGTTATGTTTGATTTATATTGACAAAAAGAGACAGTATGTAGAAAATATGTGTTGTATGAATCGTAGATTGGGTCACGTGATGGAAAAGCTTCTCCGTTTCAACTGTATACTTCTTAAACTACTCATCTACGATACGATGAACTTCTCAGACAACTCAAGTCCCAGCACTATACAGAAAGGGTAAATAAATCTGATAATAAGAATAAAACCATGTGGGCCATCTGTAATGAAATAAACGAAAAAAAATCAAAAAGGAATGACTGTCAAATTGATGGAGAACCTGAAACTATAGCTAATGAATTTAATATATATTTTAATGAAATAGTTCCAGAAATGCTTGAAAGCCTGGAAAACGTCCCATTTGATGTGAGTTTGCTGGTGAGAAATGACAGGTCAATGCTTCTCAGACCGACAACACCTGAAGAGATCATTGAACTCGCCAGATCTCTCAGGAACAAACACAGCAGTGGAGATGACGAGATCCCATTGAGTATTGTTAAGTTGGCGGTGTCAGAAATTTGTGAAATTCTCTCATTTCTCATCAACAGCTCATTCAGACAAGGCGTATTTCCCAAAAAAGTGAAACAAGCTCTTATTAAATCTCTCCTCAAAAGAGGGGATCCTCAGCTAATAGAAAACTACAGGCCCATCAATCTGCTACCAGGCTTCTCAAAATTATTTGAGTTAGCGATGTGCTCTAGACTGACTTACTTTCTGAATGTTACAAATTTCTTTACAAACACCCAGCATGCATATTTGAAGGGTAGGTCGACCCAAACCGCCATTTTCCAGTTCACCAAAAGTATTCCAGATTTAATTGAGAATAACAACCTAGCACTAGCCATTTTCCCTGATTTATCGAAGGCATATGACTCGTTGAATCAAGAGTATCTGTTGGAAAAACTTGAAACTTATGGAATCCGAGGAAAAGCACACAACTGGTTTCGATCGTACCTATCCTCAAGAGCCCAAAAGGTAACAATCACAAAGGGTGGGGTTTCAAAAATATCAGATTTATTGATTAACACAACAGGAATTGCACAGGGGAGTGTAATAGGGCCGATTTTATTCATAATTTACTTGAATGATTTATGCACCATTGCCCAGAATGTAGAGGAAACTGTAGTAAATTACGCAGATGACACAAATTTAATAATTGGTGCTGAAGAAAGAGAAGACCTTATAAGCCAGGGAGATGTTTTTTTCTCAAGAGCAAAGAATTGGTTCGATAAAAATAAATTACTGTTGAATGCAAATAAAACAAATTTGATGATTTTTAGTACCGACAGGTGAAGAAAGGAGAAACCGTTGAGTATAAGCTGGCAGGGCGATGAAACAAAAATCAATGAATACACAAAATTCTGTACCATGCAAATTTTGAGTCAATGTTGAGATACGGAATTATGTTCTGGGGAACAGAACCTAATCTACAAAAAATATTCATTGCACAAAAAAGAGTTTTGAGAACTATCTATAAAATGCCCTTCAGACAATCCTGTAGAGGTTTATTCAAAGAAAAACAAATTTTAACAGTCTCTGCACTATATTTATTCGAATGTCTAACATTTTTACATAAGCACAAGGAGGTTTTCACAGAAAATTACATGAATCCCAACTATAATACACGAACACTTAATATTTATTAACTTTCCTATACACAGACTAACACTCACAGAAAAAAATCCCCCATATATGTGCATCAGAATATTTAATAAATTACCGAACATTCTTAAGTCTATCACGACACATAGTATCTTCAAGAATAAAGTGAAACAACTTCTGTTGAATCTGGAACCATATGATTTGAAAGAATACTTTGAAACAAATCACTAAAATTATTGTTTTTTATTTGACGTCTTTTCTTTCAATGTTTGTATGTACCATACATATGTATATATTGTATTGTATATAGAAATGTTTATATGAAATAAAGAATATTATTATTATCTCCGCAGCGTTGCTTCTACTCTCATGCTTTCTTTGCCAAGCCCAACATTCACTACCATACATAAGTGTAATGACCAGCACTTTTATGCACAGCCAGTTGTTTCTTTTTTACCATAAAATGTAAGGCTGTGTGCACGTTTCAATATAATTTATAATTAAAACAAAACTTGTATTTCGTGCATAAAAACTTTTTATTAGAAGCATTGCATAGCGCTTTCGACACTCATTTTCAGTGCAACTTGGATTATGTAAAATTTTATTCATTAAGTGTAAAACAATATAGATAATAATATAGATAACCATTGGGTTAAAACCGTTTAAATTTTTAAAGTAAAAATAAGTTCATTTTTTTAAGATTAATTACCAATTTCTTCAAGTATGATTATCGTTTAAAAAAAATGGTTTCTTTTTTTACAATATGGTAAAAAGTAAATTGCCAACCGATCAAACTGACAGACTCGTTAAATGCGAAAAATTAAAATAACGATCCAGCCTTTCGTTCATTGTCATGTCATTTTAGTTGTGTAATATGATTTGAAAATTGGTTATTTTAAAGAATAAAATACCAGCCTATAAGTGGAGACATGCTCAGAATGGATAAAGCCTGTCGAAAATGGAAGTTATAAAGAACATTATTGAACCACGGTTCAATCTATTAAGGATGGATTCGTCATTTTATGATGTACCTAAAAGTAAATGTGTCGAGACAATAAACTTTTTTCATTGTTTATTTTTGATAGCCTCAAGCTTTTTATAGGATGTAACGCGAGAACAAAATCAAATGCTATACCAATTTTTTATAAAAGAAATATTGTTTTTAAACAGTTATATATAAAACCGAAAATTTTTTTTTTACCTCTAGCAAATATTTATGTAAGTATTTTATATTTTTAATTATACAGTGCATCCAGAAACGCTCTTTAAACGAATTTTTTTGCACACTTAATAGAGCAGGCGCTAGAGGTAGTTGAGTATGCAAAATGTAAGGACCGGCAACTATGCTCAGATTCTTATACCAGAGACCCCAAACAATAATAAACCACATCTTGCCGCTGGCTTTGGTCGTCCCTTTTACCCCCTTTATATCCGCTCTTCTAGCCTATGGTAAGCATAAGACCAGAAAGACCATGTCTTAACCTTACTTAATATTTGTCAACGGCATGAAGATGTATTTGATATCAAAGTGAGGTATCACAAACATTGTTACCGTGATTATTTAAGATTGTCGAGAAACACTACCATTCCAGTAGGTCGACCTTCAAATCAAATCCCCAAAGAACTACTTTACGACGAATTTAACAAACTCCCAGTTGATCAGTTTTTAACATATTCTTTTAAAGTGCGCTTCTAAGCTCAGCGACTTTCTGTACTTACAAATATAGAGGATGAAATAATCGAGAGCCTTGTAGGAAAATCACTACTTATTAATAAATTTTGTGAAAAAATATTATTTTCTTATCCTACTGATAAATCAAAATCTTTATTGGTAATTATAGGCTATATACTATTGACGAAAATAATAAAACATGTTTGTAGTATTAATTTAAAAGACTACATCATTGAGAGTGCCTAGGTCTATGGTTCTCTCTCTTTAAGATCTTTTAAAAAATTGTCTATGTATAAGTTAAACAGCCATGGCGAAGCCACACATCCCTATCTCACACCGTTTTCGATGTTAAACCAGTCCGTGCAAGCTTCGTTTATCCTGACACAAGCAGTGGAATCCTCGTAAAGTGATTTCAGTGCTCGTATTAAACTACCACTTACCCCATACATAGACAATGTAGACCACAATTCACTCCCTACCACTCTGTCATAGGCCTTTTCCAGGTCTATAAAAGCGCAATAGACCTGACTTCTAGCCAAGAATTTTTCGACTATACCTCGTAAGGAAAAGACCTGATCCATACATCTCCTTCCTCTTCTAAATCCTGCTTGCATCCCATATTATCTTCTCAGTTTCATTCGTTACTCTTTTGATCAATATCTTTGCATACAACTTGCCGATTATCCTGAGTAAACTAATACCTCGGTAGTTCTTACAGTTCTGCTGCGAACCTTTTGTACCAGTCGTATGGTACTCTACCTCTCCTTCCACAAAGGATAAAAAGTCGGTACAGCAGACTAGTTACCACGCTTTGTCCAGCTTTCAGCATTTCAACCGTTATCCTGTCGTACCCTGCAGCTTTACCCAATTTCATACTGTTACGCTTCCACAATTTCTGTTGTAGTAATTTTACTTTCATTACAACTTTCACTTATGTCTTCGAATGGGGCCTGTGTTTACTGCTCTTGCAACTAATGTTCCCAAAATTTTAATTCGAGTTTCTTTATTTAGTACTCTGGGATTATATTTTTACATTTTTCAAAGACCCAGTTTTGTAAAACTTTGTCACTAAATTAAGCACATACCAGTGACTTACATAACAATTTGTATTTCTTTTATAAAAAAGAAATGCAGCTCTTCGTGCGCACATTCCACCTACTTCTAAATTAGAATCATTTTAATTCTTTCTTAAAGGGTGTAAACCCTTTTCACACTTTTATATACTTATTAAAGATATTACTAATAACCCCAACAGGTAAAACTGAATTAACAATACTATAAAATCGTTAAAATACTAGTAAACAGTATGGCTAAAAGCCATTAAGCGATCTTAAAAGTCTTATATGAATGTTATTTGCCAGCATTCGGGCGGTCTTAAAAAGTCTATGATTTTCCAGGATTCGGGTGGTCTGAAAAATTTATGAAACGCCAGCATTCAAGAGGTCTAAAAAGTCCATAATTCGCCACCATGTGGGTTAATCTGGAAAAAATCTGTGATGTAAAAATAATATTTGTTAGCACTTTGACAGTCTTAATAGTTATAAATCGTACCGTCTAGTTACTTTTCCCCGAAAAGGGGGGATAAGAATTGGTGGCGAAATAATAAACACCATAAGATTTGCAGACGACACAGTGATTATGGCTAAAAGTATGAAAGAGTTACAAACCATACTAGATGCAGTGAATAGTGAATGCATCCAAATGGGACTTGATATTAACATCGATAAGACCAAGCTTATTATTATATCGAGGGAACCTACAAATGATAAACAACTAACCCTGGGTGGGCAACAAATAGAAAGGGTAAGAAAATACAAATATCTGAGAGCCTACGTTAACACCGAATTAGTTCCAGATCAGGAGATCAGGGTGAGAATAGAAATAGCAAGGACAGCATTTTTAAAATTTGGACAAATCAAGCACAAATAATATAAAAAATTGAAGCCTTTGAACTTTGGATACACAAAAGAATGCTGAGAATTTCATAGACGGCCAGAGTCACCAACGAGGAAGTGCTAAGAAGGATGGGTTGGGAGAAAATTTTTTTGAGAACAAAGTACGCAAGACAACGTACCTTGGACACATATTGCGAAACGAAAAATACAGGCCATTGCAAATCATTATGCAGGGTAGAGTAGAAGGGAAAAAGGGAATAGATCAAAAAAAAAGTCATGGCTACGAAATATTCGAGACTGGTCAAACATGAATTTGGAGGAATTATTCCACGCGGCTAAAGACAAATTTTTTTTTAAAAATGTGGTCGCCAACCTTCGTTAATGGATACGGCATGGGAAGAAGAAGACTTACTTTTTAATTTAATGTCCAATATGAAAAATTATTCGCCAGCATGTGGGTGGTAAAAAAATATCTATGAATAAAAATAAAAAAGTCAGTGCAATCGAAAGCTCTCCCATGTACGAACAAATAACCGTCCTGGTTGGCTGCAATTACAATAAATCACATATAAATCTGAAAAAATTGAAATAACATAAAAATGTTCATACATTTCCCTGTTAAAACAGACAATACCGCAGCATTATCCAATTTTCTGATAAGTAATTTTAGTCTTAGGGCTAGTTTCTTTTGAATAATTGAACAGTCGCTTAGTAGATCTGTAAATGCATCAACATTATAGTTGATAATGCTTATAGATATTTGTAAAATTTTCTTGGCTAGCCCCCTTTAATTATTTTGCCATGTTCAATTGTTGTACCGTTCTTGCTAGCATTTTTTTTTCGCCAAGCAGCTTAGATAATTCCTAGAATTTTACAATAATTGTATTCGTTGTGTTCTCGAGTATGATCTGATTTTTCACAAAAAATGCACTTAATTAATGATTTTGTTTTAAAATTACCTTTATTTGGAATATAATTTTTTGTTTGTCTCTGTACGAATAAATTTTTTTATTTTGACTCGGGTGTGTTAGTAATTCATTTGAAAAAAAATTTTACGAAAATAAGATGCTTACTAGTTAACAGATTTTTATTAGAGCTGCTTTTACTAAGTTTTTTAAATATAAATATCCAATCGCGCCCAGGATAAGGGATATTTGATCAGCAGAGATATTTAGGTAATGTTCGGTTAGGTATCATGTGAGTGGGGCGTAGGTCGCCCCTCTACTGCGACCTTTAGCAGGTCTATTGCGGCTCACCCCTAGAGATTATAGTTCACCGCACAATCCAGCCCTTCTCACAAAGTTCATGGTTGTATGGGATGAAATTTTCTTGAAATTGGTAGGTTCTAAGTTGGTATAACCAAATATGTTAAACCTTATTCTTCACAGGCCGGGGCATGAACATAGTATATATTCAGCAGTTTCGTTTTCTACGCAGCAAAACCGATAGTCCGTTTGTTGATTCAGATTATTTTTTATCGCGCCCAGGATTAGAGATATTTGGTTATAATGGTTATAATGGTTATAATGGTTATAATGGTTATAATGGTTATTACGCTTACTTTGAAAGGTTTTTAACAGTTTTTTTCCAGTTTTGCCATGTATATTTATCCCACTTTTTGCTAGTAAGCTATAGTACCAAATTGGTAATGTTCCTCTTAATTTGCTTGTAGCTTAAAACATCGTTTTTAGGAAGACCAATTGTATGAACGTGCACTATGCTCGATAATTTCCACCCAACGAACAATATCATCGATCAGTAGATTAAACTTGGGTATAAGAGATATAATGTAAGGCTCCTGAACATAGTTACTATAAGAAGGTTATGAAGTAATATTACCTACCGCTGCTACGTCAGTACTTTTTGAATTAAATTCATTCTTATTTTTTTTCGACTTACGTTTGCGATGACGCCGATTGTCCCTGGAAGACGTCGTAGATGATAAATTTGAATTAAATTATTTGGACGTAGTGAAATGAGCCTTCCTCCTCAAGTACAAAAAATTTCTCACTAGCAGCGCTAGTGGTACAGTAGGGACAAACATTACGTATTCCTATTTGCATACATGTAAAAGTACCTATAAGAAAAATGTATTTGACGAAAGACGACGTTCCGGAAGCAAAATTAAAATTGGCTAATGTCAAGAACAATAATTTGGCAACATAAAAAATGAATTATTTGACAGGTTAGGAAACAGTGTCTAGTTATTATGAAGCGTTACTTTGAAACTCTGATAACATACGTTCAAAGTAATAATAAATTTAAAATTTATTTCGGACTGAAATATGAGTCAAAAATACTTGGCAATTAAGATAAATTTAATTAAATATTACAAATTAAAATATTTTAGTAACAAACAGGGGTTATATTTTTTTCTAATTCATGTTTATTTATTGAAAAATCAATCGACAGTTGCTTATTTGTTAATAATATCTACAATTACATGGGTAATTACTTAAGTAAAATAAATGTATTACTCCAAAATTGACAATTAGGTACTTACTTAACCTTACTAATTGTTGCAGAAACTGGATCCGTATTTTTCTCAGCTGGACCTTTACCACCAATAAAATGTTTTAAACACACATAATATGTATATTTATTAATTTTTTCTTTTGTTAAATCAAATCTTCTCGATGCGTGTACCCATTAATTACACCTAACCTTATTAATGTGGTTTTACAAATGGTATAAAAAATACGTTTTCCTCTGGATATCGATTATCCGAAGTGCAATGTGCAAAACTACAATATCTTGTCGGCATTGTAGTTATATAACAAAAATTTTATTTATTTAAATAATAATTTTAAATCACTCACTTATATCACTTAATTTACACCGTCTTAAATAAGTAAAATTTGGTATTTGTTCCTACCACAAGTGCTGCCTCTCGTGACAGTTTGCCACACTATTCTCAGAAAAAAATCTCATTCTTTCTTTTCAGTCTTGGTATGTTGTGTGAAAGAACGAAGAACGAAGCCTTACACGTATTGAAAATATCTCACTTGTGATGTTAGGAACTAACTTATTTTAATACGAATATTTTAGAAAATAATATATATATATATATATATATATATATATATATATATTTGATATCTTAGCGTAAACGAAATATATTGTCTATTAACGATATCTATTTATTAAGTGACAAACTAATAATGCATGTTTTTCCCAAACCAAGTACAGTTAGCCCTGATATCACCGGTATTGGTGATTGTCCTTCTGATTAACAGTTATGGCTCTGCATCACATTGGCACGTGGTAGGGTAACGCCGTAACATTTATATTCTTATTTTTAATTTTTTGTTTGGTACTGTAAAGTTTAGTTATTATAAAAAGTTTATTAATAATCATTTTAATTAAGTAAGAAGTTAAAACCAAAAAGTAAAGGACAATATTAAACTTTATTTTTATTTGTTATTTCAAAAATATGATAATAAACAAATATAAATAATTTCAATCAATACTAAAACCAAATTATAATGAATGTATTATTTATAAATATAGTCTAAGATCCAAAGTAAAATCCACCTTCACCCATCTGTTTAATGGATAAAAATTATTTTATAAGTAACTAAGTATATTAAAAATTAAAAAAAAGGGTTGCCCAAAAAAATCCCGGCCAGGCTATAAATAATTAAAAATTCAAAAATGATGAGTTCAACGAAAAAATTTTACACCAACCGTTTTATTGCAAACACAATGATATTGGGTTGCCCTCAAAAAGTCTGTCCTGAATGATGATTGTCAAATTTTAAAAAATAAAATTTTAATGCGACTGTAAACGTGCGACAAAGAGGTCCGAGATAAATATCTCGTACGATAGACGAAGACACAGAGATGTAGCTACGTGTAGCGCGACCGCAGGATGTAAGAGAGTGCGCATATTAGTAGTTCATGCAGTAGAGAATGATAGCAATAGACTAGTACACAAAATTATTTTGGAGCAACTGGTAGAATTTGTACGAAAGTAATATTAAATATAAAATAATTTGAGAGTTGATGTTAGATTAATATAATAGTTTAAAATACAAATATATATTTAATTATAAATGCTTCATTAACGTGTACAAATTTTGTCATAAATAAAAATCAAAAAGCGATGTAACTTGCTTGTAATTTTTATCTTTTTTCAAGAAAGTAAATAAAAATAAACAAAATGAACTGTCGAAAATTTCAAATTAAAGAATAAAAAACCTACACTAAGAATATTTTGTTCAGGACAAAATTTATTTATACTTCACCATAAATATAAATATTACATTAATACGCACGTTCGCAACTTCACAGTCGCAATAAAGTTTTATTTTTTAAAATTCGACATCCATCATTCAGGACAGACTTTTTGCTAGCAACCTTATATCATTATGTTCGCAATAAAACAGCGCTTTTTTTTGTTTAATTTATAGATTAAACAAGTAGGTGAAAATAACTAGGACCAAAATACCTGTTTATAACTGGCAACCAAATAGTAAGACCAGAAAAATTATAGGCAACCTTACGTTTACATATTTTATAGGCTTTTTGAATTTTTAATAAATTATACCCTGGCAAGGATTTTATCAGGCAACCCATTTTTTTATAATATTTAAATTACTTAAAAATAATTTTTATTCATTAAACAGATGGGTAAAGGTCAATACTTCGGATCCTCTACTAATAAGTTTGGGTTTAAATTGTTAAATTTAAAATCATAATAATTTAAAATTAGTTTAAAATAATACGAATTTCCGGTTATTAATGTTATAAATATAATTTTTTTAATGTATAGGTTACTAATTTAATTAAACAACTAACAACAGCTTTACATTTCTGTAATCCTGAACTGCAAACTTTTCATCGCCAAATCCGAAACAATAATCTTTACTTATAAATAAGGTGGGTAGCTAAGTACGAAAGTAATAACTGTTTAATAATGCTTTTTGGGTCATTATCCTTAGTGTAATAAGATTTAGCTAGTTTTAGTTGTGCATTATTAAATCTAACGGATACCCATTTTACCTCATGTTAATTTCTCTTTGCACCCTCTTTACTGCTTAAACTAATTTTGGGATTTAAGAGCATTAAAATCTGATAAAAATTTTGTAGTCCATCATTGTTAATAATATAAAACATGTAGGTTACTTGTTTTAAATTGCGTTTGTTGGGTGTTACATAATTAATTTTAAATATATAGATTTGCGCGCCATTAATGAAGTGGAAAAGAAAATGACACTTTTGCCTCACCTCGCTCAAGAGAATGTAAAACGTTTTAATATTTTATGTGAAGCATGACTTTATCTCCGTTACAAGTTAAGTTGTTATCCGGTGTAGATACATAACATTGGGACTGTCAGACATATATGACGAGAGACTAACTTTAATGAAAATATATTTGGAATAAAACTTGGCAACCTTTGCCTTTATAATGCAGTTAAAAAAAATACATATACATATATTTAGCACTATACAGGGTTTTTCAAAAAAAGGTGACCCCGTCTCTAGGATAGGTAGAAAACTGAAAAATACTTGGGGTTTGCCCAAACGCCATCCGTATCCAAGATAAAGGGCGTGAAAAAAAATTTATACACATTTTTTAAGATGTTGCCAAAATTACTAAAAACATTGTAATAAAATTTTATACAAATATGTTTTAGAAGCTGATACATCCCATGCATTTCTTTTTATATCTAACTCTTATTGAGGGCGCTAGTTACACGGGTCGTACCAAGTAGTATTGTACAAAGCTTTTTAAAGTTAGATTTATTAATAAAAATTTTAAGTGAACTTAAACATTATTTAATTTTACACCAAAAAGGTACTTTTGTTAAAACCTGATACTTTGTACCGTTTTCGGAGTATTTTAAATTGAAAATTATGAAGTAGTAACCGATGCTGGTATAAAGTAATGATATAGTTATTAATTTTAATTAAAATTATTTAGTATGCATTAGGTAAATTAAACATTTTTTGTCGCGTAAATGAGACATCATCAATAAAACGGATACATGTTAAAAAATTGGGATTGGGGGCTTTCTTTTCTTATAACCTTTCACAAAAATCCATTCTAATCGGTTGGTTTTCTCCAAGTTTGCCATGGAAAACTGACATTAATTGATAGTTATGACGATAAGTAAACAATAATTAGATTGGTAAAACCTTTTTATTTGTAAAATTAAAAATTGTTTCCAGTAGTTTCGGCAAATTTTTTTTTAACGCCCTTTATCTTGAATACGGATGACGTTACGAAATTTTTTTACAAAGCAAACCCCAATTATTTTTTAGTTTTCTACCTATCCTAGAGATATGGTTACTCTTTGTTAAACTAAAATTAAATTTCATTTAAAATACAAAATCTAGTTAAATATTGCACAGCTTCTATCCAGATAAACCGTGCGATCTAAACTATTGCATATTAGCTGCTTAAACTATAAAATAAATTATAGTATTCATTACAGTCCTTAAAATTAAGACAATTGAATATAATATTTAACAAACAATGGAAAAATTAAACTAGTTTTCCAGCTATAAAATAATTAACTTTGATTTGTAAAGTACCCATAAAAGAATCGTCCTTCTTTATAAATGGCTGGAAAAGAAAATTGGTAGAGAGCATTGCGAAATATTTGTTAAAATTAGCAGCAGTTATTTGGAGTGAATAAACCAAAATAAATTTAGAAATTGCTTAATAATAAATAATCACTTTTATTAACTTAAAGTGTAAATATTATAAAATAAGCCACATTTTTTTTCGTAAATAAAATAGACAGCATTATGATTTCAAATTTATTTTAACGAAAAGTATAGTGGCTCCAGTGAAGTGCTGAAAAAGCTAAAATCACTAAAAGGCCTTACTGCAATCATTGGAGTAGATTTCACAGTAGGTCTTCTAAAATTTCACAACCTACTTAAAATTGACACCAAATACCTTGGTTAGAATAAGAGAAAAATTAGGCAGAGATAAAGTATGGATTATAGTGTATGCAAAGCTACAATAAAAGATACAAAACAAACTTTTTGTATACTAAACCTAGGCACATATATAAATAAAAACCAGAATGGTGTATTTTAAAGTGCCTAAAAATGCTAAACAAAAACGAAGCAAAAAATTTTGAAGTTTGCTTTTGGTGTAGAGAATAAAAGTCACTCCAAATAAAAAATCTACATGATGAGATAAAGGGCATTGGACCTCGAAAGGGAAAGAACCAAGTAAAAACCCCATTAATCCGCCTCAGATGACAATGATATTTAACTATAGACATTAATGAAATAAAAGGTAAAAGTTTGACTAAAAAATATTACTTTTATTGGTTTTAACTTAGTTGTATGGAAAACGATGAACACCAGTTTGAACATCCTTTGTATTAATTCATTATTAATTTTGGTAAACTGTTTTTTGTATTATAACGTATAATTTAGTTAATTTTAGTTACAGAAAAAAATTAACACATCATCAAAACTTGACCGTTGCTTTTCATTTTTAAAAAGTGTTGCACTTAAAATTATTAAGGATGTTTTTTGCAAAAACGGTGTAAATATCAAAAAATTATGAATAATCATGTGTCTGAATACTTCATCTAAATGCCTTATCAATGATGTAACACACATGGTTAATTTCTTCTTTAAATTAAGGAAGTGAAAGGAAGGGGGTTAACAAATGACGTATATCTGTATTGTAAAAATGTGTTTTCCTCGGAAAAAAATGGACATGTTTTAGCATTTTTTTAAATTCCTATGAATACTGCCAAATATCAGAGTGGACTTTTTTTGTGGATTACTCTGTATATGTAGTGTAGTAATAAAAAAAATTAAAAAGAATAAAAAACTATTTTTTTGATTTGGTTTTAAAAATACACAAACCGCAACTTGCTTGGTAAAGAGAACTTATTTTTAAAACATGTTCTTTAAAATAAACTCGTATAAAAACTTCCCAAAAAATTGTTATATAATATGTACGTTTTGAAATAAAAATGCTTCGTTATCTAGTAGTTTATAAAAAGTGTCATATATCACCTAAATATTTTTTTTACACAGGGGAATATTTCAAATATTGCTTTGGTGCTGACAAAATGATTGAAATGCTTTTAATGCTTGTTTTAAAAGCTTAGATAGGTACATGAGAAGAAAATTTTAATAAAAGCTTTACTTTAGTTGCAAACAAAGCAAAAAATAATAAATTTGTATTTTAATAAAACAGTTTTAGAAAGTTTTTATTGGCACTTCTAAGTAACATGAAATTATTCTAGTATATCCAATTTTTAAGTCAAATAAAAGAAACACGTTTTATACATTTTTAAAAAAATATTGAAGGTATATTAGCAGGACTGCGAAGTTCTTATACAACAAACTATCTACCCCTTTAAATAATAATATACGTGTTTTTTGTTTTTTGTAAATATTAATTTTTCCAAAGGTTACTTAAAAAAGATACTTCTATCTGAAGAGCACTAGGTTTACATTTTAAATACGTTAATGATGTAAGGAAATATATTTACTAAAAACAGTGGTTTTTATGTTGGCAAAAGAGGCAATGAATTGAAATAATATATAAGAGTACATAGGTATATAAAAGCCCATTGCACTGTAAATGGTAATGCGGAAAATTAAATATTTTATAAAATTCCAAAAGGTGCAGGTTATTGTCGATTTCGCAAACACCGTCATAGGTTAGGGAGAGCTGAGAACAGTGAATGCCTTTTTTGCCTTGAAGAAAAAAAGACGGCGGAAAACGTCCTATGCCACTTCGAGAGACTGGGACCGATACCTATGCTTATGCAGGAACCCCAACATTCTCTGGAAGTTGGTAAAACAACTGGGGCTGGAAGAGAATCTCTAACCACAGTTAGGGCATAATAAACCTCATCAGGTCGAAAAGTACAGTTGTATTTATAGAAAATGGGTACACTGCAATTGTTATAGTGTAAATTGGTTTTAATTGAAGTTACTTAAAAATAATGTATGGTTGACAAGCCTGTCAGTGTCAAAAATTTTCAAAACGCTTTGTCATTTAACTGAAAATGAAAAAGCTCAAATAATAGCCAGAATTAAAGATGGGTGATCAATACGTGCAGTAGCAAACTTTACCGGAAATAACAAAAACACTATTTCAAGAGTCCGGCACGCATTTCCGTCTCTGAACAAGATAATAAATTTCAGGGATACATAAGGGCAAATCCTTTTGCAACTACTAAAATTGCTGTTATTGACACAGGATTGCCTGGGTCCCAACCTACAGCTAGCAGAAGAGTCAAAAAATCTGACTTAAAGAACCGCGTAGCTGCGAAAAAAATGATGCTCACAGAAGAACGGAAACATTTTCGTTTACTTTTCGCCCTAAATTATAACTACCGTGACCATTAGTTTTGGAACACGGTAGTGTTCACTGGTGAAAAGGTTTTTTAGTTAACATATTTAGGACAAATTCGTGTCTACCAACCAGACAACACACGATTCGAAGAACGCTACACTAGAGATCTTGCTTTCAGACCTGGGTGATTTTAAGTAAATGTATGGGGTTGGATTAGTGCTTATGGATTTGATATCTGCTGGCAATTGGAGGAAAGGTTTAACGCCAAACATTTTATCTCTTTTTTGCAAGATATAATGTTTCAATTTGGTGGACAAATATATCCATATAACTCTTTCGTCTTTCAACATGATAATTGCCCGGTCCATACCGCAAATGCTGTGAGAAAATGGTTTCATCGTTATAATATTTAAGTCTTGCCTTGGCCCGTTACAGTAACGATATTAATTCAATAGAGAATGTTTGGGGCCTAATTTTAAAAGAAATATATATAAAAGACATTTTAGACCAAAAAATTCTAATGAACTATGGAAAGTTATTCACGAGTGCTGAAAAGAGGTTAATCCAATAGTTATAGTAAATTTTATTAACTTAATTCCAGACAGATTTCAAATAGTCAACAAAAATTTATATATGACTTAATATTAAATTTTTATAATTTTATTATAAATCATGTATTAAATTGTAATTATAGTTTTTTGTTTTTATTATTGGTTACGTTTGCGTTGTAGAAATATTCAAATACATAAAACATCATTTATCACATTTCATATCTTTTTGTTTTGTCTATTGGCGTCGATAAGACAAGCCTGATTTACGCAAATATGGTAAAATCAAATCATAAGACTTCAGTCAATACAACTGTATTGAGATGATATAATATTGAAGTTAGAAAAATTAATATAAATTACATCGAATTAACCACTATTACATTGAAAAAGCTCTGATAGAGAATCTCAAAAGATCCATTAGAAAGGTTTCTAGACAAAGAAAAATAGAGACATGAAATATTAACCTGTTTAATATCAAGTCTATGCATTAATTTAATAAAATAGCTTTAAATTGTATGTATCTTTGTAAGAATAATCTTAATTTGGGTGATTTAATAATTTTATAGCATTAGAAACCTTGCTTGTCAAAAGGTAATATTGTAGAAAGGATATTTTCTTTAATTTGACCTCTACAGAGACAGGAAGTATACCAAAATAATCCAGGTGGTCTCCTTTATCTGAAAATAGCAATATCGGTTAATATAAAGAAAAACAAATTCTGAAAAAAATTAATAGTTATATAATACCCTATATAGTATTAGTGTTTCAAAACGATTACCAATACAAAGAATCTTCCAAAACTTTGGTAATTTATAGAGAATTGTCATTGTCAACCCAAAATTGACAATATTTATTTAACAAAATATTTTTTTTTTTTTTATGTTATGGTTCCCACGAAAAGGGATATCCTGTAATGTTCAGAGAACATCGTGAAATACAAGGGAAAGAAGGTAGGAGTTGGTGTTCTTCTTAAATTTCTGGAGGTTGTATGCCTCGGGGAACACCTCCCTAGGCAATGAGTTCCAAAGCCTCGCAATTCGTTGGATGAATGAGTCTTTGGAAAGTAATGTTCTGCAGGTCTCCAAAGTGACCACGAAGGGGTGTGAAGACTAAACTTGACGGGTTAATCTTGAAGAGACTGCCAAAGAAGGAACGATTGTTGATATTTCAAAAGAGCATCGCCCATGAAAATATCTATAAAATGGAAACAAATCGCCAACTTTTCTACGGTGTTTCAGACAAGTGAGCGAGTTTGTAAGCGAGGCATCACCGACGAGACGAATTGCCCTTTTTTGGACAGAATCCAGTAGCTTCAGGATATGTTTCGGTGCTGCACTCCAAATATGGGAACAGTACTCCAGTACAGGTCGGATCTGTGCCTTATAGATCATAAGCAGCTGACTGGAGGTGAAATAGCTCGTGGCACGAAACAAAAAACCAAGTTTTTGGGATGCACTTTTGGCAATGGACCTCACGTGATTTTCCCAGGAAAGGTTATTGCTGATGGTAATACCAAGCATCGATATGGATGACTTCATTGGTATGGTTACTCCTGACAAAGTTATGTTAGGCACAGTGAGATCAGCTTTTCTAGAGAAAAGACATGCTTGTGTTTTGTTTGCATTGAATTCTACCAAGTTATTGTATCCCCATTCGAGAATTGTTGCTAGGTCCATATTTATATTGTTAACATTTCTTCCTCGTTCATTTCTGGTTTCACGGGCTGATATAGGGGCCCTGGAAGAGAAAGCGGTATGGAGGGTACTATCATCGGCAAAGCTGTGTACGGGACATGAAGTTGCTTTCAATAGGTCGTTGATGTGAAGTAAAAATAGTGTTGGTGCCAGAATGGTTCCTTGCGGAACACCAGCATTTATGAGTAGAGTGTCAGATGAAACTCCATCGACCACTACATGGAGAGACCTGTTTAAGAGAAAACTAGCAAGCAGAGAACACAGCTGAGGGGGCAAGCCATAAGATGGAAGCTTGGCGAGGAGTCCCTGGTGCCAAACTCGATCGAACGCCTTGGAGATATCCAATGCCACAGCTAAAGTTTCTCCATACTTTTTAATAGATAGCTGCCATATATGTGAGACGTATGCGAGCAGGTCACCAGTTGATCTCTGATGGCGGAAGCCATATTGCCTATCATTGATAATTCCTGAGTCTTCCAGATATTTCATGAGCTCGATGTTGATGGCTTTTTCCATGACCTTTGAAATAATAGATAGCAGTGCGATAGGTCTGTAGTTGCTAGGTACAGTCTTTTTGCCTTTTTTAGGGACTGGCTGTACTCTTGCAATTTTCCAATTGGACGGAAATACTCCCAAATTGTAAGAGTGGTTGAACAACTTGCAAAGAACAGGTGTTAGTTCGGGGGCACATTTCTTGAGAACAATCGGCGGGACTCCGTCAGATCCACAGGCTTTGTTGGTGTTGAGACCCAGCAAAATCTTTCTGATAGTACGTTGGCGAAAGGTGATCTCGGGCATGTGACTGTCAATAGGTGTAATGTTCGAGGGTTGTTTTCCCAAAGAATCCAGAGTGGAATTTCCAGCAAATAGGTGCGCAAAGATATTGGCTTTTTCCTGGGCAGTCGTTGCTAGTGTTTCATCTTCATTGGTTAGGGGAGGAAAAGAGCTGGAGGTGAAGTTTCTTCCCACAGCTTTGGCGAAAGACCAAAATGAACGGGATTGTAAAGATTATAAGATAGTTTATCGAGTAATCATAATAATTTGATTTCTATTTAATTAAACTTTTAATGTAAAATACAGAAGTGTTAAATCTTACCTTATTAAGAAGATTTTGTAGTTTGAACTTAATTACCAAAAATCCAATGATTTAATTGGTTTTAATAATTTGAAGCCATAGCCTTCTGAGATTTTACGATTCATATAAATATGTTAGCATCAAAGAGATCGGGGTCAGTCCTAGGCATTTCATGGCCCAAATAGTGTAATTCTTGTGTGTTTTCTTAACAAAAGGATGTATTTGAATAGTATAACTTTAAGAGAACTTTTTATTACAAACAAACCTCTCCAGAAAGAAGACGGCCATTTTTGAAATCGCCATATTTGAAAATTTCTAACAAGAGCAGTTATAGTTAAAATTAATAAACTCTACATTTTTAAAACAACAGTGTTAGTGAGCAGACTTACCGTTGATATGGAGTAATTTGACTAAGGTAACATTTTTTAACTTATGTGAGAAAGAATTCCTGTTTTTCAAGATTTATCAAGTTGCCTGTGAGTAGCACTTTGCACATAAATCACGGATCGTTAATATTGACATATTTGACACAAGACAAATATTCAAGCGTTGCCATATTTTGTGATACACAAGACAGACCTTTTTTAAGCGTTGCAACATTTTTTTAATTTCCGTAAAATTTTTGTAGTAACAACTTTTAGTAAAATTTATCTGTTTGAAAAACGTATTAATTAAAAATAAAAAGGAATGTAATTTAAAAAAAAGTATTTAATTAAGTTTGAATTGTAATTTGCAAATTTAAATAGTGTGAAAGTGTAAGCGTGGTTGCACAATATTAATTTTTCTTTATATCGGTACAACTTTTAGAATCGATATAGAAACATTCTGGTTTTCTATATTAATGTTGTATTCGATATAAAATATTTCGTTACAGTATATACTTACAAAAAGCCTCCCATTAAAATATAATACAGTGTGTACATAAAGTAACGTAAATTACTAATATTTCGATATCGGTTGGATTTACAAAATAAAGGTTTTTTTAATAATTCGGGCCATCTGATTAGGTCGATTATAAGTATACAGCGTGCATCGTTACCACAAAATATCTTTTAAACATAATTTTTTAAATAGTACACCCTTTATTTATTTTAAATTTTTCATAATTTATTAAATTAAAAATAGAAATAAGAAATGCAATAAGAAATGCAGCTGGTAACAATTTTAAGTGGCCAGCCAGATCTCCCGATTTATCGCTTTTAGACTATTAGACAAAACCTTTTAATCGGGATAAACTGATAAATAGAATAATGATTATAGTCTGTCAAATAACAAATCCGCAATTGCGTATTACCATTTTAGGTTTTATAATAGACTTGGATACTGTCAAATACAAAAAGAAAGAGAATTTAAACATTTAATTAAATAAGATTAATAAAGGTTTCCGTTAATTATTTTTTTTAATAAGTGCAAAATAAATAAGCTAAGAAATATGCGGTCTTGACGGTTGTATTTGTAGTTTAATAAATTATAAAATAATGAAAATTATTATTATTCGTGTCAGAAGCGTCACAAAATAAAACACAATAAGCACCAAATATACACAAAATAGTACACAATACAATAAAATTAGACGTAAACACGTTCACTATAGCAGAGACGCAAGAGTACAACATAAATTGTCAATATAAAAACTTAAACATTTTTTGCCCAGAAGCGGGCGACGTCGATTGCATTTGGCTTCGCTGCCACAAGGTCCTCTATGGTACATTTGGCGGGGCACAGTGGGCAAGTAAACATATGTTGCGTGGTTTGTAATACACCGCAGTCGCAAAGAGTAGAGTCCACTCGGTAGCCCCACTTATTAAGGGTGTCTCTCGACCTCGCTGTGCACGTACGCAGTCTATTTAGCGCCTTCCAGGTTTCCCAGTTTTCGTCGCTTTCTGGTGCAAGTTCTTCCGTCGGTATCATCCAGTTTTGGTTTGAGGTCTTCCCCCAAAGGTCCACTCTGGTTTTAGGTTCCTCGTAGTCTTCTGTCGATCTGAGGAAGCTTCGCCTTTATTTTAATCGCTGATTCGCCGGTTGGAGACCGTAGAGGGGGTGGCGTTCAGATGTTGCTGCTTTGGATCGTTCTTTGAGTGCAGCTGCCTCTCTGCGGGAGGGGCGATGCCAGCTAGGTGGTGGATCTTGTTCAGGGGTGTTGGCTTCAAGCATCCGGTGATAATTCTGCTTGTCTTATTGAGTGCGACATCAACCTGTTTTGCATGCGTTGATCTATACCAGACTGGGCATGCATGCTCACCGGCAAAGTGACAGAGGGCGAGTGCTGAGGTTTTGAGGACCTTGGGTTTAGCTCCCCAATTAGAACCTGTCAGCTTGCGGATTATGTTATTTTTTCCGCTGACCTTCAGTTTGGTATTGAGGCAGTGATGTTTGTATGTTAAAGCCCTATCCAGTGTTACGCCCAGGTATTTAGGGTTAGGACAGTGCTCCAATTGTACCCCCTTCCATTTGATCTGTAGCCTTCTGAATGCCTGTTTATTCTTAAGATGGAAGGTGCATACCTGCGTCTTAATAGGATTTGGCTTCAGTTGGTTATTACGGTAGTACAGATCCAACTTCATTAGTGCCGCACTCAACCACTTTTCCACCTCTTCGAATGTTTTCCCTTGTACTGTGATTGCCCTATCGTCTGCGTATATATAACTGTTAGTGCCTTCAGGGAGCGGTTGGTCGTTGGTATAAATATTGAAGATAGTGGTGCCAATACGCTTTCCTGTGGCAGGCCATTTCTCTGGTTTCTCCACCTACTTCGCTTTCCCTGAAACTCCACCTGGAACCTCCGATTTTGGAGCAGGTTCCTGATGATGCCTGTAAGGTTAATATCTTTGGTTGTATGATATATCTTCTGCATCAGGAGCCGAAGATTGATGGTGTCATATGCTGCTGTGAGGTCGATGAAAATGGCACCCGTTATATATCCCCTTATATAACAACTGGACTTAAACAAGGGGATGCACTGTCCCCGGCTCTATTTAACATAGCCTTGGAGAAGGTAGTAAGACAAACCGAACTAACTATGAACATCTTCGGCCATAATGGACCCTGCCTGATTCTAGCTTATGCAGATGATCTAGATGTTGTAGGAAGAAGTACAGTTAGCGTGAAGGAAGCCTTTATAAAACTAGAAAAAGAGGCAAAGAAAATGGGACTGAAAGTCAATGAGGAGAAAACTAAGTATATGCATATGACACGAAACGTAGGACGAGATCGAATACGTCAAAATGTAACTATGGACGAATACAACTTCGAACATGTACAGACTTTTCAATATCTAGGAGCATTAATAACATCAGATAATAACGTTAAAGTAGAAATAAAACAGAGTATACTTCAAGGGAATAAATGCTATTATGCAACCCATCAATTATTAAGATCAAGGACTCTGACAAGGTGAATAAAAATAAACATATATAAAACTATTATAAGACCAGTTGTAACATACGGCAGCGAAACATGGACCATGACGGTACAAGACACGCTACTACTCAATCGTTTCGAAAGAAAGATCCTTAGGAAAATATACGGAGGAGTCTGGGATCAACAAACATTGCGGTATAGGATGCGCACGAACAATGAGGTATATGAACTATATAATAGCCCAAGTATAATACAAGAAATTAAATCCAACAGATTAAGATGGCTGGGACATGTCCAGAGGAGTAATGACTCAAGGCTAATTAAAATGGTCTGGGAAGAGGCCCCTAACAACAAAAGACCACTTGGGCGCCCAAAACTTCGATGGCGTGATAATATACGCAAGGACCTGCAATTTTTGGGAGTCCGTAACTGGGAAGAAAGTACTCAGGATCGACATGAATGGAGGAGAATTGTTGAGGCGGCCAAGACCCACCCCGGGTTGTAGAGCCATGGATGGATGGATGGATGGTTATATATCCCCCTTGGAAACCGTCCTCGATATGCTGAGTTAGATTTAACACTTGTGCCGTACAGCTTTTTTCGGGACGAGATCCGGCCTGTTGCGGTATGAGACTTGGGTCCACAGCTACGGATAGGCGGTTATATATTAATCTTTCGAAGATTTTATACGTGTGGCACAGCAGCGAGATCGGGCGATAGCTCTTTGGGTCGTTAGCTAATTTACCTGGTTTGAGGACAGCTATGATCTTAGCTTTTCGCCAGATGCTTGGTAGTTTGCACTGTTGAAGAGAGGCATTAAACATATCCAATAGCCACTTTTTTGCTTTTGGCCCAAAATGCTTGATCTGCTCAGTCAAGATGTGGTCCGGTCCAGTGGCCTTCCATGGTTTGCATTTCTTTATGGCGATGTTCAGCTCTTCCATGGTAAAGGGAGTGGACAGTTTGGTCGTTTCGTCACCCTCTATTCGATTAATATAGGTTTATTTTTTGGGGGGCATTTGGTCTGGCTTGCCATTTCTTACGAGCTGAGTGGCTATTTGATCCGCTGTTACATTGGCATGGGCTTTTGAGTGAGTTGGGTCGCTGTTTAAGTGCTTTAATAGTTTCCACGCTTTATGGCTGCTTATGCTCGTATCGAGCTCCTCCATCAGTTTGACCCAGTTCTCTCTTTTGGCCTCGGATATAGAGGTGATTAGTTGTTTGACCGCCTCTATTGTGTCTTCTCCCAGGGGGTTGACTTCAAAACGGGTTACGTAGTGTTATAGTTGGGCTTTCGTCGCTGTTGTTAGGCCTTGGATATAATTAGTGTTGCAACCCCTAGGGATAGAGAGACGTGAACATTTTTTGACGGTGTCTACAAAGCCATCGTAGGGCTTTGGGGTGGGCACAAGTGTGTCTAGAGCATCATCCAGCAGTTTCTAAAATTTGGGCCAGTTGGCTTTTTGGAAGTTATATGTGCGTCTAAAGGGGATGCTATGAGGTTAAGATATAGCCATAACCTGACACATAATTGGCCGGTGTTTTGTATTTGGGATATGTGGACATACTCCCTTGACGCATTGAAGGTTTATCCGATCGCTCACGAACATCAGATCTGGGTTAGACCCTCTCCGCCATCTGGCACTATTAAAGGAGGCTGGTAATTTATTGTCATGCAAAAGAGTTAGATTGTTAGCATCCGCCCACTGGATCACGGCCTCCCCGTTTCTGTCATCGTCAGGGTACCCCCACAGGCTGCTGTGACTATTGAAGTCTCCGACCACGAAGTGTGCTTTGCCTACATCCAGCGGGCAGAATTCGTTTGCCCTTATTTTGGTGTTTGGTGGCTTATACATAGAGGTAATAGTGCAGTTGTCCAGCTCCACCGTTAATATCTCGATTTCATTTTCCTCGGCTACGCTAGTGGAACGGACGAGCACATCGGGCTTAATGAAAACTGCACTTCCGTTTTGTCTATGGGGCCTCTCGGCAGCAAGCCGCATGCATTGGATTATGGGTCTCTTTTAGTAGCTATCTCTGTGGGTCTCTTGTATGCATAAGGCATCACAGTCATATTGTTGGCACATGTCTCGCAGTAGCTCTTCCTTACATGCGGATATACCCTCGATGTTTATAGAGTATCATCTTTGGGCCTGAGAAGGTCCTTTGTGGTACATACATTTTCCAATGCTTCTGGAGTGAAAGGATCAGCCAGCCGAAGCTGTTGCCCAGGGGACGCCCGAATGTATATTTAACACATTCTACGAGGAGGCTCCTTTCATGTCCCCAATAATGAAAATATATAGTGTACTTTTTAAAATTTTATGTCAATAAGTTATTTTGGGGTAACGGTGCACCCTATATACTGCTAATCATTTTATGCAAATGACCTGAATTATTTGAAAAAACTTATTTTACATTTTATTTTACATTTTTTTTGTAAACCTAAAAAAATTAAATTATTAGCAAGTTACGGTTCTTTATGTATAAACTGTATAACCCTTAACTGGTAACCCTAACTTTAATTACATAAATGGTTACCATTAGTCTTGAAGACTCCTAGCTAAAAAACGTTATACAAAAATATTATAATTATATTCCTCTTTATTAATAAAATAACAATGTAATAATATTTTTCATTATACCTACCGAAAACACTATATTTACATGCCTATTTAGCGCACCGAAAATGGGCTTTTTCTGTGCGCCCGCACAAAAATTTTTACGGTGCACTAGTGTCATCAGCTGCCTACCTGCATGTCAAAATAAAATAATATGTTATTGACAGTTCTCTAGAAATCCCAAATTTTTTGTTTATTTTCTTAGCAACGGGGGTAATAAACGCTTGTTTTTTGACAATTTTTTAATATTTTTAGTGACCTTTGTGCTGTTCGCATAACAAACGGGCTGGCCTTGGCATATATATATATATATATATATATATATATATATATATATATATATATATATATATATATATATATATTCTCTTACTTCAAAGATGTTGTGACTTCCCAATGTAAGAGTTTCTCCGAGAACTTCTTCTTCTTAAAGTGCCAAGCAGATTCCTGCGTAGGCGACCGTCTATTTACATCCTGTCAGATTTCTCTATTTAGAGCAGTATTTTGGAGAGACATAAAGTCGTGTATTCCTGTCCATTGTCGAATGTTCCTGAGCCATGAAAGTTTTTTTCTTCCTATTCCCCTTCTTCCTTCGATTTTTCCTTGGAGGATAAGACGTTGGAATTCGTAACGAGGACCACGCAGGATGTGACCCAGATAGGAAGTCTTTCTCTTCTTAATGGTGTCGAATAGTTCACGGCTGGTCAGACCGGCTATTCTAAGGACTTCTTCATTTCTTACCAGATCTGTCCAATGGATCCTAAACATTCTTCTAAGAGTCCACATTTCAAATGCCTCCAATCTGTTTGTCGAGGTAACTTTAAGAGTCCAGGCTTCGACACCATACAACAGGACGGACCAGACATAGCTCTTAACCATTCTGTATCTGAGTTGAAAACTGAGATCATTATTTGTTAGGAATTTTTTAAGTTTAAGGAAAGTTGATCGAGCTTGTTCAATTCTGCTTCTGATCTCGACTTCTGGTTCCCATTTTTTGGTAACGAGGCAGCCCAGGTATTTAAATTTAGTGACTTCCTCTATTAGAATGCCGTTTAGGTATAAAGGGGTGGCGGGGATGTTATTTTTGCTAACCACCATAAACTTGGTTTTCTTTAAGTTAATTTTTAGGCCCAGGTGCTCACTTTTCTCTTGATCCATATTCAGAAGTGCTTGAAGGTCGTTTGCGTTGTCTGCTAAGATTACTGTGTCGTCCGCGTATCCAATATTATTAATTGGGATGCCATTTACTTTTATACCAATTGTACACATTGACATTACCTCGGCAAACGCTCTTTCTACGTACAGGTTAAATAGCATAGGTGAGAGAATACATCCTTGCCTTACCCCTTTCTTTATTACAATGTCTTCGGTGGTTTTAAAATTTTGAAACCTTACTTCGGCAGATTGGTTCCAGTACAAGCTAGCTATTATTTTGATATCCTTATTGTCTAGTCCTAATTCCTGTAAGTATCTTATCAACAGGTCGTGTTTCACATTGTCGAACGCTTTCTCGTAGTCAATGAACACCATGAATACATCCTTTCTCTGGTCGAAGCAGTTCTGAACCAGTGTTTGTAAACTAAATATAGCTTCTCTCGTGCCAAACCCACTCTTAAATCCAAACTGACTGGATCCACTGGCTGCTTCGCATTTTTTATATAGCCTAGTATGTAGGATGCGTAAAAAGAGTTTTAAAAAATGGCTCATAAGGCTTATCAGTCGGTAATCCTTACACAATTTTGCATTGGCCGTCTTTGGAAGAGTAATGAGCGTGGATCTCAGCCAGTCTTTAGGGAGTTGTCCGGTGTCATATATGATGTTGAAAAACTTGACTAATTTTTTGATGTTATTTGCGTTTAGCATGTGTATAGTCTCTGCATACATATCGTCTGGTCCGGGAGCTTTGTTGTTCTTCATTAGTTTTATGGCATACCTTACCTCACTTTCCAGTATGCTCGGCCCCTCCGGTGTATTGTTAATAACTTCGGGCGTATTCTGCGTTCTGTCGTCATTGAAAAGGTTGGCCACGTATGATTTCCAGGTTTCCTGTAACTCGTCTGGGTCTATGATCGGTTCGTTTTGATCATTTCTAAGAGTGGTTGTAGGTCTTTTGTTGTAGATGCCAGCAACTTCTTTTACTTTTTTGTGTAGTTGAAAACTGTCCCCCATACGAACAAAGTTTTCAGCCTCCTCGCAACGCTCCGTTAGCCATTTCTCTTTTGCCAATCTTATCTAGTTTCGAATTCTTCTTTGATAAGAAGTATAACCATCATGGTCTTTATTGACTTTGCATTTCCTGCGACTCTCCATTAGTTGTAAGATATTCTCCGTCATCCATTTCTTCTTTGCTGTGACTCTTGGTTGCAGAAGAAATGTATTATTTGCTGTTTCGAATGATTCTTTGATGCTCGACCACATTTCTTCAACGTCTTCTGAGTTTGAGGAATTAATCAGTTGGTGATTTAAATGCTGCTCAAAGCTGAATTTCGTATCAGCATCCTTAAGTAGTATTGGGTCGATTCTTTGTCGGCTCCGGGTAGTGTGGTGGTTTTGGTTATCGTATTTCTGAATCTCCGGTTTATTAATATGTAATCTATTTGATTGCGAACTATATGATTGTCTTTGTCTTGTGGTGACTTCCATGTGTATAGTCGTCGAGGTGGTAGTTTATACCATGTATTTGTGACCACGAGATCTTTTTCTTCGCAGTATTCTATTAACCGCTCCCCACTTTCATTTCTTATACCAAGGCCGTGCTCACCCACTATGTTTCCGACACGACCTTTGCCGATCTTTGCATTAAAGTCCCCCAATACTATATTTATTTCATGTTTCTTTGTTAACTTAAGTGCTTCGTCTAGATGTTTATAAAATCTCTCTATATCTTCTTTGGTTCCGTCAGTGGTAGGAGCATAGACTTGAATAATATTAATGTTGATCGGTCTTCCCGCCAGTTGGACAAGCATGACTCTTTCCGAAATGGGTAGAAAGCACTTAACCGATTTACAGAGATTCTCATCTATCAGGAGACCCACACCATTTCTGTGATTTCGTACGGCCGCTGTGCTCCCAGAATAGTAAAACGCTTTCTCTCCGAGAACTAGTTGTTGGTCATTATTATTATCATTATCATTATATATATATATATATATATATATATATATATATATATATATATATATATATATTTATATATATATATATATATATCTAGGTCATGACATAAAAATACACAGACACAACCAAACGCAGGAGCTACAAAGACGAGTGGGGCTTGGATGGGCAGCCTATGGTAAGCGAACGGAGTATTCAAGAGTGATATCCCGATCTGTTTAAAGTGTAAAGTGTTTAATCAGTGTGTTCTCCCTGTCATGACTTACGGAGCAGAGACACTCACGCTAACAAGAGCGAGTGCAGAAAAACTTAAAATTACTCAACGTAAAATGGAACGCTCTATACTGGGAATAAAACTGTCAGATCGTGTTAGGAACATAGATATCCGCAAAAGAACGAAAAAGGAAGACATAATAACAAGAATTGCGAAACTAAAGTGGCCGTATGCAGGACATGTAGCTAGACGCAATGATAATAGGTGGACGAAGAGATTATTGGAGTGGCGACCGCGAAATGACAAACAAAGTATAGGAGGACCTCCCACAATATGGCGAGATGACAAAAAAAGAATCGAAAGTCAGTGGTGAGTGTGGCTCAAGATCGTAAACAATGAAAATGTAAAGGGGAGGCTTACGTCCAGCAGTGGACTACGATAGCTGGGTAAAGAAAAAAAAGAAGAAGCAAGGTAGGCAGAATATGATGAGTTGGCCATAAACAAAAAATGCCCTTAATCAACTTGTCAACAAATATTAAAATTATACTTATAGAGGCAGAGTTTAATAAGCTTTTGTCGCACACACCAGTTAGGACCTAACACTATTAAAATGCCTTTTAAAAATGATGAAGCCGTTGATATGATTGCAGAATATTTTAAATTTTTTTAAAATGCAGCATTAGTAAAAGAGTAGGTTGATATCCAAATCGGCGTTTACTCGATGCGAGAATTTTTCCATGTTTACCGCAAAATTTGCCTAATACTAATAGCTTTCGCACTAAGTTGCGATGACACTCGGCTAGAACAACGAAAGACGATATTCTTAATGTTTTAGCATACGTGGATTTGAATCCCCACGTTAGTACGAGAGATATGTCTCTAGGGTTCGGTATATCACGTACCACTATTCTAAACATTTTAAAGAACTATAGTTAAGTTTTTATGGTACTACTACTTTACATGTTTGATAATGTGTTCGTTATTTTAAATTTTTAGACTGCACCCATATCATATGGTTTTACATCAAGCCACAAATTACCTACACACAGATGCAAAGCCCGCCGAAAGATCAAAGAAGTTTTTGATTTATGTATGTATAACGGTTAATTTTACAACCAAATCTGTTCTTAGTGACTTTATTTATTGTACTTAAGAGAGGTAGGTAAGTAATCTAAACAAATTTCACTAATTAAGTAAGCTATTAAGCTTTAATTTGGCATGTTAATTTATTTTTGCTAGATTCTAGAAAAGTAATTAATAAACCTGGGTTATCATTGTAGTAGATACCGGCATTTAAATCGTATAGTACCGATTATAATTTCAAGTGATGCATGTATTCATAATAGAACACGAAAATGCCGTGACGTGTTTTAGATGTAGATGCATTCTTATTTATTGAATGTACACGCTTATTTTACTGCGGAAAAGAACAATAAAGGTCCGTTGCTACCAGTTTTATCTATACGTAAGCGTATCTGTGATGCGATGAGTAAAACTAAATTAACCTCAGTTTTAAAAAATGTGAAAGATAAAAATAGTGAAAAAAAATTTGGAAAATATAAACCCCGCCGACTTCCAAAGACTGTTGACTTTCCAGAAGCTTACAAATTTGAAATTCACTGCATTGTGTACAAAATGCGTAAAAAAGAACATGTATTAAAAAAATTAAAAGAAAAAAGTGTATTTAAAATTTCTAGAACAAGTGTTCAAAGAATTTTAAGTTTAAAAAGTTTTTTAAGTTTAAAAATGAGGACAACTGATAGGCTTTGTGTGAAAAAGCTAAAGTCGTGCACGAAAGAATTGAATTTTTAAGAAAGTTTACTCACTGTAAACAAGAATGCTCTTCATTTGTTTATCTGGACAAAACTTGGATTTTTGCTAAAGGTGGAACAAAAAGAATTTGGCAAGTCGTTAACATAAAGTCTATAAAACACACCGACAGTGAAGGTGCAAAGCATGGTTTTGTTGACGGGGCGGATCTTTAGTTTTTGTCAAAATCAAAATCGGCGGATTATTATGACAATATGGATACAGAGATGTTTGTGAATTAGTTAAAAGAGAAACTTTTACCATCGTTACTTACATTTGTCATTAAATTAGTTAATACTCCGCATCATTCCAAAATTTTAAATAAGCAACTAACAAACTCGTGGACGGTACAGAAAAAAAGAAAAGTTAACGAACGAAAATATTTCATTTCCACAGAATTGCTTTAAGCCGGAATTATTATCCATAGCTAAAACGCACGAAAGAGACAGAGTGGGTCAAATTATACTCAGTTATGGACATCGTGTGCTAAAAATACTGCCCTATCATTGTCAATTTAATCCCATTAAGTATATTTGGAGAATATGCAAAACTTATTATGACAATCACATTGGATTTAATGGTAACAGTAATAAGGCTGTTTTAGAAACCTTGGAAAAGGCCTATGACAGAGTGGTAAGGAGTGAGGAGTTTAATACGAGCACTGAAATCACTTTACGAGGATTTCACTGCTTGTGTCAGGATAAACGGAGCTTGCATGGACTGGTTTAATATCGAAAAAGGTGTGAGACAGAAATGTGTGGTTTCGCCATGGCTGTTTAACTTATACATAGACAATTGTTTAAAAGATCTGAAAAAAAGTGCGTATGGTTTAAAAATAAATGATTTGATCGTCAAATGCCTTTTTTACGCCGATGATCAAGTCATATTGGCGGTATCTGAAGAGGAGTTGCAGGCGATGGTTAATGTTATGAATAATGCCCTGAAAATCAAATGGACAAAATAAATGTGAGCAAAACGAAAGTAATGGTTTTTGAAAAAGAAGAAAGCATAACAAACTGTGGAGTTTCAAATGAAGGAGAAAGAGTGGAACAAGTAAATGAATTTGTGTACTTGGGTTCAAAGTTTACTAGAGATGGAAAGTATGACAGTGACATTGAGCAAAGGGTGTTGGCAGGAAAACAAATGAATGGGGCACTGCATAGCTTTATGAATAGCCAAAAAGTTTGAAAAAAGGCACGTCTGGTGGTGCATAGAGGTGTGTTGGTTCCTACAATTATGTATGGTGGTGAATGTTGGGTTTGGCAGAAGAAGCATGAAAATAGGATTAATTCTGCGGAGATGAGTAGTCTGAGAAGTATAGCCGGAGTGACTCGGTTGGATAAAGTAAAAAATAGTGAGATAAGAAAACGCTCTGGTGTAAAATAAGATGTGGTTACAAAGATAGATAAAGAAATTTTTAGATGGTTTAGACACCTAGAAAGGATGGATGAAGGAAAATTAACAAAAAAAATTTATAAGGTGAGTGTAAATGGACAAGTCGAAAGTGGTCGACCTCGTTAAACATATCTCGATCAGATCAACATTGTATTGAAGAAAGACCGTGTTAAGAGTACCAACAACCGACGAGCATGTGTAAGAGCACTGATGATAGTAGAGGAAGCAAAAGATGTGTTAGAACCGTAGTAAGTGAAAGGAACTGGTCTCTGCCTACCCCTATGGAAAAAAGGCGTTACTTTATGTATGTATACATGCGGTTTTAAAAATATTTTTTTAGTGGTTTTAATCTTATTTTTGATTGATTTGTTTATGTAACCTTCTGCGACAATACTACTTTGCTATCCACCATGTTTCTTTAGTTGTATTAGATCTCCTTCACCATTCACCAATGAAGTAGCAGATGTTCGTCGAAAACAGTGTCCTGTATATAAAGTATGCTTAGGTAATTCTAAATATTTAGCAATTTCACTGGAAATTTTTCCGATTGTATTTATACCCACAAATTGTTTCGTACATTTACCTTTTTAATAACGTAAAAATAGGCGTTGGGAAGTATTATTGTTATTTTGACAAAGTTGTCTGATTGCAATGCATTTTTTACAAATTGATACATAATCAACTGAATTTTCCTCATTATGACTAACAATCGTAAAAACACGGCTAATTCTCGTTTTCGAATCTGGAATTCGGACTATTAAAATAGAATTTTTATTTTCTCTCTCGCTGATTTTCATTTTCACCAATTCATCGCGTCTACAGGCACCAGCAATACCCATAATTAGAATAACCTATAAAAAAATTAACAGTCAATAGCTATCCAAAGTGTATAAACTATCCAAATTGCTATCAATCCAATAATTTATATTTCTAACGAAATAGAAGAAAAAATAACGTAAATTAAAAAAAAGTGGCCCCGGTCGGAATTGAACCCAAGCGAACAGTTTAAAATGCCTGCGCTTCAGATCCCTAAGCTAATATGACTGCTCAAGTAATCAAGAGTTTTATGGTATTATTCAACAAAGAAACTATTTTAACTGCTTATCAAACTACAGAGAGTGTAAGGTATAATTGAAATTTACCTTTTTCAGTAGATATTCTTTATCGTTAGCTTCTCGTAGAAATTTGTGAATATCTTCAGTGGTAAATGTTTTGGATTTTTTGCTTTGTATCCAACGGATTGTTTTTTGAGAAATGCGATGAGTTTAGGATACTTATTTCTTATTTCGATGTTATTTTTAACATTCAAGCATGGTGGTATGATCAATTATTTGGACCAAAGAGATGACTTCGAAGTCTTTGATTTTTCTCCAAAATAAGCCAGTAACACATTTTCTGAATACTTATTAACTTTCTTCGATTGACACCAAAATATGAATCTATTCTGTTGAAATTCATATTTTGCTCTCGATTTCTCTGGTACGAGATTTAAAGTTACATTTTTTGCACTTTTTGCTACATCAGGAGGTGTGTTCGATAATTCACTATCACTATTTTCCATAATAAAACAATGAGTAAGAGAAGCAAGCGTTTTTGAAATATTTCCAAGCTGTCACAAAATGACGTTTGTCGGAAAACGTCAACTTTGCATTAAAATTTAAAAGCGTCAAAGGCTACTTTGCTAAGCAGTTGTAGAAAAAAGATTTTATAGGCAGAGACCACTTCCTTCCAGTTGCTACGGTTCTTACACACATCTTTTGCTTCCTCTACTTTCATCAGTGCTCGCATACATGCTCGTCGGTTTTTGGTGCTCTTAACCTGGCCTTTCTTTAATACAATGTTAATCTGATCGAGACATATTCGCCGAGGTCGACCTCTACCGACTGGTCCATTCACACTCGCCATCCTTTCTACGTGTTCAAACCATCTAAGCATTCCTTTATCTATCTTTGTAACCACATCTTTTACACCACATCGTTCTTTTATCTCACTATTCCTTACTTTATCCAACCGAGTCACTTTGGCTATACTTCTCAGACTATTCATCTCCACAGCATTAATCCTATTTTCATGCTTCTTTTGTCAAACATAACATTTACTACCATACGTAAGTGTAGGAACCAACACTCCTCTATGCACAGCCAGACGTGCCTTTTTTGACACTTTCTGGGTGTTTATAAAGCTATGCAGTGCCCCATTCATTTGTTTGCCTGCCAACACCCTTCGCTCAATGTCACTGTCATACTTTCCATCTTTCTTAAATTTTAAACTCAAACTCAAACTCATTTACTTGTTCCACCCTTTTCCCTTAGTCAGAATTTTACAGTTTGTCATGCTTTCTTCTCTTTTAAAATCCATTACTTCTGTTTTACACTCATTTATTTCCATACCTTTGATTTTCAGGGCATTATGCATAACATTAACCATCGTCTGCAACTCCCCTTTGGATGCTTTGTATGACTTGATCATCGGCGTAAAGAAGGCATTTGACCATCAAATTATTTATTTTTAATCCATACGCACTCTCTTTCAAATCTTTTAAACAATCGTCCATGTATAAGTTTAACATTTTATCATTAGTTGAAAAAAAATCATTCCTCATAAAAAAGTTTTGCATGGCATAAAACTTTAAAAACAATCATCCCATATTAAATTTTTTTAAACGTACTAGGTTTGTCAAAAAATATGATTTTTGTATAAAGTTCGTACTGTTACATTGACAATAGGGAAATTGTTATTAAATAGGTTAATCATAACTGAAAACGTAAGGCATATATTTAAAATTTTCTATCTATCATAAATAAAAATCAAAAATAAAAATTTTGTAAGCTACTTTTAATAATTTAATAATATTGTAAGCTTATTTAAATTACATGCATATTCCTATTGATCGAAGTATTTTATTAATGTACCCATTTTCACTTAAAAATTTAGCAGCAAAACAAGATTCGTCTCACTTTCGATGCTGATTATGGCCCAATAGATTAATAAATTACTTACTGTCTTTTTTTTAAAAGAATGAACTGCTTGTTTATTCTGCTACATTACCTGGCACACTATTTACCGTCTTGAGTCAGGATGAATCCCAAATCTTGACTCTTTTGTTTCAGTGTTTTCATGCTGTAGAGGTCAATTACTGTTTGCTTTTTTAAATTGCGATATTTTATTATAATTTGGCGATTTAATCATTTTTGTGCTGCAAACATAAGTAATAATTAATATTAATTTGTGGAGCAAACATGTTGAAGTAAGTTATATCTTATAAGAATGAAAAGTTTTTTTAACGTCAAATTTATTTTCAGCAATAATTTGGTTTATTATGCTTGCAACAAAGAATTTAGCAGTGTTTCGACTAAAAATCGACATATTAAAAATGTAACATGTTGAAAAGAAGAGATCATTTCAAATTAAACGTCCATTATGACCCGAGGAACACAAATTAACGTTTATGAGGATTTAATGAAAGAGTTGTCCATCAAATATTTTAAAATACATATCTTAATAGAAAAAAATGAATTGGTTTTCTTGATCACTGATAACATTTTTTTAAAATTGAAATTTGTATACAGAAGGAAGAGAATAATAAAATATAAGTTTAAAAATATGTATTTAACAGTAAATAAATCATGAATATATAAAAAATATGTAATTTAACATTGTAATGAAATCTTTTTATAAGTATTACAAAATGTATTGAAATTAAAAGTGAACAAAAAAAATAAAAAAGGATACTTTTGAGATCATTAAGGGTTGCTCTTTTTACCGTTGACAAATTAAAAAAAAATTAATGTTACCAAATATATTGTGAGTTGAGTAAAATAATAATTACTTATTGTTTGTAAAAAATTGGTATGGAACGATTTCAGAGTAAAAACATTTATGGTCTCTCCAACCATTACTCTCTTGATCATTAATATTGTATATCGTCACTGCCCTGCGAAGACCATGAGGGGGTTAGGGCTTATCCTTCGCCAAGGAAATTGGATAAGGAATGTTAGTTGGGAATGTTAGTTAGAAATGTAAGTTAAGAACGTTGTACCTAAAATAAATAATTTAAATCCTTAAAAAAAAAGTAATTAAAATATTTGTAAAAGAAAGAGAAAAAAAAAAGAACCAATGAGTTTATTTTTTTTTGTAAACAAACCTGTGCAATTTTATTTGTTGTTTGGAAAATATGTCTTCCTACTTTTCTTCTTTTTTATGTATTAGTGTCATTTTTATGCTTTCTTAGCATATCCTTGACTTCTTCCAAGTTTTTGTCATCTAAGTTAGTGATGTAATAAACAATTTTGTTAATTTCAATCTATAAAGTAACAGTTTACTACCTAAATAATTGGATAACAGTTTATAAGATCGAAATAATATACCTCACGCTTTTTTTTAATTAATCTCATCTTGACAAACCAAATTATCGCTGGAATTAAATTTGAGGTTAAAAAAACATTTCATTCTTAAAAGATATATTTTACTTCACCACGTTTGCTCCACAAATTAATAACAATTAATACTGAAGTTTATAGCACAAAAAAATGTTAAATCACCAAACCCAGCATGGAACATGCGCAGATTGCGTCGCACTGGATTGGTCGGAGTGGTCGGCATTAATGCACTCTTTAATGTATGGCTCTGCTTGGGGCATGGTCTTTTATATCCGTCGTGGTGGTCTCCTTCTACCATTAATTTATCCGAGGTTGTATTTTAGCAGGTCTGGTAGTGGAATCATCATCGTTGCAGTGGAGACAACTGGTTTCACGGGTAAAAATTAATAGTAACGTACTTGTGTCGTTACACCTCTGTATAATACTTGGGATTTCTACTTGGTGTAAAGAACTTTTCAGTAAAATTAAGTACTCAGCATTCCATTAATTTTCTTCTTTTAAAAGAAAAACCCATTTACAGTTATGTTAAGAAGCATATAAGTTTTCATTATATGCTTTAACTTCTAAATTTTAAATTTATTTTATTTTTTTTTATTTTGTTTTATTTTTCAGCAAACGTAAACTATTTATTTTTCCCATTTTTAAGAAACCTGTATTTATACTTGTAGGTTTTTTTCTAATTGTTTCTGGGTGATAAGAACGAAGGAACGAGGAATTTTAAGTGTTTAATCGAGGTAAAAACTTGTTATAAAAATTACCCTTGAAATAGCCACCATGATGAATTTCTTATACATTTTTTTTAGAAAGTACTTTTCAAACGTTTCCGCGCAAAAATTTTTATCAGGATATTCATTTTATGGTGTGTTTTAATGACCTATGAAAGTTTTATGAAAATTCATTTGGCAGCCATATTCTTGAATTATACCCGATTTAGTTTAAGGATCATCTGGAAATGTTAAAAAGTATAAAAGTTGTAGAGTTTTAGTGCCTATGGTATGTAATAACCATTCTTTTTTTTTGTTTAACAAATTTTGGAGTACCTGTGAAATCTTTCATATAGAAATATTTCTCTAACCTTTTTGTAAACATCTCCAATCTTTCATTTTTTGCAGAAAAATGTTCCAAAGTGATATTTTCTTAAAAATTTGTATTGGTGCTTTGGTTACCTTGCAGAGTTTTTGTTAGGGTTGCAATTAATGTATTGAATTGTTCAGCATCCATTGTAGAGGGTTTTTTATGTTATCGCCGCCAGTTTATTATATATCTGTTCTAGTTTGATACTATAAATATCAAAAGTTTCTAACATGAAGTAAAAAATTAAATTCATGACATTATATCCTTCAAAATATGACATAAACCAAAAATAAAAATATACCGTGTAAACACTATAACAACTAATTAAAAAAAACAATCTTTATTAAGGGTTGTAAATACCGTGCCTCCTTTATCTTTCAGCTACATCTCCAGTTCAAGCGGGAAATTACGCTTTGAAATGTATCAAATGCTTGCGCTACATTTTGTCTTTTCATGTTTAATTCAAAAATTTATGTTATTTACTTTGATTTTAAAACAATGGTTAATTATTGTGTTTGGTGTTTTAAGCAGATAAAATATAAAACAATAACAAAAACAAGTTTTTTTGTGTTTCAGAGAATAGTGACACATAATGTGGGTTAAAAAAACAATATTTTTAATAAACTAACCTAATAATGTTAATATCCTCAAACTCTATTTCTGTAAGTAAATTGTTTAAGAATATTTTATTAATTTTTAATTTAAGTAAATAAATTTAATTTAGTTATTTTTTTACCAAAATAAAGATAAAATATAATTTTTTTTTAAAAATGCATTTTAAAATATTAGTATGTCATTAACAAATAATAGATTTAATTTTAAATATACCTACTAGCTTTTGATTTGATGCTGTAAAGTAAATGTAAAAGTATACATTAAAATTTAACCTTCGATTGAAAATGCAATTTTATTTGATCAGTAAATAAAAATGCTAAAAACGACATGCTTTCCAACCAAAGCATAAAGAAATGAATTTTCTTTGACAATTCGACGAGGCTTCCGAGATAGAGACCCATTTTGGATTCAAAATAAAGCAAGTTTTAACAAGAACTTCTTTTTGATCTTTCTACAAGTATTCAATCCGATTACCACAAAAAGACATAAAAAAATCAAAACCACACAGTAAATTGTCAATAAACAATTACTTTCACGGATTAATGGAGTTTTTTTTTAAAACATAATCCAAAAAATATATAATTTTCATATTGTTATATCATTAAAAGGACACCAAACATAAAAATTTTTATTTTTAAAATCACATTCACCATACATTCACTATAATTGTATTAAATATTGTGTTTTATTTTAAACTATAAAATGATTTTATTAAAATAATCTTTTTAATTTAATGATAACACCGGTCAACACCATTTTGTTGCATGGAAGGTGCTTTACGCATGTTAAAATAACCATCTGTCATATGTAACTATACAGGGTGGCCAACCGAAAACGGAACAAAACCATTTGCAGGAACCTCGTCAACATTTTAGAAAAATGCTTAAAACCGTCAATTTTTGATAACAGGAAGACATTTTTTTCCGGTATTTTTGACTCCATTACTTTCAACCCCAAGCAAGGGTAAGAATTACCCCAAAATTTTTAAATAGCATTTGGGGTCGAATAAGATGTCTTTTGAAAGCTATGACAGTTCTCTTTACAATAGTCATTAAATTTTTCATTTCCTCCCGATATTATAAAAAAAATTACGTGTTTAAATTCCAATTATTTTAGTTTCTTAAATACTACTAAATTGATTAAAGGTTCAAACTAATGACCGCCTGCTTTCATACATTAATAAAGATTTTGTTCAAAATGTTCACGCACATTCCGAAGAATTTCCGGAGTAATTCGGCGGCACTCGTCAACGATTTTTTGACGCAAATCTTCCAACGACGCTGATTGTGTTTTATAGATTTTACTTTTCAGATGTCCCCACGAAAAGAAATCGAGAGGCAACAAATCTGGTGATCGTGGAGGCCATATAATGCTGCCTCTCCTCCTAATCCAATCCTGTGAAAAATACTAACGAACAATCGCCGCATAATGCGAAAGAGCACCATCCTGTTAAAAATAAAAATGAATTTCGTCATACTGTGGATACTTTTCAAATATATCAGTCAAGGCAGGGTCAATAGCGTTTTTCAGTAATTGCAAATACATTTCGCCAGTTAAATTACCTGGTAGAAAAAAGGACCCACCGGTTGGTCACCGCAAATGCCACCCCATACATTTAATTCTTTCGGTTGCTGTGTATGCACCTCGTGAAAACTCTTGGGTTTGAATCAATAAAAAACTTCATTCATCGGAAAAAAAAATATTAAAAAGCAACTGTGTATTGTTCCTTACTGGTGCACTCATTATTTCGCAAAACTGGAAACGGTGGTCATAATCATCCTCATTAAGTACATAGATTAACATACATACATACATAAAGTCACGCCTTTTTCCCATAGGGGTAGGCAGAGACCACTTCCTTCCACTTGCTACGGTTCGTACAAACATCTTTTGCTTCCTCTACTTTCATCAGTGCTCTCATACATGCTCTTCGGTTGTTGGTACTTTAATCATAGATTAAACGTATTTTATATGAATAGAATTTATTCTTCCTTAAAATGTTTTGGATGCTAGTTCGATTGATCCCAGACGCAGATGCTAGCTGTCACGTACTCAACGTAGGATCAAGATAAACATGTCCCAAAACTGCAACTTCACTAGCTTCATTAACAACAGGCTTTTTTATTAGCTACATTTCCTGTCTCTTGAGATTTTTTCACTAACTCCAGTACATACTTTCTACTGACGTGTAGATCTTGACGTTGTGCATTGAATAGCTTAGCGGATAAGTTTCACATTTAAAATCTAATTTCTCAATATGTAATGGGCGGAATCTTAAAATTGTAAGAGCCTTTGAAAAATATCTTATTTGACACCCAATCCCATTTAAAAATTTTTGGGGTAATTCTCACCCCCGCTTGGGGTTAAAGGTAGTAAAGTCAAAAATACCGGAAAAGAGTGTCTTTAATTAAAAATCGACGGGTTTGAGTGTTTTTCAAAATGTTGACGAGTTTCCTGCAAATTTCTTTGTTTTGTTTTCGGTTGGCCACCCTGTATTTATTTTTATTGAATCAAGTCCATTTTTTGTGTTATGGCTACTACTATTAAAATTAAATGTTTACCGTTGTGCCTTCATTTTTTAATTCGGGATTTTGCTAGCAGCAAAGTGGCTTTGTTTTATATTTGCTAAGTTAAGTGATTTTAAAATAATTTTAAGAAAGTATGAAAATAATCTTGACTGGTTTTGGTATATTTGTGGTAAAATTATTTTTAAACCCAAAGAAATTTTACTCCATTAGTAAAAAATGTATATGAACGTTCTTGGCTTTTTTGTCAGGCAACAAGACAAAATGTGGGTTTATTACAATTGTACTGTTGTGTAGTGCTTTTTATTGTATGGGTAAAAATATTTAAATACATCTTGGATGAAATGACAGAGGGACGTTTTTAAAAAATCCTCGTTTTAAGATATTAACGATTAAAAATTGCCGAGTGTCCCAAAAATACCGAGCCAATCCCAGCCCGCAAAGTTTATTCAAATGCAATTTGCGACAGCTAGTTTATCTTGGCGCAAAAATAACCAACAAAGAAGGCTCCGAATCAGAAATCAGAAAAAGGATTGGAATGGCAACAGAAGCGTTGGGCATACTAGTTAAAATCTGGAAAAACCACAATATCCGGAAAATGACCAAGATGAGACTTCTCAAAGCGCTGATATTCTACATCGCAACCTATGGATCAGAATCTTGGACATCAAACGCAGCACGCCGCAAGAGAATAGAAGCGTTTAAAATAATATGTTACCGCAGGATGCTGAGAATCCCTTGGACATCTCATGGAACAAATATCTCCATACGCAGAGCATGAATATTCGAGATCATGAAAGGCTCCTCCCAAGAATCCAGCGGCGCATACTTAAATATTTTGGTAACGAGATACGGAAGGACGGGATGGAGAAAATTGTGATCGAAGGGAAAGTGGACAGCAAAATAACGAGAGACAGATCTCCTGAAAGATTTATGGACCAAATATGTCAACAGCAGAAGTAATGAGAACCGTAGAGGATAGAGAAGCATGGCGAAGGCTTGCACCATGAATAGTCACGACGCTCAAAATCAAGCAACGACTGGAGAGAGAGGGAGTTTAACGAGTTTCAATTAGCTTAATTTACTGACATCGGCAAAAAATCAGCTCCCCTGTAAATTTTCCGAAAACATTGAAAATTTGAATTTTCCTGTACTCGATTTTTGAAAACAAATATCGCCTGTAATAAAGACTTTTTCGATGAATGAACCACGCGAAAAAACTGCTTCCGATCCAAACTAAACTTCTCCGTGGTAAGATCATTAAAAGGTGCATGCAAAAATGAAATAATTGTTAAACAATAGCTGTCGCGAATTGCATTTGAATAAACTTTGCGGGCTGGGGTGGGCTGGATCCCACAAATCACCTGACGTACATTTTCAACCAGATATCTTGTGTCCCTATTAGTGTGCTTGTGTCATTGCAGTAGCTGTTACAAAAAGTTATTAACATTTTTTTATGTTTAGATTGCAGGTTATATTCTACAAATATTTATATAATTTATTGTTGTAACACAAACGCAGTTGGTAATTATAGTTTAATGAAAAATGTAGTTATAGATGGTAATTTTTTAAGGTCAAACTGAGCAAAAATATTGTGTTTTAAACTTTGTTCCAAGAATAAGCAATTAATATTTGAAAATGAACACCACTCGAACTTTTAATTAAGAACTTGATAAGTCTGCAAAGTTTAAGAGATTTCGAATATAATTTAATTCCAAATTTCGTTACTGACGTTACAACACTACCTAATTTTCCAATTCAACTCAGCTTCTAAAGAAATAAAGGAAAAAAAAAAGCACAATAAAGTTAGATTTTTATTACCATCGCTTTTAAAGGAAAGATTTGAAAATTTAATATTAATCAGCTCATTCTTAAAAACATATTACCAAAATATGCAAAAAAAATTGGTTACAATATATATACATATAGTCACGCCTTTTTTCCATAGTGTGCTCTCATACATGCTCGTCGGTTGTTAAAACTTTTGACCTGGCCTTTCTTCAAAACAATGTTGATCTGATCGAGATATGTCCTCCGAGGTCGACCTCAACCGACTTGTCCATTCATACTCGCCTTAAAAATTTGTTTCGTCAATCTCCCTTTAACCATCCTTTCTACATGTCCAAACCATATAGGCATTCCTTTATCTATCTTTGTAACCACATCTTCTTTTACACCACAGCTTTCTTTTATCTCACTATTCTTTACTTTATTTAACTGAGTCACTATACTTCTCAGACTACTCATCTCCACAGCATTAATCTCATTTTTATGCTTCTTCTGCCAAACCCAACATTCACTACCATACATAAGTGTAGGAACCAACCCACCTCTATGCATCGCCAGACGTGCCTTTTTAGACACTTTCTGGCTATTCATAAAGTTATGCAGTGCCCCATTTGTTTGTTTTCCTGTCAACACCCTTTGCTCAATGTTACTATCATACTTTCCATCTCTAGTAAACTTTGAACCCAAGTACACAAATTTATTTACTTGTTCCACTCTTTCTCCCTTAATCAAAACTCCACAGTTTGTCATGATTTCTTCTCTTTTAAAACTTTAATTTTTAGGCATCATGCAAAACATTAACCATCACCTGCAACACCTCTTCAGATAACGCTAATATGACTTGATCATCGGCGTAAAGAAGGCATTCATCTACAATTCATCTACATTTATAAATATTTCTATTATATCTACGCCTTATGCATGTACTTCATAGTATCAATTTTCTGCAAAAAACCTTTACTGTGTCGCCCATATCCAAGAGATATATAATTGTTTTTTGCATTTAAAGATTAAAAATATTTATTGTCTGGAATATGTTGACCACTTAGCTTAATTTAATCAGTAATCTCAAAATTGTATCTCTTATTTCATAGACACCGCAGTTACAATAGTCGGTAAACATGGTTTAGAATAGAACCCATATCTTTGGTAGTAAGAGCTTTTCGGTGAATCAAGCAGTGTGTCCAGGTACACTATGGATATTTTTGTCTCACAAACGCTTGTGAGCTTTGCAATCCGCCAGACATTGTTTGAGCACCATCTGTGTTTTATACACCATTACATCATTAAATATTTACATTGTTAAAACTACTCTGCAATATATTAAATAATTTGTCTATATTTTGTATAAGTTTGCAGAACAAATGCTCTTCTACTGATTATATTTTATTGCAAAATCGAACATATGTAATTAAATGGTTATCCTTGTTGCTATCAGTGGCTTTATTAAGCTGATTTGCAAATAGTTATAATAATAGACATAATAATTATTCTGCGAGCAGACTAACATTTCTTGCATAAGTTAGTTTTTAACATTATCTTCCTAATTTGAATAATAGCTGGCAAAATAACTTCTTCCTCAATAGCGTGTAGCTTTTTGCATCTGACTACCTGATAATTAACTTTGTTAGAAGCTAGTAAAAATTTTTTTGTTATTTGTAAATACAGCGGTTAGTATTGTGTAATGTATTTTTTATTATACCTACCTGAAAACACTATACATGCCTATTTAGTGCATCGAAAGTGGGCTTTTTCCGTGTTATATATATATAAAAGTATACTTTTATAGTTTACTGCAATAATATTAGTTTTTTATAATTTTTTCTCATTATAGTATTCCCCGGTTTTAAAAGGTATTTACCGGGTAGTGCTTGTTAAAAAGTACAGATGTAGCGACTCGCACTTGCGTGGTCCTTTTTGTGTACTTAATAGGAGTCTGGGAGTGAATGTATTTGTTCGAGAAAACCTACCCTGTACTGATGAGGAGCAATTTACTTCGAAACCGGTCTACAGGTGGTTTCTTCGAGCAAATAAATTTAATAGCTCTTTCTCTTACTTAACGAGCACCTGTATATTCTGCTTCCTGTAATGGGGTAGTATTGACGGTTATATATCAGATGTAATGCCTGTCGTTGACTTATAGCCAGATATTTTGTTTTCTGATACATAATCGACCCACTTATACCTACATACTAAAAATTTGTAGGTAAATACAGCATATAATTCTCACACTATATATATATATATATATATATATATATATATATATATATATATATATATATATATATATATATATATATATATATATATATATATATATATATAATAACTTCAAAATGTTCTTGGGATAGGTCCAAATAAAACGTTAGTATTATAACATAATTGTAAAGTTTTTATTGACGTTTCGGCATAATTTTTATGCCTTTCTCAAAATATTTCATTGTCATAAAGTTCTACACAAATCGTTTTGTCGTTATTCAGCCATGTCCCGTTGTGTACAAGATTTTTGTTAAGTGTTCCCCTATATTTTTATTTATTAACCAATTTCACGCTTTATGACAATAAAATATTTTGTGAAAAGCATGAGAATCATACCGAAACGTCAATAAAAACTTCACAATTATGTTATAATACCAACGTTTCCTTTTCCAAAAACATTTTAAAGTTATTAATATACAATGGTCAAAGAAAAAGTACTAAGCTATATATATATATATATATATATATATATTTTAAAATTCACGGCTATTTAGTCTAAGTCAAAAAAAAAACTATAGCTTACTGAATAAATTATTATTAAAAACAATTTCTAATGATACTGTTAATACAGATACTAATGTACCAAATTCCAGTAACAAAATTACTTTCGGATCAATACCATTCATTAAAAATTTATCTCCGGAAATTTTCAATGTATTCAAAAGTGAACTTATATATATATATATATATATATATATATATATATACAAAATAAAAAGACAGATAATGTGCACCGATGAGAAACAATTTAGTTTATAGTATACCTTGCAGTTTTTGCCACAAAAACTACATTGGACAAACAAGTCAAACTTTGAAATCTCGAATCACTGGTTATAAAAATGACTGTAGACCCTAGAAACTTTCTTGCGCACTCTCTGATCATGTTGTTAAACCGGATCACATAATAAATTTTAATGATTAAGAACAAAATTTAACAGAATTTTTTTAGAAATGGTTGCAATTAACAATGATAACAATAATAGTAATAAGAGATCCGACATTGACCAACTCAGCAAAATTTACTCGTATCTACATACATACAAAATGAATTTTTATGCTAAATAAATATAAATATAAAAATTGTTTTTCCTGTACATCCTAATAAAATAAAATTATTACCATGAAATGTCTATCAGTGTGACAAAAAAAATCATTTTTGAAGTTATGTCAATGTATTTTATCTACTTATATTTCTAAATTTAACCTACTTTGCATGTAAGGTTATACCATTTATTTATATTTGTATTTTAACCATTTTTAATTTTTAGCATTGAAAAAGACAATAAATTTTCTTTTTGACTTAGACTGAATACCCGTGAATTTAAAATAATTTTATAATTGAAGTATATATACATATACTATGTACTATATGTTGTAACGAAATATTTTATATCGAATACAACATCAATATAGAATACCAGAATGTTTCTATATCGATTCTAAAAGTTGTACCGATATAAAAAGAAAAATTAATATTGTTGTAAAATAAATGGTTTTTAAAAATATGATTTAGTTACTTTTAAAATGAATAAATAAAAATTAACGTACCTTGAGCGCCAATTGGTTTTTTAAAAAACCAATAAAAATTATTAATTTTTTTTATTATTAAAAAATTATTACTATCCAGAGCTGAGATTTCTTTATTCCCAGTGTAGATTTAATTTAAAAAGAACTATTGACATGAAATGATTAACTTGTTTATTAATACTAAAATTTTAACAAAATAAAATAAACATGGAAAGTACTAAAAAGTATACAAATAAATAAACTAAAATTATGCAACCACGCATACACTTTCACACTATTTAAATTTACATATTACAATTTATACTTAATTAAATACTTTTTTTAAAATTAGATTCCTTTTTATTTTTAATTAATATGTTTTTCAAACAGATGAATTTTACCGAAGTTGTTACTTCAAAAATTTTACGGAAATTAAAAAAAATGTGGCAACGCTTAAAAAGGTCTGTCTTGTGTATTACAAGATATGGCAACGCTTGAATATTTGTCTTGTGTCAAATATGTCAATATTAACGATCCGTGATGTGTAAGTGTCATTCAACGATAACTAGATGAGTCTTGAGAAAGAGGAATTCTTTCTCACATAAGTAAAAAAATGTTACCTTAGTCAAATTACTCCATATCTTCATATCAATGGTAAGTCTGTTCACTAACACTGTTGTTTAAAATGTAGAGTTTATTAATTTTAACTATAACTGCTCTTGTTAGAAATTTTTTTTAAACATGGCGATTTTAAACATGGCCGTCTCCTTTCTGGAAAGGTTTGTTCATCATGAAAAAGTTCTTTTAAAGTTATACTATTCAAATACAATAAAAATACCTAATAACTGTATTCAAACATGTGAATAACAGTTATGTTACCTTTTTTAGGAAAATAATGGCCGTCCTTTTTGTTATGAAAACACACAAGAATTACACTATTTCGGCCTCGGAATGCCTAGGACTCACCCCGATCTCCTTAATGCTAACATATTCATATGAATCTTAAAATCTCAGAAGGCTATGACTTCAAATTATAAAAATCAATTAAATCATTGGATTTTTTGGTAATTAATTTTAAACTACAAAATCTTCTTAATAAGGTATGATTTAATACTTCTGTATTTTACATTATAAGTTTAAATTAAATAGAAATCAAATTATTATGATTACTCGATAAACTATCTTATAATCTTTACATATTTTGTTAAATAAATATTGTTAACTCTGGGTTGACAATGACAATTCTCTATAAATTACCAAAGTTTTGGAAGATTCTTTGTACTGGTAGTCGTTTTTAAACACTTATACTATACAGGGTATCTCATAACTATTCATTTCTTTTAAAATTTGTTTTTCTTAATATAAACGGATATTGCTATTTTCAGATAAGGAAGACCACCTGGATTATTTTGGTATACTTCCTGTCTCTGTAGAGGTCAAATTAAAGAAAATATCCTTTCTACAACATTACCTTTTGACAAGCAAGTTTTCTGATGCTATAAAATTTTTAAATCACCCAAATTAACATTATTCTTACAAAGATACATAAAATTTACAGCTATTATATTAAATTAATAGATAGACTTGATATTAAACAGGTTAATATTTCATATCTCTATTTTTATTTTTCTAGAAACCTTTCTAATGAATCCTTAAAGATTCTCGATCAGAGCTCTTTCAATGTAATAGTGATTATTTCCATGTAAATTTTCTTACTTCAATATTATATATATATATATATATATATATATATATATATATATATATATATATATATATATATATACATATATCAGCATACGGTAGGTCTACCTCGACCGGACACATCAACAGCTTCGACTCCTACCAAGTATACATGAAGTGCTACGCGAAAAGCGCCAGTCACGACATCTATACTTTTTAACAGGCACCACCTGGTGAATAGCTTCTGCGTGGAAGTATTGTTTTCGCGTACCACTTTATGTATGCTTGGTAGGAGTCGAAGCTGTTGATGTGTCCAGTCGAGGGAGACCTACCCTATGCTGATGAGGGGCAACACACCCCGAAACCGGTTCATAGGTGGTTACTTCGGATGAATAAACCTAATAGTAGCGGCATATAGCCAGAGGAGTAGTTGTTTTTTGATACATAATCGACCCACATACATATTTGTAATACTTAAAGTTCGGGTTGAACCGCGTTTAGAAATTTGTTTATTTCGACGTTTCGGCTTCGATTTTGAAGCCATTTTCAAGAAGTAGAAAGTAAATTTTTGGGATAAGAAGTCATTTTTACACTGAGGTCTTAATCTGCCTACACCTCAGGTGTAGTCACGAAGGAAGAATGATTTCCACACAGACCTCGGGGTGAAAATCCCAAAAATTTACTTTCTACTTTTTAAAAATGGCTTCAAAATCAAAGCCGAAACGTCGGAATAAACAAATTTCTAGACGCGGTTCATCCAAACTTTAAGTATTACATATATATATATATATATATATATATATATATATATATATATATATATATATATGTATAATTTGTGGTTTTCAGGTAGATATAATGAAAAGTATCGTTCATTATTGTTAATATAATGAAACGGTCAACAAGTTCAGTTGTATGTTCGCGAATTTTTACCTCTTTAATAATTAAATAAGTCACTTTTAACGGGAAGTTGTTTTATTTTATTCGCTGCCTGCTCACAGGTTATGGGCCCAGTAAAGGTCAAAGTGCTAGAAGAATAAAAAGGAAAAAACAATAGTTAAAAGTGGAAACTAAAAACGTGGAACTTTGAGGTTAAGCTATAAGTAAGAAATTTGGCAATGGCTACAGCAACAGCAATGTTAAGTGTTAAACCATTTGACGGCACTGTTTTTGTCAATTGGGCATTCCGTATTAAGTTACTACCCGAGCATTAAGAAGTACTGGATATGCTAAAGAAGGATCCACCAGCAGAAACCGAATATCAAAAGGTAATTGCAGAATTTAAGAAGAAAGACATAAAGACAAGAAATGTGATTGTTCAGTGTCTAGGCGATAACATTTTAGAAATGATAAAAGCAGAGGTTTATGCTAAAAACATCATGCAAAAATTAGAAAGCACTTACTTGAAAAGAGGTATAGCAAATTTAGTACATTTACAAAGTAAATTAAGAAATATGAAGTATAGAGAAAAAGATTCTACGCAAGCTTTTATTATTGATTTTGAAAAGACAGTCTTAGACATTAAAAACAATGGAGGGAATATTGAAGAATCAGAAATAATTAATCAACTTTTATCAGCTTTACCAGAATCATATAACCATGTTGTGACTGCATTTGATATTTTGTACTGCCAATCAAGTACAAATATTACACTAGATGTCGTAAAAAACAGATTATTAATGGAAGAACAAAGAATTAATAAAAAGCAAAGCGAAACAGAAGGAGCACAGGCATTTATGGGAACAACAAGAAAAACATTTAACAGAGGAAAAGGAAATTATTCAGTACCAAGAAACTACAATGAAAATAGTGTACGAGGTAATGTACCTAATAACAGTAATGTCTTTCCATTTAAATGTTATAATTGTGGAAAGAAATGACATAAGAAATTTGAATGCAAGTACAGAAAAAGCTATAACCCTTCAGGAAATTCTCAGAACAATTTTCAAAGTCAACAATGTAACGTAATGGAACAAAATGAAGAATCAAATGATATAGCCTTTTTGTCTTCAGAAGAAATAGCCTTATCAAGTACAACATCAGAAATAAAATTTATTGTTGACAGTGGAGCCACTAACCACCTGGTAAATAAGGAAAGAAAAGTTTTTAACCGATGTAAAAGAAGTAAGTCATAAAATACAAGTTGCAAAGAAAGGTGAAATTGTAGAAGCAAAAAGGGATGGGAAATTACATTTAGAAACTCTTGATGGAAGAACTGTTAAGCTGGAAAGAGTTTTATTATGTAAAAATTTAACACATAATATATTATCAGTGAAGAAAATAGAACAAAAATGGTTTCAAATAGTATTCAAGGACAGTGAAGTACAAATCAAAAAGGAAAATAAAAACATCATCACAGGAATACTTACTGGAAACTTATATGTGTTACATTTTAATGTTCATGAAGCCATGTTAAATGTTACAGAAACCGACCAAGATTTATGGCATCGTAGAATGGGTCATTCGTCAAAATATTCATCTACTACAGTTTGTGAAGTGTGCCTTAAAGGAAAACAAACTCAAGCTCCATACAAAATTTTAGAAGAAGAAAGAAAACCAAAGAAAATTTTAGAAGTAGTCTTAACTGATGTATGTGGTCCCATAACTCCAGAATCAAATAATGGTAATCGATACTTTGTAACATTTATAGACCATTATTTACATTTTGCAGCTTGTAATTTTATACAACATAAGAGTGAAGTTTTTGAAAAATTTAGAAACTATGCTGCCATGACAGAAAATAAATTTAATACCAAAATTCAGCGACTCAGATGTGACAACGGAGGAGAGTATGTATCACACCAATTTAAAAATTTTTGTTCACAAAAAGGCATTCATGTAGAATATACTGTCAAATATACACCACAGCAAAATGAAGTAGCTGAAAGACTGAATAGATCAATCATGGAAAATGTAGATGTTTGATTTTTGAAGATGATTTATTAAAACAATTTTGGGAGGATGCTGTTGAAACATCTATTTATTTGTTAAACAGAACTAAAACCTCTGTAATAAAAGATCATAAAACACCTGCAGAGATTTGGTATGGTCAAAAACCTAATTTAGGAAAAATAAAACTTTTTGGATGTGATGCCTATCTTCACATACCAAAAGAAGAAAGACAATAAATTGGATGCAAGAAGCAAGAAAATGTTGTTAGCTGGTTATACAGATAATGGATATCGTTTGTGGGACATAGAAAAACAAAAAGTAATTATTGGAAGAAATTAAATCTTTAATGAAAGACAAAAAATTAAACAACAACGAGAACTAGTAATTAACGAGGAAAATAATAATGAAATGGACAATTTAAGCGAGACAGAACCAGATACACCTATTAAAACACAAAACCAAACAAATATCGAGAACCAAATTAAAGAAGAAACTGAATTAGATTCACCAAAAACCAGAAAAAGTACAAGAAAAAAGACATTATTTAAATGACGAAGAAGAACTAATGCTAGCACTGTCAATGCAAGATTTATCGCCAGAAACACCAAGTTCATATGAAGAAGCTGTACATTTGGACTCAACGTGAAAAGAAGCTATAAATAAGGAACTTGATGCTTTAAATAAAAACCAAACATGGACTTTAGTGCCAAAAACAAGTGTACCTAGTGATGAAAAAGTGATTGACTCAAAATGGATTTTTTGTGAAAAAGAAATCATAAGTGACAGTGGTAGTGAAAAAGTGAAGAAAGCAAGATTGGTAGCCCGAGGCTATCATTATCAAATCTAAAAGAAGAAGTGTATGCCTCAGTTGCCCGGATGGTAACTATAGGAATTTTGTTATCATTAACTGTGCAGGAAAACATGAAAATACATCAATTGGACGTTAAAAGTGCATTTCTCAATGGTTATTTAAAACAGCCTGTGTTCATAAAAGTACCTCAAGGACTTAATGTGAGTTACGATTTCGTTTGTAAAATAGAAAAAGCATTATACGGTTTAAGGCAATCGCCAAAATGTTGGTACGAAAAATTTAATAATTACATGTTAGAAATTGGTTTTATAAGATCAAAAAGTGATCCTTGTTTATATTTTAAAAACTCAGTTTATCTTCTTGTTCATGTAGATTACCTGATTATTGTATCAAAATTCTCTGAAAATATAAATGAAATCAAGAAAAATCTTGAGAAAATGTTTGAAATGCAGGATATGTCAAATAATACTAATTTAAGTTTTTAGGATTAAATATTATTTTTAATCAGGATAGTGTTATAATTCACCAAAAAGATTTGATTTGTAAAGTGTTGAAAGATTTTGAAATGAATGACTGTAAACCATCTAAAATACCTGGTCAACCAAAAATTAGAGTAGAAGAAAGTGAAAGCAAAAATTCTTATTTTGATTTAAAAAAATTGTCCTATAGGCAACTAGTAGGCTAATTAATGTACTTAATGTTAGGAAGTAGACCTGATATTAGCTTTGCTATCACTTACTTCAGTAAATATCAAAATTGTTATGAATTGCAACATTGGAAACAACTTAAAAATGTTTTAAAATATTTAAAAGAAACATTAAATTTTGGATTAGTTTTACCAAATTTAAAATAAATAAAAATATTCAAGGTAGTAGTTTAATTGCTTTTGTTGATTCAGATTTTGCAAGTGATTCAAGTGATCGGAAAAGTGTCTCAGGTTTTATTATAAAGTTTTTTGATAATTTAGTGTATTGGAAAACCAAGAAACAAAGTACAGTATCTCTTTCTAGTGCAGAAGCTGAATATATTGCTCTTTCAAACTGTTTAATAGAAGTAATTTTTATAAGTCAACTTTTGAATGAAATTTTGAATGATAATGTTTATCCAATAACTGTCTATGAGGATAATGAGTCGTGTATTAAAATGGCTTCTTCATTAGAAACAAAAAGATCTAAACACAGAGATGTTAAGCATCACTTTATTAGAGATTGTGTCAATAATGGACAAGTTATCTTAAAGTATTTGTCAACTAGAGAACAGATAGCCGACATGTTTACTAAGGCTCTACATACTGTACAATTTATATACTTGAGAAATAAGTTAAACCTTTTAGAAGTAGAAATTTAAATATTTATTGGCGAGTCAATCATATTTTACACAAATGCAAAATTGGGAGGGCATGTTAATATAATGTAACTTGAACAATTCTGATTTGTGTAAATCTAAATGTCAAATGTTAAAAAAGAAGAAGAGTGTGAGTAGTCTTTACCTACTCTCTCTATGAATGTAACGGTCAACAAGTTCAGTTGTATGTTCGCTAATTTTTACCTCTTTAATAATTAAATAAGTCACTTTTAACGGGAAGTTGTTTTATTTTATTCGCTGCCTGCTCACAATTACACGTCCACAAATCCGTGGGAGGCGCAGCGGAAACTTGTCGCACACGCACGAAAATAGCCTATTTTCTCGACTCCTAATGAAATATACTAAACTGGCAAGACAAAAATGGTGCAATTTTCTTTGCCAAATTATGATAACTTACAAACTTGCTTTGAAAATGATCTGTCAGGTGGCGTTTAGACCAACGCAAATGCGAATTGCAGTGCCAATTATAGTATTATTAATTCTTATTGGAACTGTACAAAAAGTTTCGAAAAGGAATTCTCTTTCCAGTTGCCGCCTTGACATAGGCGTCGGTATATTATTTTTTAGTGGTATTTTTTCAGTTACTTATTCTTACAATTATAGCAATTAATCACCCCACGTAAAAGTAGACAAATGTTATCTTAAATGAATTTTTCCACCTTTTGTAATTAAAAAAAACTTCGAAATTAAGGTAGTTGATTGCTGAGTCAAAAACTCTAAAATACAATGAAAATACAAATAATCACTCCAAATACTCGTGAAAAATATATTTACAAAAACATAGAGGCCATTAAAATTGCGCTAGAAAGTTTAAAATTCTTCTTCGCTACATTCGAATGAGGTGAAATCATCATCGGGTTGAATAACCATCGGATTTATGGAACCTTGCACATAATATTCTTTTATAACGTGGGCCACAACAGTTCTTTCACACACAACTATTACCTACTTCATTCACCACTTGCCTTATATTGTCAAGCACTGCAGCATCAAGGTCGGTGACTAATAAAAGCGAACGAGAAAATACTAGGTTTCGGTTTTGCATAAATAATTGGACTGTTATGCATGATTAATTTAGAACTTAGAGAATTCTGTATAATTGATTTATTACAAGCGGGTAATATATTTAAACCGCTTAAATTATTATATTTGTAAAACAATAACATCCAAGAAATATGTAGAGAAAAACAATCTCATTTCAACTGTAATACTTCCAGAGACTTGTTTCAGAAAATCATACTTCTTACCCGTAAATTTAAACCAAAGAATTGGACAGTTAGAGGCAGTGAGGGAAAATTGGGCTGCTGATCAAGATCAGGTGATTGTGGTCTGGCATCAGTATTGTATGGATCTTTATGCTGACAATGACTATCTTAAGAATCGTGAAAACAACATCACCCTATTTGAACCGGATATTCTGATCTCGGACATTCAAGCTGCCATAAACAAATTAAAATCCAATAAGTCTCCTGGAATTATACATAAGATATGTCAGGGAAAATGGAAGACTTGTTTATGGCCAGATGACTGGAGAACATCAGTCTTTGTACCACTTTATAAAAAAGGTGACACCAATAACTGTGATGATAACTACAGATTACTAGCCTTGATATCTCATACCAGCAAGGTTTTCCTGTATATTCTTTGATCCTGTTTGGAACACTTTCTTTTATGGAAGATATCCCCTGAACAAGCTGGATTCACAAGGGAAAGAGGCACTAGGGAGCAAATTCTAAATATTAGACAAATTATTGAAAAGTCGAGAGAGTTCTATACTCCTACGTATTATGTTTTGTCGATTAAAGCAAAGCTTTTGATAACGTAAAATGGGAAAAGCTCTGGTCTATTACGTTATCAATGGGTGTCCCAGACCATCTAGTGCATCTTATACAACAGTTATATGATAACAATTCTGCACGCGTTAGGGTTGATAAATGCTTGTCTGATGAAGGTGCCACATGCAAGGGTGTGAGACAGGGCTGTGTTCTCTCGCCGCTTCTTTTTAATATCTATAGTGAATTTATTATGAGACAGGTTCTAGAGGACTGGCAGGGTGGAGTAAATATTGGTGGCGCAAAATTGTCTAACTTAAGGTTTGCCGATAATACAACCTTGATAGCTGCCTCCCAGAGAGAAATTCTGGAACTCCTGATGAGACTTGAAGATGTCAGTGCTTTTTACGGCCTAAACATAAATTATTATGAAACAAAAATTATGATCATTGATAGAGAACATAACAACTACCCTGAGACTCGGACTATTGGACACTGTGAATTTGTCAACAGTTTCGTCTACCTTGGAGCCCTAATAGAAAATACCGGGGATGTAATGACGAAATAAGACGGCGTATTCAGCTTGCTAGGTCAGCAATGACACAGTTAAATAAAGTATGGAGGGATTGAAATATTACAAAACAAACTAAAATCATGAGTACCTTAGTCTTTTTGGTCTTTCTATATGCTTCAGAATCTTGGACTGTCAATGAAGTAGATCGTCGTTTGTCCAGTATCGTATACTCTCGAATTCTTACATTTTTCGGACACATCAGTCGAAGTGAGCATATAAAAAGGCTTATTGTGCAGGTAAAACCTGAAGGCGTGGCCGATCACCAAATCGATGGGTGGATGTTACAAAAAATTATTAGATGCTACTCTTCCACAAGCGGCTTACATATCATTTAATCGAGATAAATGGCGAGATGCAATCAAGAGAGCCATCCAAAACATTGAACCTCGTTAATATGGGTCACAACACATCTGCAAAGATGTTATGATTGGGAAAAAAAATTTTTGTGTATCAATCAAATGACTGCAAAACTACTCCAAATAATAATTTTAGGCTATTAGCAAATATCTGTTAGTGCCAAATTTGTTGTAATAGGCTAGGTGTACAAACAATGTCTTAGACAGACAATACTAAATTAACCCTGCAAACTCTATTTTTGCAGTACTTACTGGCTAAGGGTGAGTTTACCAAATTACTATATTTAAAAAAATTATGTAGTACTTTGTTTGATACAATTAAACCAATGGAAAAATTATAAAAAAACATAGTTTTTAGGAATACATAACTAATAATTTTATTGGAATAATACAGAATCAGAATGTTGTATTAGCTTTTTTGCAATTAACATAAAAATTTTAAATTAAAAAGGTCTGTTTACAGTACAGTTTAAATAGGGTTAGTTTTTCTTTACATGTTTCCTAAAGAGTGCTTCTCTAAAATGGATTTTTTTTATGTAGGGTAAACTGAAAATTTAATTTTTTAATTTCTACGTTGAAATCAATCACGGTTAGCACGAAAAACATAATATTTTGTATTTTGCAAGTGTACCTGGGTGTTAAAAACGATAATGTTTTTAATATAATGTATGCTTTCTCCATGAGCATTCTAAATACTTGTGGATTTTGTTATGAATATAGCAAATATTTTATGATAAATTATTATTTTAAAAAAAGTTTAATAATTTATTAAATTCCATTAAATTATCTGATATACACTGTTATATTTGTTGGGAAACTTGTTTGTAATCCATTTTGAGAGGTGCCAACCCAAAAATGTAGTGTCGCAAGAAGGTACAGAAATATCCTGACGGCGTCACAAAAATATCAAGACACTTGCAACCCTTGGTTATCGTAAACATATATACGCTATTTAAAAACAAGTTTTTGGTTATTGTAAGGTTTGTTGCAACTCGTATCCAGAGAAATAAAAGGGCGACCCATTGTCCCTACATCTTAAAATGATATACTCGTACAAGTAATATTGCTAAACAGCACAGACATGTGGTTAATATTAAGAAAACATGTGCATTATTGTAAGCAATCTTTTTTAGATACAGTTGCTAATAGTTCTCTTTTAGAAGTAGTCGTTAATGCTCTTTTTTGAAAACGGTCGCTAAAAGTTCTCGTTAATGATTCACTCTCGAAGGTGAACATTGGTAGTCGCGAATAATCCTCGTTTGAAAACTGTCGTTGTATAGTACTTGATTGAAAAAAGTTGCTGATGCTACTCTTTCGTAATAAGTGTTAATATTTCACACTCGAAGGTGAATGTTAAGTTTTCTTGAAACTTGGAAAAGAGTACATGTTTTTAGTCTTAATATAAAAAAACACTAGAAAAATTAAGTATAAAAACCTATTAATCTCGATCAGTTGATTCTAAAAGTGCTCATTTTAAACTTAAAATATTAAATATTAATTGATTTGGACTCCTTTCTATTTTTCGTTGGTACGTTGTTTTGTTTTTGTTACATTATTAAAAGTTATAAAAATAAGTTGTTTTTATTGGAACTTTGATCCAGAATATATAATAAAAAAATGCAATGACTCTCAACACAGTGAACCAGCAAAACATGATGATATGAAAAACCCTATGGTTGAGCGAGAAAAAAAACCCCTCTCTTCATCAATATTAATCACATATTTACTTAATTAACCAAAATATTTGGGTACATAAAGGATTTTACAGTTAATAAATGATTTAAAATAAATATTCTTCTTCTTCTTCTACTCGTTTAAGATCCTAGTGATCTGTTAATTACGGGCTTGCCGTCGCTGTCGTAACATTTCATATGATGTGGACTATGACAAATCAATATTAAATAATACAAACACATATTAAAATTTTGTTTCATTTTTCAACATTGATTGGATTTATTTATGTGCTGCTTTTAAATTTAATTCCTATATTATTTACGTATTTTTTAATTACTAAAACTTTATAGTTAAGTTTGCATTAAATAGTAAATTTAAATTATATTTAAAGAAAAAACAATATTTATTATGTTTGTTTTAAAAAAGTTTAAAATCTTAAAAAACTGATTAGTATAACATTGTTTGTTTAATATTAATTTTAATTTTGGAGTACTTACTAAATTATTTTTTTTTTAAATTCCAGCTTTATTTACAATCTGTTACAATGTACATATAACAATAAGTTAATTGTGTGTTCATATAAAGAAACTTGTAGAAATCAGTTTTTCAACTGGTTCCTATATTTACATTAGTTATATTATAATATAACTAAGTAGTTAAAGAACAGCGCTTCAAGCGCAAAGGAGTGGGGAGAGGAGTGATGGAAAGTGGGGGGCGAAGTGGGGGATGCTTCGGTAGAAGGAGTGGGGGAAGTGGTGGGAGAAGGAATGGGGGATGTGGCGGGAGAAGGAGTGGAGAGATGACATTGTTGACATATGAAATTGTTCACATATGACAGGAGTGTCGGGAGAAGGAGTGGGGGAAAGACATATGACATATGTCAACAATGCCGTATGTGAACAATGGCAACAATGCCGTATGTAAACAATGGCAACAATGTCACCAATGACAACAATGTCATATTTTAACAATGGCTACAATGTTACATGTCAACAATGTCAACAATGCTCTATGTAAACAATGGCAGTCAACAATGCCGTATGCAAACAATGTTAACAATGGCAACAATGTCATATGTTAACAATGGCTACAATGTCATATGTCAACGATGCCCAATGTAAACAATGGCAACAATGTCATATGTCAACAATATCATATGTAAACAATGGTAGTCAACAATGCCGTATGTAAACAATGGCAACAATGTCATATGTCAACAATGGCTACAATGTCTACTAATGTGACATGTCACGTTGTTGTGCATCTGTGTATGTTTTTAAACGTACTCACGTGACGTTTTACGTGACGCTTGACATACTTTGCGTAACGTTGAATCGTTTGATAAGTCACATGCTAACATTCGTTAAGGACCATTTGACTTCTTGATTTGTGACATTCCCTGTACATGAACAAAAATATCCAACATGTGTGTGTGTGTTTTTAATGTGACACGTTATGTATAACGTGACATGTGACGTTTTACGTGACGCTTGACTACTCAAGTGATATTTAACGTACTCACGTGACGTTTAACGTGACACTTGACGTACTTTAAGCAACGCTGCATCGTTTGATGGGTCGCATACCAACATTCGTTAAGGTCCTTTTGACTTATTAATTTACGACATACCTCTACTTATCCAAACATAATGATATTTGATTTCAACATTTTCATTGTCGATAGGTGGCGCTTTATAATCATTTAATTTCCGAAAATACTGATCTTGTATTAGTAACAAATTGACGTGACGTTTCATTTTATTTTTAGTAAACACAACAGGTATAACTATGTAAAATGATCTCTTCTCTGTTTCATTCAATTCTAAAGCATGGACGTTAACTGAAATTTCGTTTAGTTTCTTGAACTTTGAAATTTGATTTAATTTAATTGGAATTTCCAACCCCTTTATATTAAGAACGGTGTATCTTAAAATTAGCGTATGGGAATTTTCATAAAAACAATTTTTCCCATGCCAACATTCCTTAAGGTTCTTTTGACTTCTTAATTTGTGACATACCCTAAACATGTACAACAATATCTTACACATTTAAACTGGGACTATGTGTGTGTGTAATTATTATCTCTGTCGCAATCAATATAATATAATACGATATAATATAATACGATAACAAAAGTTATCTGGCATCGCAGTTCAAGGTTATTTTTAACAAAAATAATGTTACAAATATATATTAGTATATCCAATCTTGCACGATAAAATTAATATGCGTAGTAGCTACATGGTATAGCTTTCTGTTTGGTAAGTCAAAGGATTCAGGTTCGAATCACCAAGAAACCAGCTTTTTTTTAACGCTTACGTCACACCAAACATTGTCGACCATTATCTGGTAGTTCAAGGTTATTTTTAATAAAAATGTCACAAATATATATTTGTATATCCAATCTTGCACGATAAAATTAATATGCGAGTTATCTGAATGGTATAGCTATCTGTTTGGTAAGTCAAAGGGTTCAGGTTCGAATCTCCGAGAAACCAAGTTTTTTTCAACGCTTACGTCACACCAACGTTCTTACGGAACCCTCTTAATCAAAATCTCCACCCCTCTCCCTGTCAAATGTCAAAAATGTAATTTCCTAATGGGGCCGACAATGTCAACAATACCGTATGTAAACAATGGTAACAATGTTATATGTCAACAATGTCATAATTCAACAATGGCAACATGCCGTATGTCAACAATGGCAACAATGCCATATGTAAACAATGGCAACAATGTCATATGTCATTTCCCCCACTCCTTCTTCCGCCACTCCTGTCATATGTCAACAATGTCATCTCCCCACTCCTTCTTCCGCAGCTTCCCTCACTTCACCCCCACTTCCCCCACTCCTCCCCCCACTCCTTTGCGCTTGAAGCGCTTTTTTTAAACTACCTAACTACAGTGAACGTGTATTAAGAGTCTGCTAAAAACGGTACAGTGAGTCACTTGGGTAGTGACCTTTCAACGTCTATGTGGCGATTAGCCAGTAGTGTTTGTGCAACATTAAGCCAAGCTGCTTTCTCTTCGTGAAAATGTGTTTCTTCCATGTCATTCTTCGATCTAAGTGGATACCGAGATACTTCACCTTCTCTCGCTGAGGGATTTGGATATTATTTAATTTAACTAGAGAACAAGTGTTTTTACGATTTGTACTAATTTACTCTCGTTGACTTTGATCCTCCATTTAATTAGCCAAAACTGGATTTGAAGTATGTATAATTGCAGCTGATGTGAAACCATGTTTTCTTTTACATCTGAGGTTAAGATGGCTGGGTCATCAGCGAAAATCGCATCAGTGGCGTTCCCAGCGGTTGGTAAACCGGATGTGTACAGGAGATACAGAAGATGACCAAGGACACTTTCTTGAGGCACGCCAGCATTAATTAGGTGGAAGGGTGAGAATTCGTTCAGGTATTTTACACGGTAGTGGCGGTCTTGTAGGTAAGATTTTAGGATGCAAAAATAATTGACGGAAAGTGTTTTTCTTAGTTTGTACATCAGCCCTTGGTGCCAGACTCTGTCAAAGGCTTGATTAATGTCAAGAAACATGGCAGAACAATATTTCTTTTCTTGAAGATCTAGCGAGATTTCTTTAACAATTCGATGAATTTGCTCAATTGTGGAGTGTTGCCTTCTAAAGCCGAACTGGAAGGTGGGGATTATCTGGAGTTCTATTAAAATTGGTTCTAGTCTATTTTTTAATAGTTATTCAAATAGTTTGAATATTAGGGGTAGTAGGCTTATGGGCCTGCTGTTTCTTCAGGAGATTTACCTGGTTTCTGGATTAAAATTATCTCTGCTGTTTTCCACTGGATTGGAAAATGTCCGGTTCTAATAATGGAGTTAAAAATAAAGGTCAAAAGCGTCAATGCTTTACTGGGTAATTCAGATAAGATTTTTGCTGTTATTAAGTCATAACCGGGTGATTTTTTAGTATTTTACTGACGGATGGCTTGAGAAATCTGCGACAGCTTTAGGTATTTTAAAGGAAGTTCAAGCTGATATGGTTATTCAAGTAGCTCAGAAATATTGGTATGTGGAACGTTAATGTGTTTAATCGGGTGGGGTTGAAATACACTCTCCAGGTGGTCGGCAAAAGATTTGGCTTTTTTTAAGTTACATTTATCTATTTTCCGTCTTTTGTGCGAATGGGAGGATTGTATAATTGAGGTCGCTCTATTTTCTTCGTCGCCTTCCAAAGTAAATAGTCAGTTTTTGGATGCAGTTAGGTTCCTCAGATAATTTTGAATACTATTATTTTTATAATTGTTGAGCATAGTTTTAATTTCGCGAATAGCTGTATTAATTTTTCTTTTGGTTTCTGGTGATCTTGTAATTTGCAAGTTTTTTCTTAATTTTTGTTTTTGCATAATTTTTTCTCTGATGTCCGTAGGTAATAAGTTAGACTTAATTTGCTTAGAGATTTCAGGTGTAGCTTCCCAAGCTGCAATTTGAGTGGTTGTGGTAAGGTGTTCTACAGCATCGGTAATGTCAGATGGAGTTTTTATAGGAACCATTAGGTCTAAATTGTTTTAAATGATTTCACGAAATCTGCTCCAATTTAGTCTATTACATAAGATCGAAGGATTGCTTGTTTGTTGGATTGTAGTACTTACAGATATAATGACTGGTGAATGGTCTGATGACAATTCTAGGCTAGAAGTTGCTCTGCATTGGCTTGTTGGTTTTCCTTTCACTTCACAAAAGTCGACCAGGTCTGGTAGCTTGTTAGGGTCAGTTGGCCAGTAGGTTGGTTCGCCTGTGGATAGGTAGTTTAGATTATATTTCTGCAAAGTCAAGTAAAGCTCTCTTCCTTTTGAATTGATCAGTCTGTAACCCCAAAATGTATGTTTGGAGTTGCTCGCTTTTGATTGAGTGCCTAGGTGGACAATATATGGCTGCTATCGTAAGTGGACCTAACCAGTCTTCGATTATCAAGTTAGTAGCTTGTAAGTAATTTTTTATGTATTTGTGTGATTCATAATGTTTTATTGAGTTTTTTATTATTATTCCTGTTCCACCATGGGCAGTGCCATCGGGGTGGTTTGTTAGGTAAGTAGTATATTTATTCATTCTAAAATAGCTTCTATTTGTTGCATGGGTTTTTGAAATAAGCATAATATCAATGTTGTTTGTGAGGATAAATGTCTTTATCTCCTCAGCGTGTTGTATAAGACCATTAGCGTTCCAGATTGTTATGTTTAGATACTTGTTCATTATGAGAGTTTTATTATGACGGTAGTTAAAATATTTTACATGGTTTCTATTTGTTCAGTAAGGGGTTTTCATCATATTCTTGAGTTCAGAGAGATCATTAGTTTGCAAGCGAGCTTTATATGTGAATGTTGTATTTGGGACTGGATCTTGTTGGATAGTCGTTGCTTGAGCGTAACTTATTCCGGATTTAACATTTCCAGATTTTTGTAGCGTCTGACTTTTTTGTCGTAAGCTCGGATATCTTTTTTGAATAAGATCCTTGTAGACTGCGCATCCCTTGTAGTTTGCTGAATGGTTAACCTCGCAAAACACACACTTTACGTTTGCGGATTTTTCTTTCCTTGGACAATTTTGGGTAGCGTGATCACCAATACATTTCACACACCTTGGTCTTAGGTGGCAAAATGATTTAGTGTGTCCATAGCGTTGACAGTTGGCGCACTGTGGAATATCTCTTTTGTATCGTGGTACTTCTACGGTTACTTTTTGGTTGAGAAGATACTGAATGTCATAAATCTCTTTGTTATTTGTAGCAGGTTTTAAATCAATAAAAAACATTGAAAGTGGATCTTTTGTTTTATAATATTTAATATTCCAGATGTTATCAACTGAGTGTCAAAAGTTTTCTATTTCCTTTTAAAGATCTTCTAATTGTACGGAATAATGGATATTTTTAAGCACCACTCGAAAGTTTCTTTCTTCCTTGACTTTGTATGTGAAAAATTCAGTATTTTTGTTGGCAGGTTCTTTAGTAATTACTGTGTAAGTGTTTTTTGTTTTTGGTTGTAATCTGACTTGATTGAAGTTTAGGACTTTAAACTCGTAATTATTTTTGCTACTTGATTTAGTAAATTGATCAAGGAGGAAATAAATAAATAAATAAAATAAATTTTTTTCAAGTGACTGGACAAGTTTTAAACAACAAATAAATATTTGCTGTTTGATTTAATGTATTAGTTATTGATTTATTTATTATTATATGTAGAAAACTAATTTACTACCATATTTTAATACCCTATTAAATGAAATGCATAACGCAAAGCTGCAGATGTCAATATACGAATACTATTACGTCTGTCTGTTTAAACATACTGAAATTAAGAATTATGTAGGTACCTATATTTAATTTAAATTATTATTTGTGTTTATTGGGATAAAAAATCATTTGTTGGTATTGTTTATATTATGTATATTTATTGTGACAAATGGTATGGTTAACAAAAATTTAATCTTATTATACTAAAACAACTGACTTGCGAACATGAACCGGTCACCTCAGCGATGTGCCATTGATTTAATTTGAAAGGTACAGAGTGAATGTTTAAAAATTAATTAAAGTATAACAATTAAGGAAAGAAAAATAAATTGTCAATATTCTGGTCGTAGTTACGTGAAAAAATCAATAATCCAAAACTTTAAAATTCAAAGCCGTTTGATTAGATTTTGTAATTTTGTAAATTTTTAATCAAGATTTTTGGATTTTTGGAACCATTTGCTTTAGCGAGACTACAAAGGACAACAAATAAGGATAAAAACAATGCAAGGAATGGGTATAAAAGGTTGAAAGGTGTAGCAAAAGAGGTAAAGATTTCCTTGCCCAAACAAGTACACCTTACGGGCTTCGCAAACGACATTGCGGCAATAATAGTGGCAGACAGCGTTAAAGAAGCTGAACTACTTATTTAATCCACCGTAAAAGCAGTTGCTACCTGCCTAGCTACCAGCTAAGTTTAGCTAAACTTAGATGGTCACACTGACTTGTCAAAATTGGTTCGCCGAACTCTATAGCATGGTACAACACTAAGATCAGCAAAGTCGGTACCCTATTAAGCGGTTTAGATAGACACAAAGTTGTCCTTTCAGGAGCATCTCGAACGTGCGTCACCCGGAGCTAAAAAGACGATATTTACTCGGAGTGACTCAGTTGGATAAAGTAAAAAATAGTGAGATAAGAAAACGCTGTGGTGTAAAAGAAGATGTAGTTACAAAGATAGATAAAGGAATGCTTGGATGATTTGGACAACGTGGAAGGAAGTGGTTTTTGCCTACCCCTACGGGAAAAAGTCGTGACTATATGTATGTATGTATGTATGTTTCGGCAGTAAATATTGCAACTGCCCTGTAGATTCATTAACGCGGAGACACCCACCATCACCTTTTTCTAGCCAAAAGATTATTTTAAAAATTTGGCAACCCCACTTTTATAGAGTACCGACCCCTATGTTTCTACTTTTAGGAACAAATCAATGTAAGTAGTCTTTTTTTGGCCAGCATGAAAAGTGTTTGTGTGTAATTTAGGTACATACATGTATTCTTTTTTATTTACATGGTAGTCTTAAAAATTAATTCTGGTAATTTTAATAATTATTAGAGAAGTAACACATCCCCGTTAGATAACAACAATAAATAAGTAGTTGCCGTGAAATTTTCCTTTAAATTTTATTAACGTGGCTATTTTAAAAATTCATTTACGTTGATAAATCTAGCCACGTTAATGAGTGTTATTCACGGAAATAAATGTTTTATGATTTCCGTGTTACTTTTAGCGCAATGGCAAAAACAAAACGTATTTATGATGAAGAAAAATTACGCAGAAAGCGAGAATGCGAAAAACGAAAAAAGAAAAAAATAAAAAATGATCCACTGCGAAACGCTATTCATAAATATAAAAAACATAAACGATATAAGCAGAATAAATGAAAGGGGATTGTCAAACTGATAAGTAGCCTTACTCCAAGGCAACAAAATATAAAGAGGAGTAACTGGAGAAAACACTCTAAAAAATAATTACAAAAGAAAAAAGTTATAAAGAACTTGATGTCTGGAACACCTTTAAGCGAAAGTTGTTTTTACAGAATTAAAAAAAAGTGTAATGTCTATTAAACATTCGTGGTCAACAAAAAGTAAAGTAGAGGCAATGATAAAATGTACAATATTATCAACAGAAACATACATACATACCTTATAGTCACGCCTTTTTTCCGTAGGGGTAGGCAGAGTAGGCTACGGTTCTTGCACACACCTTTTGCTTGCTCCACTTTTATCAGTGCTCTCATACTAGTCCATTGAAATGTTACATTTTTTAGGCCTTACCTTGCGTTTTTTAGAGGACGCAATTTTATTTTTTTGATGTGTAGGGGGGGTCAGTGTAAAGCTAAAACCAAGTTTGTGGGGTCGCCACCCTTGTCCCACGGCCGCCATCTTGAAAATAGGGGTTGAAATGGTTTTTACGATATATCTCTTAAACTATTTATTTGATAAAAAAAATTTATTAACATTTTTTGTTGCAAACTAAATTCTCTACAACTTTAGTCCAGTAATTTTTTGTCGTAGAACTATAAATAAAAAAGTTATAAGCGAAAATCTTCAGATTCGAGAAAAAAATTTATATTTTTCGATATAACTTTTTTTTTTATCATTTTACGAAAAAATGATATTTAACCATTTTTGTAGATCATTTTTGAAGAAACAACTTTTATTTACATCATTTTTTCATTAAGTCAATAGCTAAGGTTTTACAGCGCTCCGAAGTGAGTACTATTTTTGTATATAGTCCATTGAAAAGTTACATTTGGGGTTGCGTTTTTTAGAGGACGCAATTTTATTTTTTTGATGTGTAGGGGGGGTCAGTGTAAAGCTAAAACCAAGTTTGTGGGGTCGCTACCCTTGTCCCACGGCCGCCATCTTGAAAATAGGGGTTAAAATGGTTTTTACGATATATCTCTTAAACTATTTATTTGATAAAAAAATTTATTAACATTTTTTGTTGCAAATTAAATTCTCTACAACTTTGTTTTGGTAATTTTTGGTCGTAGAACTTTAAATAAAAAAGTTATAAGCGAAAATCTTCAGAAATTCGAGAAAATTTTTTATATTTTTCGATATAACTTTTTTTTTATAATCATGATGATGAACCGCCGACATTAACACCGTTTCCTTCTCCAGTTCTCCCACTGGTATTTAATTCAGAAAGCCGATCAGATGCTGAGCCGCAGCCTGGTCCATCGAAACGACTGAGGACGGAGTAGTTCTAATTTAGAAAGTCACCGTGGATTATGCCTATTGGGGATAACACGTAAAAAAAAACTACCTCGTGGTTGGTGGGGAAAAGAGTCAATAATTAATTATTAATAATATTGCAAAATTTGTAATTAAAAAAGTTATAATAACAAAATAAAAAAAAAACAATAACTGATGACATATTACATACAAACGTATAATATAGGTATAGTTAAGAATATTGAAAAATAGTACTCACTTCGGAGCGCTGTAAAACCTTAGCTATTGACTTAATGAAAAAATGATGCAAATAAAAGTTGTTCCTCCAAAAACGATCTACAAAAATAGTCAGATATCATTTTTTCGTAAAATGATAAAAAAAAAAGTTATATCGAAAAATATAAATTTTTTTCTTGAATCTCTGAAGATTTTCGCTTATAACTTTTTTATTTATAGTTCTACGACAAAAAATTACTAAATCAAAGTTGTAGAGAATTTAATTTGCAACAAAAAATGTTAATAAATTTTTTTTATCAAATAAATAGTTTAAGAGATATATCGTAAAAACCATTTCAACCCCTATTTTCAAGATGGCAGCCGTGGGACAAGGGTGGCGACCCCACAAACTTGGTTTTAGCTTTACACTGACCCCCCCTACACATCAAAAAAATAAAATTGCGTCCTCTAAAAAACGCAACCCCAAATGTAACTTTTCAATGGACTATACATGCTTATCGGTTGTTGGTACTTTTGACCTGGCCTTTTTTTTTAAACAATGTTGAACTGATCGAGATATGTTCGCCGATGTCGACCTCTACCGACTTGTCCGTTTACACTTACTTTAAAAATTTGTTTCGTCAATCTTTCCTTATCCATCCTTTTTACGTGTCCAAACCATCTAAGCATTCCTTTATCTATTTTTGTAACCACATCTTTTTTTACACCGCAGCGTCCTCTTATCTCACTATTCTTCACTTTATCAAACCGAGTCACTCTGGCTATACTTCCCAGACTACTTATCTCTGCAGCATTAATCCTATTTTCATGCTTTTTTTGCCAAATCCAACATTTACTACCATAAATAAGTGTAAGAACCAACACACCTCTACACAGCCAGACGAGCCTTTTTTGACACTTTCTGGCTGTTCATAAAGCTATGCAGTGCCCCTTTCATTTGTTTTCCTGTCAACACCTTTCGCTCAATGTCGCTGTCATAGTTTCCATCTCTCGTAAACTTTAAAACCAAGTACAAAAACTCATATAATTGTTCCACTTTTTTCCCTTAATCAAAACTTCACAGTTTGTCATGCTTTTTTTTCTTTTAAAAAACCATTACTTTCGTTTTGCTTACATTTATTTTTATCCCGTTAATTTTCAGGGCATCATGCTTAACATTAACTATCACCTGCAACTCCTCTTCAGATGACGCTAATATTACTTTATCATCGGCGTAAAGAAGGCATTTAACGATCAAATCATTCATTTTAATCCATGCGCACTCTCTTTCAAATTTTTTAAACAAACGTCCATGTATAAGCCATGGCGAAGCCACACATCCCTGTCTCACACCTTTTTCGATAATAAACCAGTCCGTGCAAGCTTCATTTATCCTGTCACAAGCAGTGGAATCCTCGTAAAGTGATTTTAGTGCTCATAATAAACTACCGCTCACCCCATACATAGACAATGTCGACCACAGTTTACTCTTTACCACTCTGTGATTGGACTTTTCCAAGTCTATTAAAGCACAATAGACCTTCTGACTTGAAGAAGCGTTGTCCTGGAAAAAAGGTAATTTTACGAGAGGAGGTAAAAAAAAACAAAAACGTTTTTTTAATGCTTTTTTTAAGTTATTGCATAATAATTTTATGGAGCAAAATAATACCAAAATTTCATTAGCAGCTTTTTGCAAAATGCGTCCATTTTGGGTATTTCCTCCTAAGGCTTCAGACAGAGACTCGTGCCTTTAAGCCATTCATAAAAACTTTAATTTTATTATCCAATGTTTTTTCTTTCTTCTTTTGGTACCATATCAGGTCCTCCTGCTATTGGCAATCACAGTGGCGAGCTGTGCTCTCTCTTCGGAGATTCTAGAGAGTTGTTCTTCGCTTTGAATTATGGTCCACTCTCTAAGATTCCCTAACCACGAGGCTTTTCTTTTACCGACTTTTCTACGCACTTCATTATAAGTTGATAAATATGGTAACGATCACCCCTGGGTATGTGACCTAGATAGGACAGCTTTCGGCATTTAACTGTTATAAGTTGTTCGCGGACGGCGCTTGCTCTATTTAAAACCGCTTCATTTGTCTGCACGGGATTTAAAGCATTTGTTTATGTAACCATGTGTAGCACTTGATCATTCTCTGGCGGAGCTATAAATTTAGATTATTATTGCAGAAGAGCGTTGTCATTCTTTGAAAGGTTGCGCGAGCTGACTCGATCCTGCACTTGACTTCTGTATATGTTTACATAGAGGTAAAGTTTTAAAAGAAAACAATTTTGACGACATCATTACTACAGTATGTTGTTGTAAATTTTCGAAACCTTGTTTACAACGTAAGTGTCAAAAGTGTAAGACTAACAAGTCAATGTTTACTGTAAAAGATTACGTGTGGAATAAAATTATAACCTATCCCCAATGGATTATAAAAAAGAAAAAAGGATAAGTGCTAAAATAAAATAAAAATCACAGTGCAACTCGTTGGATGAACGAGTCTTTGGAAAGAGATCTTCTGCAGGTCTCCAAAGTGACCACGAAGGGGTGTAAAGTCTGAACTTGACGGGTTAATCTCGAAGAAACAGCTAAAGGAAGAACGATTGTTGTTATTTCTATAAAATATCTATAAAATGGAGACAAATTGCTAACTTTATTATGGTGTTCCAGGAAAGTGAGCAAGTTTGTAAGCGAGGCATTACCGACCAGACGAATCGCCCTTTTTTGGATGGAATCCAATAGTTTCAGGATATGTTTAGGTGCTGCACTCCAAATATGGGAACAGTACTCCAGGACTGGTAAGAGTGGGGAATCGTCGAGTGGGGAACCAGAATCTTGTTTAGTTCAACGCCCTGAAAACACAAAGTGCCACGTTTTCCAAGAAAATGAATTCTCCAAATCATTCCATCACAATGTCCGGAAATACCCTTGAATCAAGTCTTGATTTTGGGAGTTAAGGTGTCTAATAATATGTCTTGGCATGACCATGTTGCTAACATCGCAAAGTCAGCAATCCAGAGGCTAGGTTTTCTGTGGAAAGCTAAAAAGATTTACTCCTGATCAACTGTTGAGGACGAACAAGGCTCAAATCCAACCTCTACTAAACTATTGCTCGCACATTTGAGGTTCAGCACCAAGGCATTCTCTTCGTCTTGTAGATTCCATTTAAAAAAAGGGCCATTTTGTTGATAAACAGCTCAACTCTCACAGATACCATTCACCCACTAGAACATAAAAGAAGAGTTGCAGACCAGTCATTACTCTACAGATATTTCCATGGCAGATGCTCCAAAGAAATAAAAACTCTTGTAACACCACTGGCCACATTCGGCCGAAGATCAGTCTCACCCATTTATTCTTAAGATTGACACTACAAGGACTAATCTCCAACAAGAATCCTTCTTTTATCCTCCTTCTAATAGTCGCAGTGCGGGCCGTCCGCGGCCCACACGATAGGTCTACCCTTTTTGCGACTATTTTCAGTAAAAAAAAAAATTGTGCTTTTTTGATTATAAGTAGCTGACTGAAGGTAAAGTAGCTTTTGGCACGAAACAGAAAACATATTGGAAGAATGACCTATATTTCAGATAACACCGTAAATAATTTCTAGAAATTTTATGTCAATTGCATCAACCCGGACTCATCTATTGGTGTTTTCTAATTGTTTATAATTAATAAAAAAAAGCTACCAGTCTACCAGCATTTAACACGTAAATGTACCTTCTTGTTAATAATATATTTTTACCCGTTTTATACAACAATTTCGTCTACAATGACTAGCCTATTAAGCGCAGCTACCGTAGTTATAATATCGGAATCCCATACATAATTCAAACCAAATATTGACTTCAGCCAACTCACTCAATATTGAGATATTCCATTATAAAGGTGACGGCTTCACATACTCATGGCTATTTCAATGTTTAGAATATACCGGATAAGACTTGGGAACTAAAATCTGGAACTTGAAGTGCAACTTTGTAGTAAACATCTATTCAAATATATACCTTCCATTTGTTAGATGTGAAATACCGCTAGAAATGTGAATATACTACTGTGTTAAGTATTCAACACTCCAATCTGTAATTTCCAATAGCTGTGTTGCAGTATAGTTTAGGTCCTTAATAAATATGTGGAAATTGGAGGATGTTTTTAATTACAGATGAGACTAGAGTAAGCATAGGTTGTTACTAGAGCTGTTTATTTAATATATGTACCTCTTTTATGTTCGTTTGAATACATATCTTTGTTAAAATCTACAAAGCATATCCAAATAAAAATACCAATAATTTAAAACTAACCATAAGGCAAATTTTTTGTGCAATTAATTTTTTGAAATTACCTAATAATAAATGACTTTTATTTTAAAAAACTATTATGCATACATTGATTAGTTTTTATAATCTGAGATAAAAACATTAGCTCCAAAAATGTTTAACACTAAATTATTAACAAGTCATGTAACTATATTTCAAGAAAAAGGTTTTTAGTCATTAGTATAGTTGAATGGGTAATTAAAATGCCTTTAAATGAGGTATCGTATGACTCACACTTCCATTTAATAAAATCATCGATGGCCTCATCACGCTCATGCAGATGAAGTCAAAAAAAACAAATTAAAAAAGTCACGTTTAGATTTAAAAACAGAAAATATTTTTCTCTGAAGTAATCAATTTACCAAATAAAATTATTTCTTTCATTTGAACCATACTGTTTAGTACTTTTGATAACTTAAAATAATTTAGTAAAGCTTATATTTACCCACTTTTATTCCTTATTTTGCAAAAAGGGTATAAAAATAAAAATTCTTAAAATATTCTTTAAATAATTGGGTGATGATGAATTTACAAATGTATGGTATTTCTTTCTATTTCAATTATATATAATTAAGAAGTGAAAATCCGATTAAATTATGTTTACATTATTTTGAAATTGTTTAATTCAGGAATCAAATAAAATGGTTAACTTCTTCAACTCCTTTTATTTGTACAAGCTTTAAAAGCAACCAATTACTTAAATCCCAAACAAGATCTCTTTCTATCTCTCCATCGTTGCTCCTTAAACGATTGACAGTACGAGAAAAAATCTCCAAAAGGATATAGACAGAATAAAAAATCGATTGAGGCAACAAAGTTTGAAATGGGATTTATGTGACCAAAATGTGTCGACCTTTAATTCAGACACCAGTATAAACGTGTCCTCGTATAAACTACACAGGATAAGCAATCACCAGTCGTAGTTTCAATCAGTGTACTCTATTTGAGGGGATTCAGAAAAAAAGGTGAAGTCGACAAAAAAAGAATGATTTACAATGCTCCTGAGTAATGTCTACATTGGTTTCTTTACCAAGCTTCGCAAGCAATCTTGAAATTTAAACTTATTTATGAACTAAGTCGAATTTGTTTAAAATAAAAAAAATATTTGTTATTAGGAAAACCAAAAGTTAACAAAATTTTAGCTTTTAAATATTAAATAATTTATTTATATACTTGTGGAACATAAACACTTTCAGAGATAAAGTCATGTTATTTAAAAAAGTTTTATTTATTTTAGTGCTATATATTTTTTTTTGTTTAAAATATTAGAGTACTGCACGAAAATGCTGTAAAAAATATACCATACATATTTAATATAAAGAAATAATAAAAAATTTGTATTAAATTTAAAAGTTTTAAATAAAAACAAAATTGCAACTTTAAGGTAACCCACTTTAGAAAGGTAGTGACTCTAAATGTTGAAATTAGTATACAAGGATAGCTCACGAATAATTGTCCATAATATAGTTGGCGCTGAATGACAAATGCAAATACAGTAACGGGCAAAAGCTTGTTGTATGACATTAGTGTGTGCCAATTAGCATCAGCGCATTAGTTCGTGTATGTTAAATATTAATTTTTTTCCATTGAGGTGTGCGTGATTTTATAAAAATGAACAAAATTGGGATAAGAAGTGCGATAAAGAACTTTTGTAAAACGGGGTTATCACCACAAGAAATTAATGAGGATATGGTAGAAGTATTGGGTGACTCTGTCCCTTTGTACCAGTTAATCAAGAACTGGTTACGGGATTTTAAACTGGGAAGAGAGTCCTGACAACATGCACCAGGTGCAGGAGACCCCAAACCTGAGGTGACCAAAAAAAATGTAAATTTAGTCAATGACATGGTATTAAATGTCAAAAGAATTACAGTCAAGACTATAGCAGTGACATGTAGGTTTTTTGTTGGAAGCGTTAAAAAAATTAAACTTCAAGAATGGGTTTTAAAAAACTCTCTGCACGTTGAGTTCCATGAATGCTGAAGGCAGATCAGAAGCGTGTTGGCCAGGTTGCAGCGGAGATAAATTTTGAGATCATTAACAGGAAATCCGATGAATTTAAACGAAAATTACTTACAGTCGACGAAACATGGATTCATTACATCCAAAATATAAAAAACAAAGCATGACATGGCAGCATAGGGGTTCCACTCGCCCTTGAAAATTTAGTGTTGTCCCAGCACTTTGCAGGTGTTATTTTTGTGGAATATTTACCGCGTGGGCGCACCATAACAGGTGAATTTTGTGCGAGTTTAATACCAAAAGTACGTGAAGTGATCAGAGAAAAGAGAAGAGAAAAATGGAGTCGAGTTGTGCTTTTCCACCAGGAAAATGCTTCGGTCCACAAAAGTTGTGTTGCAATGGCTGCCATTTAAAATGAAAAATTTGAATATGTTTGAAAAACTTTCTTATTTTTGGCTCCCAGCGACTACCATCTATCCCCAAAATTAAAAGAACATTCTTGTGGAATCCGCTTTGCTAATGCTAACGAAGTAATGTCGGCGGTAGATGCATGACTGAAGACTTAAAGTTCTGAATTTTTTTCAAAAGGGTTTAAAACACTTCAGCACCGATATCATCCACATACATACATACATATAGTCACGCATTTTTTCTATAGGGAAAGGCAGAGACCACTTCCTTCCAATTGCTACGGTTCTTACACACATCCTTTGCCTCCTCTACTTTCATCAGTACTCTCATACATGCTCGTCGGTTGTTGGTACTCTTGACCTGGCCTTTCTTCAAAACAATGTTGATCCGATCGAGATATGTTCGCCGAGGTCGACCTCTACCGAGTTGTCCATTCACACTCGCCTTATAAATTTGTTTCGTCAATCTTCCTTCATCCATCCTTTCTACGTGTTTAAACCATCTAAGTATTCCTTTATCTATCTTTGTAGCTACATCTTTATTTTACACGACAGCGTTCTCTTATCTCCATATTCTTCACTTTATCCAACCGAGTCACTCCGGCTATACTCTTAGAGCAGCATTAATCCTATTTTTATGCTTCTTCTGCCAAACCCAACATTCACTACCATACATAAGTGTAGGAACCAACACAACTCTATGCACAGCCAGAAGTGCCTTTTTTGACACTTTCTGGCTATTCATAAAGCTATGCAGTGTCCCATTCATTTTTTTTTCTCCCAACACCCTTCGCTCAATGTCACTGTCATACTTTCCATCTATCGTAAACTTTGAACCCAAGTACACAAATTCATTTACTTGTTCCACTCTTTCTTCCTCAATCGAAATTTCGCAGTTTGTTATGCTTTCTTCTCTTTCAAAAACCCTTACTTTTGTTTTGCTTACATTTATTTTAATCCCTTTGATTTTTAGGGCATCATGCATAACATTAACCATCGCCTGCAACTCCTCTTCAGATAACGCTAATATGACTTGATCATCGGCGTAAGGAAGGCATTTGACGATCAAATCATTCATTTTCAATCCATCTTTTTGCTTACATCTACTGCTTTACGCTTTAAGTGTATAAACGTTGCAGGTGACTTTGTTGAGATATAAATTATTTTTATTTCTCTTATTTTGTTTGCTACTATGTTAGGGACAACAATTCGTGAACTAACTTCGTATGTAGTTACTACCAATCAAAATTCCTATTTTTTGTTCTCATCATTTCGTAATATAAAAACGTGATGGCGCCAAGTGAGTTTTACGTAATGCACCAACTTTTCTTAAAAATGAAAAATTTTTGAAAAAAAATAGGAAAAATTTGACGAATATTATACAGACTTTTTAACACTTGCATTTTAATCTTTCTTTGTATATTTTTTAAAAAAATTTATTACTTTTTCAATAATATCAGTAAATATCTTTTAAATTTTGGCTATTTTAAAAGTTTTAAAAAATACAAAATTACAAAAATAAATACATGGAGGCTTAGTAACAGTGTTAGAATGTTAGATGGCAGTGTTGTGGATGCTTAATATGTTTATGAAATATAACCAGATTCAAATTACTGATGGTATATTGACTATACTGGTTGATTTATAAAAAATATGCAATCACTAAATTGTAGCTTCCAGACCTTATGATATGATGATTCTGCCTTATGCAAATATTGCTTGTTTCCGAGATACCGGGTGTTTTAAGTTTAAATATGATTTATTTTCGCAATTATTTTTCATGATTTCCCAATTTATATTTGAAAATTGGCAATTTTGCGTCTTTTGGCTTGGGAATTGCCAATTTGGACGAAAAATATTGGTTTTGCTTCTATTTAGTAGTAGCATAGCTTGGCTCAAAATTGTTTTATATTAATAGAACACATAATTTAATTAGACTTTATTATTATCTTCTTTAAAACAATGTAGGATCACTATCTGAGCATATTGGCCGCTTTTCAATTCCCAGCCAAAGTTTAATGACAAAGGCAGATTAGGATAGGTCTGGTCAGCACGGCACCATTCTTTGGTTTGAAAACGAACTCTATCAACATATGGTATTAGTGATTCTCTTGTTGGTTTTACCCTTGAGTCACTTTCTTTAAGAATACCCACCATCTCAATTCTCCAATGTCTAAAATTTTTGTGCCAGGTACATATACTTATACTATTAATAGTAGTCAATTTTCATCAAAAAATGTTTCCAAGCTTATAAGTTTGCTTAAAAGTTTAAGAATATCATTATCTGCTTTACTGCTTTTCTTCCTGTGATGTCACTTCCAGATAATTCATGTAGGCCTCATATCGCTAAAGTTTTTTTTTGACCCAAAGAATCAGTTATTTTGCGGAGACTTATCATTCTTTGATTTTGACCAACTCCAGTTACAAAGATGTATGGCGTCACAAAAACCAAACAGCGCAATTTTAAAACAAACACCCGGTACTTACACTATTACGTAACATATAATACTGCCAGTGATAGTTGCGGGGTGGACTAAGTAGCTCAACAATGGTCACTGCCAGTCCCAAGCTTGGAAAAAAGAGGAGGGTTATAGCGATAGGTTAGCTCCCTATCCTATGGAAAAAAAATTATGCTACAAATCCCAAAACAAAGCCTCGGGTATCGGACGGATTACACGGAAAAAGACATAAGCAAAGAAAATGGCTAAATAATATAGGATGCTGGAATGTTCAAGGACTTAGTACAAATAAGAAGCAAGTTTTTAGAGAGCTTCGCTCATATAACATGGATATCGCAGTACTCAGCGAAACGAAAAAAAAAGAAAATAATTACGCTGACGAGTACTTACACTTCTGGAGTGGAGTAGACAAGTCGAAAAGAGCCAAAGCGGGAGTGGCTATACCACTTAAAAAGAAAAGGGAGAGAAACATAGTAAACTGGAACCCAGTAAGTAAAAGAATACTAATGGTCGATATAAAAGCAGAAGGAAGAGAATTTTTGGCATATATGCACCCACAGACGACTCGGACAAAAACACAAAAGACGCCTTTTTTGACGAACTCTCTGAAGAATTAAATAAAACAAAAATCAAACAAGAAATACTATTATTGGAGGATCTAAACGGTAGAGTAGGCAAAGCTCTTAACAGTAGGGTAATCGGACGATACGGAGAGGATGAAGAAAACGACAACGGAAAAAGGTGGGAAGAAATATGTAAACAGCATTCACTACAAATATTAAATGGATTCTTCCAACACAAAGATATAAACAAATACACTTGTGTACAAAGAACAAAGAAACAAAATTAAAAACAATAATAGACTACATCGTAGCTAAACAAAACTCATCAATAATAAGTATTCCACATACGCAAGAGAAAAAAAAACAAAAAGAAAATATTATAACTTAGAGAGCTTAAAAAACGAATCCACAAGCTTCCTTTATAAACTACGACTTGCACAAAAACTAGAAGAAGTAACGAGCACAGCAGAGGAAATGTATGAAGGGTTAAAAAGCAAATATATATATATATATATATATATATATATATATATATATGCAAAAATGTGTAACTGATCGTTTAAAAACCAGATTATTTTCGCTGTATAATACCTATTTTTATATAGTTATATGTGTGGGTCGATTATACATCAGATAACAACTACTCCCCTGACTATGTGTCGCGACAGGTATTGAATTACATCCAATGTATAATCGTGTATAACACCCCATCTTTGGAAGCAAGATATACAAATGCTTGTTAAATAGGACAAAAGGGTATTGAATTTATTTGCTCGAAGAAACCACCTGTATACTAGTTTTGGATTGATTGCTCCTCATCAGTACAGGGCAGGTTTTCTCGAACAAACACATTCAACCTTAGACTCCTATTAAGTACACATGAAGGACCACGCAAAAGCGTTAGCTATTTATACAGATAAGAAATGTAAATATTAGTGTATTATGGTTATCTGAAATTTAATTGTTTTTTATTAAGAATATGTGTATAAATAGCACTCAGGTCATCAATATCTGTTCTTTTGTTAATGGTGTTATACTTATTTTTATTGATATGTACCATTTCTAAAAATAGCCTTTTTGTTAAAATGCTTTCCATATCCAAAATTTTCGTATCCTTATAATCAATACAATGATTCTCATCAATAGCATGAGTGGCTAGGGCACTTTATCAAATTCCGTGAATGGATTGGGACAAAATTTACATTGGTCAAACAAAACAACTTTTAAAAGATCAAATAACAGGTCATAAAAGTGACTGTAGGAGGCACATAAAATCATGTGCCCTAGCTAGCTAGCTAGCTGCTAAGGGTCGCAGAGGAGGGGTCCCGACTCACATGATACCTAACCTACCCAAATAAATTAAAAAAAACCTCTAATCTATATATATATATAAATTCTGTGGCATATGTGCTGATAGTGTTCCGAGCAGCTTTTGATGACAACATTGCTTCTACTAATGCTCCTGGTAGGATTCTCTGGTTTAGGATTGTCTCCAGTTCATCTCGCTGAGGTTTAAAACTTGGGCACTTAAAGAAAACGTGCTCTGCATCTTCAGTAGCTCCTGGGCAGGACAAGCACTCCAAAGAATTATTGTGCTTAAAGCGGTGTAGGTACTCTCGAAAGCAGCCATGTCCTGACAACATCTGCGTCAGGTAATAGTTGACCTCACCATGGTTACGGTTTAGCCAAACTTTGATCCTTGGTTTGAGACGATGCGTCCACCTACCATTTACTGCGGCATCCCACTGTAATTGCCATCGAGCGATGCTATTTTGGCGTTCTTCTATTCCAAGCTTCTCAGCGCTTAGTGTGATTAATCCCTTTCGATTGCCACGTCTTTTTTGTTCTCTATAGAGTACTCTGCCAGTGGTCTCTCTACTGGCAAATTATGCCCGAGCCCAGCCGTAGAGGGTAGAAGAAAAAAAAAATATAAAAGTGAGCCGCGCCACCGACTTAGACGGTTCAAGCCGAAAACCCCTAGGTCTTATAGGCACTAGCAGAGCCACACGATAAACAACTGAGATTATGGTGAACTAAATAAATAAAATTATAGCTAAAATATTTTAGATACTTTACTTCTACAATAAATCAAAGTACACAGTTCAATAATAAAATTATAACAAATGTAGTAAAAATTAACAGCCAACAATAATCAAAGTACACAGTTCTATAATAAACTTATAACAAATATAGTCAAAATCAACAGCTAACAATAAATCAAAAATCCAAAGTTTACGATTCCATAAAATAACCAAAACAAAAGTAAGAATAACAAACTTTACCAAGTTACCAAAAAAACGTATACAAGTCAACTTTTTAATAATACTTAATCAAACATTCACATAAAGCTGCTAATTTACTCATGTTTTTCCCATTTACATAAAGATTTACACTGTTAAAATAATCGAGCTTATTTAAAAATATTTCTTTTTACAATGGCTGTCCTTTAAAATATCAATATTGTAGGATATTTACAAATAAGTATGAAGAAAACATTTTTATTTGGACACAAAGAACTATTGAGAAGATTACTTTAATCAAAGTTCAGCCTTGGCATATTATCCAATGCAATAAATAGTTTTCAACAATGTACCATATTAATAAATTAAAACAAAACTTAATCGTGGTGTCAAAAATAAGTCACGTCGTTAAATATTTAAAAATAAATCACTTGTAACCTTTGGGTATACGAATTCACTACTCCTGTGGCCGGTATTGGTTATGGAACGGCACCTGCTAATTAACAATGGCTTCCCTCAATCAAATCCCGCATGCGGTTATTTTAACTCGACACCAAAATCCAAAATATTAACAACAAAGGTAAGATGGTATGGTCAAGTTAAAAATTAAATGGCTTTTCTTCAAAATCCAATTAAGATGGCCCAAATACAGCCAGGTTCTGCACACTTGCCAATATCACACCGTCCCAAAAATTTTCACCACACCACTCCCAAGACTGCCACCAAACGACTGACTACTTCCCAAGCCGGATATCAAGAAAAATGACACGGAACCGACGTCAACCAACAATATTCGCAAATCTATGTTCCACACTCAGAATCGCGCTCGTCCGTGTTGATAGCCAGCATTATCCACACAGAAATGCAAACCAAACAATAATATAACCGACAACACACAACAATCGAGGCCAAAAACCAAAGCAAAATCTAATAACGAAAACCCCCACTTAATCTCCATCGATTAACGAAAATGCCACAGCCATTAACAATCTAATCCTATCACAACAAGGTATGCAACACTATTTACAACGAATGATATATTTAAGTTACAACAAAATACGGTACACGACACTATTTACGAGTACCTGATGAATACAAAACTATCAGAGACCCAATTATAATGGAACTGTAGAAGGGAAAAAATAGGCACGTTACACGATGGTAAAGGTTCTGTCTTGTCTCATCTAGGACTCTGAGAGGCAGAGTTCCAGAGTTCCGCAAACTGCTTCCTCAGATATTGTGCGGAAGGCACTGGCTACTCTTAGAGCACTGAGACGGTAGACTGGTCCAGCCTTTCTCTATGATACTTGCGTTTCCAGTGCGTCTAACCAAATGGATATTCTATATGTGAGCACTGATGTGACTACTAATGACAGCAATAGCCTTCTGCTCTGCTTTGGGCCACCGACGTTTGGCATTGGTGATGCTTTGGCACTCACGTGATTAACTTGCTGCTTAAATAAGGTCAGGCATCTAGCATCACTTCCAGATATCGAATAAATGGTTTTGATATGATTTCTTGTTCGCCGACTTTCAGCTTGATAAATTTCATCTCTTTTCTGCTGGTAATAATCACTGCTTCGGTCTTTTCCTTGGCCAGCTGCAGGTTCACTGAATTCATTCACCGGTTAACTTGCTCGAGGGTGATATTGAACATATGGGTAATCTTGTCAAGGTGTTTGGCGACTGTCGCCAGATTCCCAGGGTTGGGTACTCAGTTGTCTGTTTAACTCTGCTATTAGTACTACGTCTAGCTCTAGTTCACGCATGGTTTGCATCAGCAAATCTTGCACTGCCTCACAGTAATTTAGGTTGAGTTGCAGTATTTTTATGTCTGTTTTTATTTCATCTTCTGGAGTGCCTCTTAAAATACCGGACATCTGTTAGTGCCAGCATGATGAGCAGCATTCTCTGCACCGTGACTTTCAGCCTATAGTGCACATTTCACTGGATTTTTACAGTCAGTGATCTTGTGCCCTTCTTCTCCACATTTGATGCAGAGTTTGGGCCGATCTATCTTGCTTGTGCATTGACTACCGCGGTGTCCAAAATGTCAGCACCTAAAGCATTGGATTGGTCTTATTACTGTTCGGATCCGACAGCTGACCCAGCTAATCTTAATGTGACCGTTTTCTCTAAAGCATTTCTGCGCTGCAGTTGTTTCAAGTGTCACTACTGCCATCTGGGTCCCTCTGTAGGCGTCACGTATTTTTATATTCTTCAAGGGAATCTTCAGGTCTTCTCCAGACGCCTCATTGTGTGTGTGTGTGTGTGTGTGTGTGTGTGTGTGTGTGTGTGTGTGTGTGTGTGTGTGTGTGTGTGTGTGTGTGTGTGTGTGTGTGTGTGTGTGTGTGTGTGTTGTTACTAAGAAATGATTGATTATATTAAAAAAAAAATTTAAATGTTATAAACCATAGAAAATAGCTCCCTCTTTGGAAATGATAAAAAAGTTAGAAATAATACGGTTAACCTAACCTAACCTAACATAAACAGAATATTGTTATTGACAATTACAATTTGTTATAAACAATTTGAATTCGTTTTTTATGTTTTATATTATACAAGAATTTTTTGCAAAACTTTTAAACAACAAATTATATGGTATTTTTTCATTTTTTTCACAGTAAAGTTAGTTGGTGGATCTCTCGGGTCGCACTGGATAGCACTGATATTATATTTTACTCATAGTTTAGCCAAAAATAAAATTTGATTTGATTTACTAAACACAACAAAGTGTAATTAGCGCCCTCTATTAGCAATGCTAAATTAAAGTCCAAATTGGTAATCCTTATGCCAAAAAACTTAAAATTTTCAATTCATAAATAGAATTGTTAAATCATGAAAATTTTTTGCGAAAATCAAAATCCATATTTAAACTTTAAAAAGCTCTCGGAAACTAGCAATACATATTTCTATAAGGCATTATGGGCAGAATCATTACATTTTGAGATCTAGAATCTACAATTTAGAAATTCGACATTCTTAAAGAATCACCCAGTAGAAAACAGAATAAAAATTCTTAGGCGCTAATCTAGCTACTATTACATTATATGTTTAAAAAACTAAGTCTCGTTAAAACAGATAAACTTGGCGGCCACACCTTAAACTTTGACACCATAACTCTTTCCACAATTAAATTTGAAACTGAATCAAACACTTTAAGCAAATGTGTTCCCCTCCTAAATTTAATTTTGTTTTTTATTGAATTTTCCTTTTAATATTTGTATTTGAAAAAATAATTAATTTTGTTATTTATCTCTTTGAAAATTGCCCACTTGTTAGGGTAATTGGCGGAATAAGAAAAAAAACATTTAAAGATATAATTTTAAGAAGATTAGTAATTAAATTTACGGCATTACTTGGCATTGCTTGCGCAATAAAAATCTCTTGCACTAATTAATCAGTTAGTAACCACTCTCTTTTCAACACTTTTTACTGGGATTGCACAACTTTAACCGGATTACTAAAAAATAAATTCTAAATTAAATAATGCGTAAATTTTAAGATTTGCAATTATAAATATTTACTGTTAAAAAAAATATTTTTTTTTAAATATTAAACCCACCTGCTTGATATATTTTAATAAAGGGGCATTTCATGAGAAGCAGGCAGCGCAAAAAATGGAAGGTTCTAAAATTTGTTCATATTATACCCAAATGTACTTTTAAATGGTACTTCTGAACGGGAACAACTTTTTTTGTGTGAGGCTTGGTTGCCAAGTTATAGGCTTCTAAAAAATTGACGTTTGTAATCAAAGGATTTTTGGAAGCTTTTTTGGAATTAAACAAATGTATGTACAAAAATATTACTGTTCTTTTTAATTTTTAAATCAGGAATTTTAATAACTATAACTATTTTTTTTAATTTTTTTACATTTAAATAAAGTTAAAAATATATTAATTTTACCAAACAGTTTAAAAATAAGATCTACATTCGTTTAGGAGATACATGAATACATATGAATACATACAGTGCTTTCATTTTTAAACCAGCCAGTACAAATAATGTTTAATTTTGCGCAAATTTAAGTAATACAAAAGAAACATCGAATTTTAAATCAAGAGGAAGGTTTAAAAATGTTATTATGCTGATTTCAAGTGGAACCCCTTTAACCTCTCCCAATCCTTCTTCAAAAGGTCAAATAGCAACTTCTACCTTGTGACCCAACAAATAAAAACCCAAAAAAAATGCAAATTATCCACAAAAAAAAACTATTTCATCAATTTATTTTGCTTATAACAACAAATTTTGTGAAATACCATGAGACCATAACAAAAACGTCGTACGCCATTGTTGGATAGGTAGATGTCTTAGTAGGAATAATTTAGTTTACTTCTGACCTTCTTCTCACCTTTTTGACATTTTTTGTTATTTTGTGTCTATGTTTGAAGAATAAATAAATATATTTATTAGTTATTCGTGACGTTAAATTAGCCATTATTTGCTGCTGTAGCATCTTAAATTATTTTAAAGTACTGTGTATTTTATTTGAAAGAACGATTAAAAATTGTTTTTATTCATATCTTGAATACAACGACCGATTAATACAAGGCACGCTGCCATTCTACCACACATATCTCATCGCCGAGAGTTTTTGTAGGATTTTTAATGAATAACCGCCTGGACATCAATTCATTGATGTTTTTAAAAACAATCGGAGCCCTTAGTGGCTCGCGCTACGCTAACGTGGCCAACCTGACAGTGGGACGTTCTCTGCCTATTTTGTTCGGTTTCATCCTGACACCGACTGGGTGTTTCGGAGATCACGTCTACAGGAACGTACGAACTGTAAATATAAAAAACACGCATTTATAACATTATTTTTCCTACAATTTATCATTAGTAAACATTAGTGTACAAGATAAAGTAAGGTAGTGCAAAATATACCAAAAGGCAAAACACAAATTCCCAAGCATAAACAACTCTCGTATAATAGCTGCCATAAGGAAACACAAGTGCCCAAGCGCTAACACAGATCTCTGCCAGAAAGCAACAAAATTGTCCAAGCCATCAACATTACTCAAATTACTTAAACCGGGTATGATATCCGCCAATAGGCGACACAAGTGCCCAAACATCAGTACCCATTCAAAAATTACTTAAACCGGGTCTGATATCCACCAGAAGGCAACACAAGGTCCCAAGCATCAGTACCCATTAAAAAATAACTTAAATTGGGTATGATATACGCCAGAAGGTAACACAAGTGCCCAAGCATCAGTACCCATTCAAAAATTACTTAGTTAGTAGCATTAATTAAAAATTTTAACATTAAGACTAGGCACTATCGCTAACACGGCAGTCGAATAAAGCAAAAATATTACCTTACAGCCTTTCTTTGCAATCATATATAAATCAAGGATATCAGTACAATCCTCAGGATCCATTCTTTATTCCACAGTCACATTTGATAAGCCAATGCGGAAGTAATTCTGGTAGACTCTGCAACATCTCCAACCCTCCCTAATTCGTATTGATTGGGAGATAAAATGTTTGTTTCTTTATAGGGTCCAATCCATGCAGACTCAAATTTGTTAGGTTTTAGAGTATCTCTAGACAGTAATACATAATCGTCAATGTTAAATGTTTTTTGAGGTTTTAAATGCTTGTTTCCATAATTTTCTTGTTGCTTGGCATTATTTGCAAGACGCTTTTAAATAAATTCTCTTCATTTTTCATGTTGTAGAACAGTCAGGGAAAGTTTATCTTTGGAAGCATTGTTAATGATACGTTGTATTTCTGGTATTCTATTGTCACAACCAAACAAAGTTTAAAGCGGTGTTCGTTTAGTGGTTTTATTTACAGTTGAGTTAATAATTAGTTGGATACGCGATACAAGTGTACTCCATTGTAAGGTAACTTCGGATTGTACTCGTAAAAGATTGGCAACAAAACGTATGCAGCATTAAGCTTGGCCATTTGCTTGATGAACGTATGGTGTGATAAAGTGCTATTCTATATCCCATACTTGCACAAGCTCATGTTTTTGTACAGCTTTCAGCGAAGTGTCATTGTCAGTAATAATACGTGCGGGCGTGCCTACAAGGTATATGATATCTAGTATGCAATCTGCTACGTCGTCAGTTTTAAGGCTTCTTAGTGCATATAAAAATCCAGTATTTAAAACATGCATCTACAGGGACAAAAACATGTGTAAATCCATCTTTAGTCTTTGTTAATGGTCCAAGGCAATCAATATGAAGAGGGTCAATTGGAATTGCAACTTTTGGTATAAACCAAATATTAAAAGATGTTCTGGGTGTGCGTTTACGGGTGAGACAAGTAAAACATGCGTCAATATATTTTTTGATAAACATACGCATTCTGGGAAACCAAAAGTGAGAGCTTATGCTCAACTAAGTTTTATCCAGACCTATGTGAGCTTTCGGAAGTACTCAATTTCTTTATTTACAAACATAAAATGATAATGATGATTTAAAAATATAGATTGTACCGTATACGGTATATAAATTAACATGTTACACATATTTCATTTCAAAATAAGATAAGTAATAGCAATTATTTTATTTTTGTGTGTACCCACCTATGTATACATTTTTACTAAAAAGGGGTAAAGGGTGTAAAATTTATTTTGCACACAGGCGGCCGTATGGCTTGGCGCGCCCCTGCTCCGAATAGACACATTATATTTTCAAACCAAATACTCTTTGAAAAAATTAAACGTACCTAAAAACCATTTTACGTACTTACGTAAGTTACAACACGGGAAATGTTTACTTCACACTATTTGAAGTACTTAATAGAAAAATGTATTTAATAAAAATTAATTACGTTCTCACAGTGCAGCATTTAATAATGACAGAATTATAAAACAAGTTCGGATTTTTACGATATACGCATTCATCATCCAACAATAAAACACGAAAATAAAAATTATACACATCTTTAAGTTTTAAATAATTTTATTAATTACTACCGATATCATATTCAACACACTTTTTACTGTGACTACTATTAATGTAAAAATGTAGAATTAGGTTCTCATCATTTGCATAACGCAAATCGTTATAAACGTTTTAATTTTCTCCACGAGTACCACTGTGCTCACTTTATTCATTAAACTAATTTTAAATAACCAATTTACAAAATATAATCAAATTAATTAACGTTTATTTTATTTAAAAGTTAAATATTTAATTTACCAAACGTAAAATTACTTATCACAATAAATCTATCCATCTATCGGTACAATTAAAAAATTATTACTATCTTTTTTCAATTTTATTATTATATTATAGTATTATATATTTCAGTGTTAAGTTTTATCTTTTTTGTTAAAACGTAAACATAATATAATTATTTTCAGTTAGGATGTCTAACTTTTTTTAAAACACTGCTAAAATTATTAAATGCAAAAATTAAGCTAAAGTACTTTTGGATTACTTTTTGGTTTTAAAAACCAATTGATTTTTAACTTGGTTTATTAAATTTTCTATTTGTCTCTTGCATTTATAATAAGATAAATTTTTACAAAACTTATATTATACATTACTTTGATGTTAAAAACCTGTACCAGTAAAACCTAACCGAATAACTTGAATCACTTGCCTTGCTTTGTAAGTCGACACATAGGTACTTTTCTTTTTTTTATTTTTAATATTAATTACGGAAGATAAATATACTAATTATTTAATATATGTAATTTATTGTTAAACAAAACACACTGTGGACGAGTAATCCCACTTCTGATGCAAGCTTTATTTAAAGCTTGAAAACAACGACCAATTAATTCAAGGCACGCAGTTATTCTACCACACATATCTCATTGCCGTGAGTTTTTGTAGGATTTTTAATGAATCACCGCCTGGACATGAATTCATCAATATTTTTAAGCCCAATCGGGGCCCTTAGTGGCGTTGCATCACGCTATGCTAATAAAAATAATATTTATTTATTTTTTATTTATTTATGGTCATCAAAACAAGTGCTCCTTAGAAACAGCTTAAATTTTTAATGAAGAGCATCCTGATATATGCAACCAGACGATGATAAAGTTAGTACGGAAATTTGGAGAAACAAGATACGTTTGTAATAAAAAGATAATAACCCCAGAGTTTTCGACGAAGTTGCACAAATTGAAATACTGGGTCATTTTGATATAGATCTTACCTATTTAATTTTAAAAGTATCTTCTTCTTCTTTTGGTGCCCTATCTGTCTTCAGACGTTCGCTATCATCATGCTTATAATTTCCTGAAACCTTTCCCTATCGGCTGTCGCACGAAACAGTTCTTCGGCCGAAAGTCCACACCATTGCCTGATATTGCGTAGCCAGGACAGCTTTTTTCACCCTATCCACCTTTTACCTTTCACTTTTCCCTGCATTATGAGGCGCAGTAGCTAATATTTAGATCCTCTGATTATGTGTTCAAAGTACTCCGTTTTTCTCCTCTTTATGGTGTTTAGCAGTTGCCGTTCCGTGTCCATCATGTCCACATAACATCTTAAGACCCTTTTACGAAGATGCATTGACAGATTTCTATTACATAAAACTGGTTTCCATATCTTAAAGGCATTGCGTGATATTTCAATCCGTGTTGTTATCTCTTTATCAGAGTCCGCATTCGCAATAAATTAGCTGCCCAGATATTTAAAATGGTGTACACGTTTTATCTCCTCCCCACCGATCCAAATCTGCCTCTGATGTACATTTATTTTTCCGACTGCCATCCACTTTGTTTTTGTTATGTTGATTTTGAGACCTCCTCGACGACTTGCTTCGTTCACCAGATTTACTAATGTTTAGAGGTCTTCCAGATTCTTTGCCAGAATGGCTGTATCATCAGCGTATCTAATATTGTTGATTGTTTCTCCGCCGAGTCTTACACCCTCTTGTCTGTCATCTTAAGCTTTCATGAATATTTATTCTGAGTATAGGTTAAAAAGGCTTGGCGATAGAAAACAGTCTTGTCGTACTCCACGTGAAAAGTAGGTCGTGTTGTACTCGGTCAAATGCATTTTCGAAGTCGATGAAGCAGACATAGACATTCTTTTGGAATTCACAGCTTTGAAGTAGAACGCGCATACAAAATAAAGCCTCTCTGGTCTCCAGACCACTTCTAAATCCAAATTGTTTGTCACTCATTTTACTTTCGCATAGTAGGAATATTCGATTTTGTATAATTCGCAAAAAGATCTTAAGCGTGTGACTTATTAGGCTAATAAGTCTAAACTGGCTGCATTAAGTGGGTCTACTCTTCTTTGTTATTGTTATGAAGAGCGATTCTAGCCAATCGTCTGGTATTTTTCCTTCGCTGTATATTTTATTAACAAGTGCGATTATGCAAGTAATACTCTCTTCGTCTAGAAGTTTAAGCAGTTCAGCAGGAATTTGGTCTGGTCCGGGCGCCTTGTTATTTTTTGCTTGTTGTATTGCTTTCTTGACCTCTGCCTTCAGTATACTGGGGCCTCTGTCTATCTCGTTGTCACAGATAGCAAGTGCCATGTTTCCTCGGTTGGCATTGTCAAAGAGGTCAGTGACGTACCTCTCCCATTCTCTGCATTGTTGTTCGTGATCAGGGAATTTTCCGTCTGAGTCTTTAAGTAGGTGAACACGTTTTGGTTTTCTAATTCCGGAGGTATATTTGAGTTTTTTATGGAGATTGAAGCTGTCGTGTCTTTTCATGAGATATTCTATTTTTTTACAGGAGTTTTCAAGCCATAATTCTTTAGCTTGTTTAATTTTCTTTTTTATTCTTCTGTTGATATCTCGGTATCTGCCAATGTCTTTATTTTTATATTCTCTTTGAGATTCCATTAGGTTCTGGATTTCTTGTGTCATCCTTTTTTTTTGCTAGTCTCTTAGATGGTTTTAGGGAATCCTTTGCTTGTTCCATAATCGGTCTTTGTATCTTATGCCAGTATTCATTAATGGCTTTGTTTTTATTTAGTGTTTCCTTTATTTTGTGTATTTCTGCGTTTATTTGCTGAGATATCCGTTCACGTGTTTCAGAGTTTCTGAGGGGATCGAAGCATAATCTTCTCGCTTTATATGGTTTTTTTGGTCTTTTTAATTTAACTTGGATTTTGGAACAAAGTAAGTTGTGGTTTCAGTTTATGTCAGCGCCTGGGTAGGTTTTAACGGTTTTAATGCTGTTTCGGAAACGGTGATTTTTCAAAATGTAATATATTTGGTTCCGTACTATTGTACCATACTGTCCGTCTTGCGGCGATTTCCATGTGTATAGGCGTCTTTTTGGAAGTTGGAACCAAGTATTCGTAATAACAAAATCAGCCTCTTGACAGAATTCGATTAGTCATTTATTGATTTCTTTCTCCCAGACCGAAATTTCCGGTGAAACCACCCGTGGCTTTCTGTCCCACCTTTGCGTAAAATCTCCCATAAGTATTGTTATTTCATGTTTTTTTGTTGTTTTTAGCACTTCTTCTATTTGATGATAAAATTCTTTGATTTCATGTTTATCTTTATCTGCAGTGAGGGCATACACTTGGACGATATTTATACCTACTGGTTTAACGTTTAGCCGTATCAACATCACCCTGTCTGACAGTGGGATGAAATTAGTGACATATTTACTAATATTCTCTTTCATGATTATTGATACCCCGTTTCTGTGCATATGGTCTTGGTTTCCACAGAAATAGAAGCGTATCCGTCCGTTATATAAGTTTTAGTGCTTGGCCATCTAGTCTCACTTACTTCCATGACAGTGATGTCTAGTTTGTTCATTTCAAGGAGTAGATTTCTTAGTTTTCCTGCCTCATACGGGGTTGTTAAATTCCATGTGGCTTACCTATACAGGTTTCTGAGTTTCGTTCTTTGTTTGGTAGTATTTAATTCGCAGGTATTTGACAGGATGACGAAATGAAAGTCCCTGTGATCTCGCTTTGGTTTGCCTCTTCTGTCGGATCTTGGGTTCCGTATTCCATGATCAGTAATTATATTTACTTTGTTTGCACGAGTCATGATGATTATTACTAGGGAGTATAAAAGTATAAAAACCTACAAATATTTCGGTTGGTTCCATATACTAAGTGTTAAAATTGCATAAGTTATTTCCTTAATAAAAAAACAAATTTATTATTAGCTTAGTGAAGAAACTATGACTGTAGAATTAAATTCTGTGAAACAATGTTTTTAAAAATTACAAGAAGTCGCAAATTTGGTTAAAAATATTTGTTTTGGTAATGAATAAACGTTTTATATAAATGGCTTTGTTAACAAACATAACTGTAGGTACTGGGATGATAAAAATCCTCACGTGTTTCGACAGGATAATACTCAGTTTCCAGCGAAGATCTATTATAGGAAATAATATAATTTTTATTTACTTTTTATTTACCAAAATCTAACGGAAGAATTGTACCTACAATTATTAGAAAATGAAATTAATGCACTTATTTATTACTTAATCACTAGAAAAACAAGTTGATGAATAGGGAAATATAAAACAATGGCTAGACGAACGATTTTCAAGACATTAAATTGGTAGAAGGGCTTTTATAGAATGGCCGGTAAGTTCTCCAGATCTAACATAACTTAATTTTTATTTCCCTCGGGCGACTTACAAACCCTCAGGCCAGAGGCCCTCGGGTTTGTAAAACGTCGCCCTCAGGGCATAAACATCTATTTATACCCTTGGTACATAAATAACTATTTTAAACTTCCCTTTTGATTTTAAATTCGATGTGCTCTTTGTTTTTCTTACATTTACGCAAATTTAAAATAAATCTGGAACGGCTGGTTTTAAAATGAAAAACTTTATGTGTCGTACCAAGCTTGATACCTGGCACTTGCTTAGGTCAATTGGTTGGCACGAAAATGCATTGAAACCTTAGCACATTTCATTATATCAGCAATCTTCTTCTTTTAACAGCTTTGACAGTACCACTTCGCTTGCTCTTGTGAAGTACCATTTTTACCTCCTTTAAGAGTGTGCTCCCTTTTTTAATTGTGGTTAAGGTATTTTTAATTTTTTTTTGTTCTTCTTCTTCACTATGTTTGTCAAACAAATTTTTCGTTACTAAAGTCCTTTAGTAATTAATGGCTTTTTTTACCGCTGTTTTTTTTTTCATAGTATTAACCGCTGCGGCCGTGGGTATGAGCTGATAAAATACCGTTCTTTTTTATTAATTAGTAATAAGTACGCGCACTTTTTTCTAATGCCGCCCTTTTACGTCATATAAATAATGATGTTGGTGTTGGTGAGAAAAAAGTGATCATATGAAAGAACCATGTAATATAGTACGTCAGTTTTCAAAACCTATAAATTTAAAACCTATAAAAATAACAAAATTTAACATTTCAGGACCTACACGCAGCTAAATCATTTATAACTTTCGTCCGTCCCACTTTGTTCTATTGACAAAATGGCCAAATTACTCAATTTTATGGAGCTCATGGTAGACCTCAAGTAATCAGGTAATTTTTTAATAATTTCAGCTTTGAGAAGCTCCGCTCACATGAAGCAACACTGACAAATTCGAAGCATAATTACGATATTAGATAGCAAATACCATAATTTCATTGCTGAATAAATTCTTAAAATTTGAGAAATCCTTTTATGGCATTGTCTCTAGCTTTAGCATCAGCCAAATTGCGTAACCCCTTCCTCTCGATTTCTACCTTCTAATAGTGGCGACCGGGGCAGTCCGCCCCTCCGCCCCTCTCACGGTCCACCATTGCCAACAGTTATGTTTAGTAGGCCTTAATAACCGCCGACCATTTATGTAAACAAAACAAAATGAAATTTTTAAATTAGACCACGAAACATTTAAACATTTATGATAATTAATGCATGAATTAATAAAAAAAATATGTAATTTTACGTACTTAAGTGTGATATTTCGAAGAATACTACTACTCATTTTCGTACAGGGTGGCCAACCGAAAACAAAACAGAGCCATTTGCAGGAACCTCGTCAACTTTTTAAAAAACACTTGACTCGATTTTTATTGGAGATATACATGTGACTCCACTACTTTTAATCCCAAGCGAGGGCAAGAATTACCCCAAAATTTTTAAATGGCATTGTGAGTCCAATAACATGTCTTTTAAAAGCTCTTACAATACTCTATATGGTAGTCCTTAAATTTTAAAATTCCGCCCATTACTTATTGAGAAATTAGATGTGAAACTTATTTGCAAACAATCACGAACCGTAAAATGTCATTCATTCGAGTTAAGTACGCCAATGGTAAATTTAGTATATATTTTTTTGCTTTGTGGCGATTTGTTATTACTTCTAAAAAATAAAAATGAATACGTTTGGGAAATTGCTAATCCAGGCCTGAATACAGTACACGTCAAAGTAGTGGATGTCAAATGATTGTCTAGTAACGTATTTCGAAGTCCAGAAAAAAGTTGTATGTACTTTGTAATATTTATTGTATATGACAAACTGCCAAAAGGCTAAAGTACACAATTCTTTAAAATCAATTCTCAAATGTTTTCGGCAACATTACCATCATCAGGGGAGAATTTGGTCAAAAATCTTTACAAAGGGTCTTTTCCTATGTATTATTTCAACTGAAAAGATAATTATTTGCAAAGATAATAATTAAACGATAATTAAAACCAATCTTAAAATCTTTACCCTCGAGATACAACGGTATGTAATTAATTCATTCATTGAACCATTGCAAACACTTTGACCTTTAATGCGGTTAATTCGCAAATTTGTAAACAAGAGAGTAAATTAATTATTAACCTATAATACATAATATGTTCATCTAAATAGTGAATTAGTGAATAGTAAATGTTCAAGTTAATTTTTAGTCCAGCAAAATGTGTAGACATTAAAACTTGTGTTTTTTTTGTGTTCATTGTTTTAAGCACCGTACCTGATGTTACATACAGACAAGCTTTTTGTCAAAAAAAAGAATTTTTAAGGTATAAATGGTATGGCTATTAATTAATAGTAGGTACTAAAAATTTTAAACAGGTATTTTCTGCATCTCTTTTAATCATAAGAAACCTACACAGCATATTACGACCTTAGACCAAAAAGTTGGATTTCCTGGCGGATGTGATATAAAAGCCGAAAGTAAAGTTAAATAATAACATTGCAACAGAAGTAGCTTGGCGGACGACTATCCTTTAAAATATTCGGCTGAATATACTTCACATTCGTAAACTTCTTCCTCCGATTGTACTTGAGACTCACGATTACCGAACATTTCGTCGTCGCCGATCGGATCGTTATTCGAATGTTTTCGTTGTGCGCAGATTGGTGTGTTCTTCGCCCACCAAGCTACTTCTGTTGCAGTGTAATATAAAACTTATTAAAATAGCATATGAAATCTGACTTGCTTCAGTGCCAACCCCCGGTCATCTTGCCAAGTGTAGCGCGCTCGATTTTTAATCCACTAATTTTTTGTTCTTTTAATTGTGCTGTACATTGCCATCGTACAAACCATGCAAAGTAATCAACTCTGGTGAGAGCGCGCTGTACTTCAAACAGTCCGCTAAAGTTAAGCAGGTCACAAAAGTCGTTCTTTCGGGACTAAAATGCGGCCGGAAAACTGTACTTTCGGCTTGGGGAGCAAGTAAAATCTATTGGTACTCCTTTTTACATGCCCTGACGAAAAAAAATAAGATTCGTCACTGTACGAGGTGGGTCTGAAGATACTGGAATTATTATATTGCAGAACAAGGAATGGAAAAGCCAAGAGTGGATTTATAAAAACGAAGAGATTATTCGACACGTGGATAATGAAAAAGAGCGACATTAAGAAAGTAGAGGCCTTTGAAATGTGGCTTTACCGCAGAATATTGAGAGTCCCTTGGATGGAAAGTGTTTAGACGAATGAAAAAATACAAAAGAAAGATCCTTAACATTAAAAATGGAAATTATTATATTTGGGCCACATAATAAAAGGAGAGAAATACCAGCTACTCCAAAACATAATGCAAAGAAGAATAGCCGGAAAGCGTTCATTAGGAAAAAGAAGACATTCATGGATGAACAATCTACGTGATTGGTACAACTGCAATAAAAACAATCTCTTACGAGCGGCAGTTTCGAAAATACGAATAGCCTTAATGATTGCCAACCTTCGTAACGAAGACGGCATTTGAAAAAGAAGAGCAGGTATTCTAGCGCAGTATTCAAGTCTTGCATCATAATCACCAATTCTTAATTGTTGGGTCATCTGAATAACGTTTAAATGCACAAATAGTTTTTTCAATACCTTCTGAAAATATGTTTATTCAATTTAACAGCAGATCTTCGTTTACTACGACGTGGTAAGTCCATAGTTAAATTGAATACGTATTCGTGATTTTTGTTGATATTCATTGTGTAACGGTTATTTTTTCTGTAATACGATACCGGGTCGTCGGAGCCGGTCGTGGTAGTTTAGTTGGTTTATTTTAATTTTGAAGCCATAGCTGGTCGTGTTTTCATAAGGCGAAAGGCAATAACGACTGATAAATTGTCCTTAAAATGTGCGGATCTTTAATTAAAATTTTTAGGATAACAGAAAAGTCGGTGGTCGTTATATTATAAATTTATTTGTTAGATTTAAGATATAATTGAAAAGTTTATTTTTTAAATATTGTATTACTTTTCCAGAGAAAAATAATTTGTTACATTGTTTCTAAATTCTGTATGTTTTCATTAGAAAATTTTTTATTTACTTAATACTTAATATTTAATTTAGGACAATATTTTGATCTTCTCTTCGAAACATTATTTGGGAAATTTGATTTGAAGAATTTTTTCGTTTGGACTACCGACTTTGAGTGTTGGATTTGAAAAAATTTTTCGTTTAAACTACGGATTTTAAGAGTTGAATTTGAAGAATTTTTCCGTTTGGACTATGGATTTTTAGAGTTGAATTTGAAGAATCTTTTCGTTTGGACTACGGACTCTTTTTTAAAAAAGGAATAACAAAATCAGCCTGGTTTTTACAAAGTGAAACTTTGCTAGTTTTCATATAATTTAGATTTTTAACTTTTCCCCTATTTTTTTAATCTTTTTTTTTAGATTTTGTCTCAGTTTAATTAATTTATATTTTAATTGTTATAAACCTTTTTAATTTGTTTCTAGTTTTTTAGTTGTTTTTAGAAAAAAAAGTGATAGCAATATTGAAGCAGGTTAATTAAGTTGTTCGATAACAAGCACTTAATTAAAAAGTACAATTGGATTTATTGATCTATTTATTTCCTCGAATTAAATTGAATTGAGAAATCAAGAACACACAACTCTGAGAAATAGTTATTTTTTTTTAATTAATTTATTTTTTCTTAAAAAAATAAAATTGACTACTTCCTTTAGAAGTAGTTCGTTACAATTGTTTGTTTTTCTTCCAGCTTTACCTTTTCCTTGGTGTAGCACACTTCCAGTTTTTCTAAATTTGGTCATATTGTTCAGTGCAATAGCATTACTTGGTGCCTGTGTATTAAAATCCTTCAAAAATTGTTCGCGGACGAATTTAATGCTTGGAATATTCTATCTACCTAAACCGTATAATCGAAATTAATGTACAACTTATAATACTTTTTCTTTAGTTAATAACATTAGATATTTACGAACTTGCAAACATAACAATACATATATCCAAATCAAAATTGTATATTACATTACTAGTGTGGAAAGTGACATTTGACAAGAGTGCAACAATCCCACGAGTGTAAAATGAGACTTTTCACACAAGTAATGTACACTATTTTTTCCGACGACCATAGATTAATGCATTATTGCAAAATAAATATATTAATTTAAGAAAGAGAGAGAGAAAGAGAAAAATAAAAAGAAAGAGAGATAGAGAGAGAGAGAGAAAAGTAAAAAAAATATTAAAAACCCGAGAGTTTGTTCTAAACATTATGTTAAAAAAGATTTCTATTAATTGTAAGTATTTTGTTTTCTTTATTTTATGTGGTTAATACGATTACCTATCAATTTTTTAGGTGACTTTCAGAAAATTTACCTGAAAAATACTGCTATACCAAGTAATATACCTGTGTCCAGCATTGTAACAAAGTCAAAAAGTCTGAAGATAGAAGAGGAAAAAAAAGATAAAAAACTCATTGAAAGAAAACAGGCAAGTTCTCTTGTTGGTTATTTTTATTAAAGTCAAAAGTAAATAACCACTTATATATTATCATTGAAGTCATCCCATCCATTGATTTCATGAGGATCACCTTTAATAGCATTGGTCTGCAAACAATAAGATTTGATTATCCACCTATCATCCTTTTTTTCTTTGATACAACAAACAATAATGTGGTTTGCTGCAGGAACAGCTTCACCCTCCACGATGCATCGACTACTTGGAGTAGCAGCCAGATAAACAAAAATTGAGGACATTGGTAGTAACATATCTGAATTCCTTTCAATATAAAATATTAAATTTAATAACATTTAAATATTGAAATTGTATACTTCCCTTAGTAAACACATAGGTTATAGCAAACGCAATCACACTTGGCGTCTAAAACATGTGTCGCGGGAAAATAAAGGCTAAAATGTCAAGAGGGTGATATTTGTCATTTTTGAAGTAACTTAATAATGTGCTATTCATTATTTTTTTTGTCGGAAATGTCAATATTAATGTTAAATAACAGTATCAATTGTTGGAAGTTTAGGCACAAGTAGGCCCACCGTTTCAGTACTGTAAATTAATAGCCATATTTTACTTTTTAGTATTAAGTTAATACTATTTTCTGCCAATCTAAAAATGTCAATGGCTTGAATATTACTTTTTTTTAAATCGCATGTCGTATTTTATAAAGACTTACATAAATTATACCCTTTTGAAAATGAATCGTTATTTTTTAATTTTGATCGTGTTATAATAGTGGCTTTTGTAGAGAAATGTCACAATCACGTGTATAGAGTTTAGGTAAGAGGATTAATGAGTGATATCTTGTGTACTTGATGTCGTTTACAAAAGAGTTTTTTGCTGTAAACAGTTAAAAATAAGAAAATACTTTTTATTAATATTACCTATTTAGTGTAAAAATAAAATTTAAAGCTTAAAAATTACTAACTTTTGTAAGAGTTTTGTTATTTTAAATTACAGAGATCAATATAAAACTTTCTTCTAGTTCTTAAAATGAAACTTTTATAGCCACGGAAAGGGGGGTAAACCGATGTAACGATCGCCACTTCGTGCTATCTCGGCAATATTTCTTTTAGCAAACTGGTTTTTAAAAAATTTTAAAAATATTATTTCCAAAAAAATGAGAGTTAAGGTACCATAAAGTTTTTTTTTTGTCAAGGATTCCCAGACCTACGCGTGTTTTTGAAAAACTATGGCTGCAGTAGTTAACATTAAAGAAAATCCGATTCCCGTCACACAATTTAAAAGCGTAACACTTGGGCCAAATTATCAGAGTTATAGAATAATCCAAAAATTGTAGGAAATGTAATGATGTTATCGCTAAAAATTATTTTAAAAAAACAATATTTTTTCATGCATACATATGGACAGTCAAGCCTTTTTCCCGTAGGGGTAAGCAGAGACTTCCTTTCACTTGCTACGGTTCTTATAAACATCTTCTACTTTTATCAGTGCTCTCATACATGCTCGTCCATTGTTGATACCCTTGACCTGGTCTTTTTTAAATAAATGTCAATCTGATCGAGATATGCTCGCCAAGGTCAACCCCTACCAACTTCCTCATTCACACTTGTTTCGTCAATCTTTCTTTATTTATCCTCTCTAAATGTCCAAACCATCTGAACATTTTTTATCTATCTTTGTAACCACATCTTATTTAATACCACAGCGTTCCCCTATCTCATTCATCTTTGCTTGGTTTAACCGAGTCATTCCAGCTATACTTCTCATACTACTCAACAACATTTACTACAATACAGTGTAGGGACCAACACTTCTCTATGCACAGCCAGACGTGCCTTTTTTGACCCATTCTGGCTACTCATAAAGTTATGCAAGGCTCCATTCATTTGTTTTCCTACCAACACCCTTCGCTCAATTTCAGTCATACTTTCCGTCTCTCGTTAATTTTGAACCCAAGTATACAAACTTTACTTATTTTACTCTTTCTCCTTCAATCAGTACTTCGCAGTTTAATATGCTTTCTTTTCTTTTAAAAACCATTTCTTTTGTTTTGCTTACATTTACTTTCATTTCATTAATATTTAGGGTATCATGCATAAAAATAAACATTGCCTGCAACTCCTCTTCAGATGACGCTAATCTGTCTTGATCATCGGCGTAAGGAAGGCATCTGACGATTAACTTATTCATTCCTAATTTAAATCTTTTAAACAATTGTCTATGTATAAGGTAAACAGCCATTGCAAAGCCACACATCTTTGTCCAACTCTTTTTAAGATGTTATGATTCGATGTATAAGCTCCGCTTATACTGACACAAGCAGTGGAATTCTCGTAAAGTGATTTTAGGGCTCGTATTAAACTAACACTCCCTACCTTACCTTACCTTACCACTCTGTCGTAGGTCTTTTCCAAGTCTACAAAAGCGCAGTGAACCTTTTGACTTTTAGCTAAGAATTTTTCGACTGTACCTCGTAATGAAGAGACCTGATTTATACATCTCCTTTCTTTTCTTAATCCTGCTTGTACATCACATATCATTCCCTCAGTTTCTTTCGTCAATATTTTTGCATACAGTTTATTGAAGATGCTGAATAAACTAATGCCTCGGTAGTTCTTACAGTCCTGCTGCGAACCTATTTCCGTGTAAAGCGGCGCGATAACGGTCTTGCACCAGTCGCCCGGTACACTACTGTTTTTTTAACAAAGATTAAATTAAAAAAGCAGTACAGCAGACTAGCTACCATCCCCTGTCCAGCCTTCAGCATTTCAACCGTTATTCTGTTTAACGCTTCCACAATCTCTATGGTACTAATTTCACTTTCATTACAACTTTCACTCATGGGCCTGTGCTTGTGTATCTTTTTTTTCAAATAAACTTTTATCTCTTTAATACACATTCTTTTTTTTTCACCATATTAACCTCTTGGTTTCCAGTTGCGAGGTAGCATTTTTACCTATGGCTGTTTTGGTGGACTTCCAGAAGATTTTAATATTGTTCTGGATATCGTTAGATAACCTTCTATTAAATTCATCTTTATCACTCTCCTTTTTTCTTGCCATAACATCTTTTGCCACACCTTTCCACCTTTTATACTCATTCCTTGCCTTGTTTACATTCTCAATCGTTGCCTTTTCCTTGAATGGCTTCCACAATTCTTCAACCTTACATGCATACCCAAACTGTAATTTTTTTTTAATTAAACACACAGAATTTTTGACTATTTTAGAAAGTAAAAAAAATAAAATGTGAATAAAAACAGTACGCACTTTTATTTAGTTAAAATACGGTAAGCTTTATACAAATCAAATTTAAGTAAAGTAATAACTATAATCTGGAATTTTTTTATAGTTGATAAATTTGTTTTACCTTCTTCTTCTATGATGCCTTGTCGGGTCCGGATGTTGGCGATCATCAATGCTATCATAGTGTTGTTGGCGGCTCTCCGAAATAGCTCTGCGGATGTTACTCCAAACCATTGTCGGAGGTTCTTTAGCCACAAGACACGACGGCGTCCCGGTCCCCACCTGCCAAATATTTTGCCTTGTATGGCGAGTTAAAGAATTCGATATTTTTCTTCATTGCGCATAACATGACCGAGGTATTTAAGATTACGCCGCTTCAGTATGTTATGCACTTCTGTCTCTTTTTTTATGCACCGCAGGACTTCCACGATGGTAACGTTGATCTTTTTTCAGTAGCCCACACAAGGGTCTAGGCCTCGACTCCGTATAGCAGCACCGGTGTGCACTATCCGCATCTTGGTGTCTAAACTTAGGTTGCCACAGCACAGAAGGGTCTCATCCTGGTAAGTGTGGATCGTGCAATATCGATTTGGGACCTGATCTCTACAGCGAAGTCCTATTGCGAGTTGACGATGGTTTCGAGGTACGCGAATCTGTCGAATTTTTCGATCTCCTTACTCCCTGCTAGTAGCACCCCTGGGTCCGAATTGGTGCAGCTGATCGTCATGAATTTGGTTTTCCTGATGTTCAGGTTTAGGCCATACTTCTCGCTCGCATTTCTCACACGGTCCAGTAATAACTGTAGGTCTCCTAGGCTGGTTGCCAGCAGCACAGTGTCGTCAGCGTAGCGGAGGTTATTGATATATTTCCCGTTTATTTAGATTTCCAGTTCTAGAACCCAGCACTTTTATAATTTCAGCTGGTATATCATCCAGATCTGTGGCTTTACCGTTTTGAAGCCTTTTTTACCTTGCTCTCTAGTATTGTCGGGCCTGTCATGCAATTCTTTTTTGAAGGGTTACCTCGGTAGTTTTTCGATGTACACTTTACATAGTCATCTTCTCCTTAACTGTTGTTGCTAGAATCCCGTCTTTCTCCATAAGGAGGGTTGTGGGTCTCCGCTTGCATTGACCAGTGGCTTCTCGGATCTTCTGGTGGATGTTAAAATGGTCGTGTTTGACGTGGAGCTTCTCGATATTTTACATTTTTTTGCATCTATGCCTCTTTGGCCTTCCTCACTTTTTTCTTGATTTTACTATTGATCTATTCGTATTTTTTCGTGTCCTTATTGTTCATCTAAAAAGGAGTTGGTTAATGTTATGCATGATGCCCTGAAAATAAAAGTGATAAAAATAAATGTAAGCAAAATAAAAGTAATGGTTTTTGAAAGAGAAAAAAGCATGACAAACTGTGAAGTTCTGACTAAGGGAGAAAGAGTGGAACAAATAAATGAGTTTGTATACGTGGGTTCAAAGTTTACGAGAGATGGAAAGTATGACATTGACATTGAGCGCAGGGTGTTGGCAGGAAAACAAATGAATGGGGCACTGAATAGCTTTATGAACACCCAGAAAGTGTAAAAAAAGGCAAGTCTGGCTGTGCATAGAGAAGTGTTGGTTCCTACACCTATGTATGATAGTGAATGTTGGGTTTGGCAAAAGAAGCATGAGAATAGGACTAATGCTGTAGAGATGAGTAGTCTGAGAAGTATAGCCAGAAATACTCGGTTGGATAAAGTAAAAAATAGTGAGATAAGAGAACGATGTGGAGTAAAAAAAGATGTGGTTACAAAGATAAATAAAGGAATGCTTAGATGATTTGGACACGTAAAAAGGATGGATGAAGGAAGATTGACGAAAAAAATTTATAAGGCGAGTGTGAATGGACAAGTCGGTAAAGGTCGACCTCGGCGAACATATCGATCAGATCACCATTGTTTTGAAGAAAGGCCAGGTCAAGAGTACCAACAACCGACGAGCATGTATGAGAGCACTGATAAAAGTAGAGAAAGCAAATGATGTGTGTAAGAACCGTAGCAAGTGCAAGGAAGTGGTCTCTGCCTACCACTACGGAAAAAGGCGTGACCATATGTATGTATGTATGTTATTCTTTATCAATCTTCTTTGTTCCAGTATCTGCAGAATGTCATCATTCATCCACTCTTTATTCTTTGTTCTTGTTTTGTCGTTTGTTTACCTATAGTTTAAAAAGTATGTAAAAATCTCATATGATTTTCAATTAACACAAAAAATCTTAACAGTAATTTTTAGTAAAATTGCACTAAAAATGAGCTAATGTTTTTTATGTAAACGACGGCTTCGGCATTTTGAGGCACCTATCAAGTCGGGAACCCTGAGCTCGTGACTAAAGTGCCTGACAAGTTTAATACTTTTAATAATTACTCTGCAAAATATTGAACGTTAACCAAATTAAATATTTCAATGAGTGGTATTACTGCTTTAAAGCATTTATGTTATTGATGACGCGCATAGGATTTTGTTTGATATTTACTGTAAGCCTTAAATAGTATTTTCAGTGGAACGATTTGTTAACTATAAAGTTATATTTTTGCGACGGAAAAGTTGCAATAAGAATATTTATAAAATTTAATATTTTTAAAATATTAAAGCAAAATAAACTAGGTTAACGAGTTACAGATTTATCTCGGCAATTTTAATAATCTGCAGTCATTTCAGACGAAATACGGGTTTGCCTAATTAGCGATAACCAGCTAGATCGTGTGCGAAGTAAAAGCCACTTTGTTAGCTCAAGCTTGCCCATGATATTTCTCCCCCAGTATTTTTGTGTAAGTTGGGAAGTTGTAACCAATTAATGTTTATTGTTGGAAAAATAAACAAAACAATACGTTTAATAAAAAGAAGTAAAATAAACTTTTCATTAAATTATTAGAAACAAAAAAAATTGAGCTTGTTTTGATATTTCAGGTAAAGTTGGGTACATTTTAAAAAATACTTTCGCCTTGTTCATGTTTCTATCCACTTTTTTATAGAAATGTTAAAAAGATTTTATTCATGAACATGTGAGTGTCAGTTTATTTATATTTAATATTTGATGTGCAGAGACACTTTTATTATACATAGTTTTATAATAGGGTAGATTAAATTTAGAATACTTAAAATTATCAACTCGAAACTGACAAAAATATAAATAAAAAATTTATTTGGAGTGACAAATACACAAAATCACAAGATACTGGGGGTATAACTAGTTTTTATTTATTTATTTATGTACGGTATTTTAAAATCGTATCTAACCTTACAGCATTAGCCGTTATCCAATTGAAGCCAATCAAATTACTTACTTTTTGATAAACTTACTGAATAACAATTAAATAATTTAAAACATCTTACAAATCTTTAATATTTAGCAAAAGCCCAGCTTTTGATACAAAGAGACATCTTATCAAAATCAGATCCTCACAGATTTTTCCCTTGTGGTAAGCAGATCGGTAATGAGGTGCCAATATATTCAAATAAACATATTAGGTAGGTACTCTATAACGTTTAAATTCAAAATTCCTTACAAAATAATTCAACAAACTTTCAAAAATTCAAGCATTTGTCAAGTCTCAATAAAAGCACAGACCTTTATAAATAATGACTTTTAATCAAAATCAGATGCATACATTTAAACTACAAGTAGCACCACCTGTTGACAAAATTATGGCAACTGCTGTTATTACCTTAGTTTCACAAACTACATATGAATGTATTTGAAATCGACTTTTACTTTATATTGGTTGCACATGGTTGAAGACAAAATATGGTTTAAATGTTGTGCCTCCGGTTTTTTTCAATATACACCAGTTTTTAAGTATTATCATAAGCTTTAAAAAACAAGAAAATTTATAAGAGCCAGTTTAGTTATTTTTGTGTGTTTAAACAACACTTAAACAGACAAACAAAAATCCAAAAGTCTGTGATTTGGAGTCAGAGACACCTAATCACTATATCGTAACCTTTTTTTGCAAAATCGAAAATCCTGTCTACAAAAAAAAATTAATAAATTTTTGAACGATGCTTCAGACGATAAACATTTGTTATTAAAGTAAAAGAATTAAAATATTGTGTTATTATCATCACATAAAAAAGAGTTTTCGTTTTTTGTTTTCAGGTTATCCTTATTATTGGATTAAGCGGGGCTTGCCGTAAACAAGACCTTAAAAATATAAAAATTTAACACATTCAGGACACGGGAAAATCCTTGATAATTAATATTCCAGATTGTAAAACTAAAACAAGACGTTAATTTGTAGTACCAAAAACGTCAAAAGTACATGAATTTGCGTCCTCCTGTAATAAAACTTCCTTTATTTGTTAATTACACAAATGAAAAATACATGAAACAGGTTGTTAGGATAAACAAAATCGGTAGTATACCACGTAAAATTGCTGAATATTTTCAGCTGCCGGAACCAAAGCAATGAATGTACTGGCTTTTAGCCACTATATTGGTTGATGCAGGAGATGATATGCTATTATTGAAGCGACTAGGTAGCTGTCAAACTTCTACAGTGGCTAAAGACTATGTGAATCACTCTCATAAAAATATAAATGACAACGGATTACGAATATCGGAAGCGATTACCAATTATTAATCTTCGTCCTTTGATCTACCGTGCAGTACTACAATAGGGTTTGAAAAAGTACTTTAAAATGTTGATTTTTCTAATAAAAAGCCACAAAAAAATATATTTGGGCAAAATAAACACGTTTTCTTGCCATAAAATTAAATTAAATTTTAAACCTTTTTAATTCCAGCGAAAACGCTGTCAGCCATTTTGGTGACGTAATATTGGTAAAAACAACAGTCGTGTATGTACGACTGGCACCCATTCAACGTTAACAGCTATACGCAACCATCATTGAATCAATTTTTTGCAGATTCGTACTATTTGCTTTTACAATACCGGTTTGCATATTAATAAAAAATAGGTACAAATGAAATGCACAGACAAAAGAACACAATTATTACTTTTTGAAGTAAAAGTTGATAGTTATGTACACTGAACTGACGGTTTTTGCCTATATGACATCATACCATGGCGGCTTGTGTTTAAGGTCACTTGATATACAGATTAAAAAATTACGACTTTTAATTTCAATATAATAAAACAATAATGTGCTTTTATGACTCAAAATCAGAATATTTAAGAATATTTTTACATCCAGTTTAATTTCATAATTTATTTTTTACCACTAAAAGTACGCTACTATAGATAACCGTTCATCACCGTTAAGTAATAAGGCACAAACGACCCACAATAATTGTTATTAACAACTATTATAATAAAGTTTTAATAATTGCGATTTCCTTTATTTAATAAAAGAAAATAGATGGGTGTAGAAAAAGTATAGTACTTTACACAAATTTTAAGCCCATTATGCATTCGTGAAATTAACTATATAAACTTTTTTACTTCGTGCGTAATGGGTTACTTACAACTCTTGTTACGGAATATACTATTAATGTACAGATGAAACTCTTACAGTAACAGTTTTAATAGTAAAGATAAACAACAGCAATGATGATTTTTAGTTAAATTTTGTAAAGTTTTAATTAAATTTGACACCCTTACAATATAACCCCATAATAACGAACATAATCAATAGCATCATTACTCTTTTAGATGAACAACAGGGATTTGGAACAGGAAGGTCGTATACCGACGAAAGTCGATCGAATATATCAAACCTGCATATCTATGTTTTATATATCTTGACATGGTATTCAATCGCGTCCAATTAAGAGATATTTTTCACATCCTTTATGTCACACAAGTCCCTCATAACCTGATAAAAATAATCGAAAATATATACACGGCAAATTCAGCTCAAGCTAAAGTTAACAACGGATACACCGAGCCAATACCGATCGAGAAGGAATTAGACAGGAAGACTCGTTAAGTCCACTTTTTTTTAATATCGTTATAAATGAAATAATCAAAAAGGTACGCAAGCTAAGAGGCTACAGAATGGGCGACAGGGAGATTAAAATATTGGGCTACGCTGACGACGCAGTCCTGATCACAGAAAGTGAAGAGGATGTATAAAAACAATTGCAAGTATTAAGCCAAACAGCAAAATTACAAAATGCATGACAACATCAAAAATCCTGTTAGGATGCAAACTGGCTGTCGATGAAAAATCATCCACCAAGAAACGAAATTCAAGTACCTCGGCGTGAAGATATCCGGATATGGGGACGTTGAGGCCAAAGTACGCGAGGAGACCAACAAAGCGGCTAGAATAGCAGCATGTCTCAACAACACAATCTGGCGAAATAAACATATAAGAATAGAAACGAAGTCCAGAATATATAAGGCAACAATTAGACCTATAATGACGCACACATCTAAAACACGATCCGAAACAGCAAAAACCAGGCGGATATTGGAGACATTCGAAATGAAAATATTTCCAAGAAGTGCCGGTAAAACACTGCTGGACAGAGAACAAAACGAGAATATTAGGAGAACGTTAATCGCTGGCTACTGGCTAAAAAAAAATGAATGGAATCAACCCATCAACCAAATGGACAACACAAGAATCGTAAAAATAGCACGCTACAAATCACCATTAGGTTTACAGAAGTATAGACAGACCTAGAAAAAGATTAAGTGACTATTTGACACCTGAACAGGCATGGTAACGAAGTTAGAACAGGTGACTCGCCTAAAATAGAGATGGAAGAAGAAGAAGACCCTTGTTCCAAACTTTTATTTTTAAATTTATGCAAATTGTTTTTTACTTGGAAATTTATACATTAAAAACAACACTGCTTTTTCGTTTATACACAATAAATATTTACGAATTTACATCGAACTGAATATTGTATTTTGTTAAATAGTTAAGATCGGTTATGTTTAAATTGAAAATAGCACTATAAAAAATAATTCTGTTTGACTGTAAAACAAACCTCCTCCCGCAGGGGGTAAGTGGGAATTTAGTTGCCTAGAGATAGTTGCTACATACTTAATACCGTTCTTGATCTTAGGACAATCAGCATAAAATTTTCTTTAACGGTAACATCAAATGAGCGATAATTTGTTAAACAGTGATGTCTCGATATCTTATAGAAGTCATTGTTGCATTATTAGTTATAATTAAATCCGTGCGCTTTCATAAAAATTCCATCACATACACAAATTGAACCTCTTCTAAAAAGCGTGGTTGATGCCGTATATTCCTAGTAATATCACCGTCCTGGACAAACAATATTTGCTCAACGATGACTGTTTACTCGTTTTTGTCTACTAAACTGTGGTTGGGTAGAACTTGTGGATTTTTTTACCGTCTATGACCTTGAAAGTATGTGCGCGTGCACCTAAATTATTAAAAACTTTCTCGTGATAGTCCATAATGTAGGATAAGTTATAGGTACGTCTCTCTAAAGCTAAAATTGTTAATATTCCTTTTTTGAAATGTACATCTTCGTTAGTGCCTATTCCGATCAGTTTTTGTAATACTGCCATATAAATTGATAATCAACTGTGGTATTTTCATGGTTTAAATAACCTTAAACGCAGTTTTAAATTCTTTGTAAAGGTCACACCCATGGACTTTACTTCATGTATCCCCATTTTTTGTAGACCACTTTAGAAATCACGAATCTAAGCTAATGCGAAACTGGCGATTCTGTTGCCACGTGTTTTATTCTTTGATTAATTTTTTGACTTGATATCTCGGCAATAAAAACACATTTTAACTTTTCGTAGACAATGCATATAGTACAATAAAGACTAAATAGACTAAATAAAGACTAAAGAAAATATTAAAATTCAAAGAAAATGCTTTTTTTATTAAAATATATTACAACACTTAAACGATCCCTACGGTTTATTATTAGATTTAAATTTATTTTTATAATTTTTTTGAAAATTTCTTTGGAATTCTATATTCAGTAAAAAATGTTTCTTTGTAAACCAAAGAAACAATCCCAAACATTTCAAGAATAACATAGGTACTTAAATATGGTACAGAATAATTCAAATCATTTGTTTTCATAGCATTTCAAATTTAACCATCCACAATAAATACTTAAATTTAACTAATAAGAAGTACTGAATATTAAATGTAAATTGAAACTTAATTTCGTCGTAGTAAAATTATCAAGGAAGTGTGTTTAATCCTCTTCAAGGATTTATAATGTCAGGAGGGTACAAACTGAAACATTAATGCTTCACGACGGTGTAAGTTTTCCACCTATTCTATATTAAATCGTTAGTAATTTACCCAAACCGACATCATTTATCAAACAAAACCACGAATAATCAAGGAGTAACTAATTAGTACATTGATTGTAAATAATACTTTAAATGCAAAAGATGTATTAAATGTTTTACGTATTTAATTTTATTTAATTATTAGCTGTTAAAATTGTTTTCTATATACGAGGATAGTTAATGAATTGTTGTCCCTAACATAGAAGCAATCACATGAAAAGAATGAAATCTATTTTTCAACATAGTCACCTGCAACGTTAATACACTTGGTATATCGGTGTTAAAATGTTTCAAACCCTTTTAAAAAAAATTCAGAACTTTGCGTCTTCAGCTATTCATATACATCACTTCATTATCATCAGCAAACCGGATTCCACGAAGATGTTCTTATAATTTTGGGAATAGATAGTAGTCGCTAGGGGCCAAATCTGGAGAATAAAGAGGTTGTTCATAAATTTTAAATCGCTCATTGTGAATGGCAGCTATTGCAATAAAACTTTTGTAGGCCAGACCGTTGTCCTAGTGGAAGAGCACCCCTCGAATCTATTTTCCATTTCTTTTTTTCTGATCGCTTCGCGTACTTTTGGTATTAAATTTGCATAGTATTCACCAGTTATGGTGCGCCCACGCGGTAAATAATCCACGAAAATAACACCTGCAAAATTCCAAAAAACTGTAGCCATGATCTTACCAGCTGATGGGACACATGTAGCAAGAATAGATACCAAATTTAAAAACGCTCAGACGGGTCGATTTTTAATTAAAGAGGTACACTCTTTTCCGGTATTTTTGAATCTACTACTTTTAACCACAAGCGAGGGTAAAAATTACCCCAACATTTTTAAATGACATTGGGGGTCGAATAGGATGTCTTTTAAGCTCTGACAATTCTCTTTACAATAGTCTTTAAATGTTACATTTCTTCCCGATTACGTGTAAAAATTCCAATTATTTTAGTGGCTTACTTACTACTTAATTTATTAAATGTTCAAACTAATGATCACCCGCTTCCATACAATAATAAAGAATTTCCGGAGTAATTCGACGGCACTCGTCAACGATTCTTTGACGCAAATCTTCCAACAACGTTGGTTGTGTTTTATAGATTTTACATTTTAGATGGCCCAAAAAAAAAATCTGGTGGCGATAAATTTGGCGATCGTGAAGGTCATTCAATGCTGTCTCTTTTCCCAATTCAATGCAATGGAAAACGTTGATCTAAATACTGACGAACAATCGCCGCATAATGCGGAGGAGCACCGTTCTGTTAAAAATAAAATTGATCTTCGTCATAGTGTGGATTATTTTTAACTATATCAGTCAAGTTAAGGTCATAAGAGTCTTTCAGTTATTGCAAATACATGTCGCCAGGCAAATTGCCTGCAGAAAAATAGGACCTACCAGTCGGTCACCGCAAATGACAGCCCATACATTTCATTTTTTCGGTTGCTGTGTATGCACCTCGTAATTGTTTGCAAATAAGTTTCCCATCTAAAATCTAATTTCTCAATAAGTAATGGGCATAATTTTAAAATTGTATTGTATAGAGAATTGTAAGAACTTTTGAAAGACATCTTATTCGACCCCCAATGCCATTTAAAAATTTTGGGATAATTCTTACCCTCGCTTGGGGTTAAAAGTACAAGGTGTCAAAAATACCGAAAAAAAGTGTCCCCCTTTAAATAAAAATCGACCAGTCTGAGCGTTTTTCTAAAATTATGACAAGATTCCTGCAAATTATCTTGTTTCGTTTTCGGTTGGCCACCATTTATATTTATAAGTAATGGTTTTAATTTTTAAAAAAACTACAGCTGTAGCAGGAGTTTTTCTAAATATGCCGATAGGTTGCAATTAATGTAGTTTAAATGATTATACGTATTCACATAAGACTGAGTTTTGACTAAATGTTAAAGTTTTGACAAAGGATTTGAATGCATTTATTGTGATTTTAAAGTTTACAAAAAAAAATTGTGAGTAATTTAAAAGATCTTTATTATGACTAGCTATAATTGGATAACGGCTAAGAATGTAACGTACGTTTTAAAATATCGTAAATAAAAAAAAATCCTTATTAAAATAAAATGTATGATAAAATATCAATTTTTAAAAATTTAAATATTTCTATATCTAATATTTTATAATTATACGTATCTTTTATGATAAAGTCATGACTTAATGTTAAAAATACTCATATTGGTAAGGTTAGGTTAGGTTAGGTTTTATGTGAGTGGGGCGTGGTCGCCCCTCCACCGCGACCCTTAGTAGGTCTATTGTGGCTCACCCCTATAGGCTACAGTTCACCGCACAATCCAGCCCTTTTTACGAAGTTCATGGTTGTATAGGGTGAGATTTTTTTAAAATCGGTAGGTTCTAGGTTAGTGTAACCAAATATGTTGAACCTTATTCTTCCCAGGCCGGGGCATGAACATAGTATATGTTCAGCAGTTTCGTCTTCCACGCAGCAGAACCGACAGTCCGTTTGTTGGTTCAGATCTATCTTTCTGAGGTGGTATCTCAGACGACAGTGTCCCGTAAGCAGTCCTGTTAGAATACGCAGGTCATTTCTGCTCCATTCTAGGATCTGCTTAGTTGTGTTTCTCGAGGGTTGTAACGGTAAAAAGGCCTTCGAGTGGGTTAGCCCTGGTAAGTCGGACCAGTACGTGAGTATTTTCCTCTCCACCCAGTCCGAAATAATTGTTTTGGCGACACTTGTGGTGACTCCAAAAACCGGTTCTGGTCCAGTGAACGCAGATTCGGCCCCCTGTTTTGCAAGGGTGTCGGCTTTTTCGTTTCCTTCCACCCCCTGGTGCCCAGGTACCCACAAGTAGAGTCACCCTGTTGTTTGCACCAAGATACTCTAAGGATTCGATGCAATTTCATACAAGTTTAGAATTTATCTTGTTGGAGCTCAGTGCTTTTAAAGCGGCCTGGCTGTCTGATATTATAATTATGTTTTTGTTTGCTAGAGGTCTGTTGGTCAACTCCCTTGCACACAATTCGATAGCGAATATTTCAGCCTGAAAGATTGTGGCATACCTGCCAAGACTGGTAGATATTTCAATCTTTGGTTTCCTGCTGAAAACACCGGCCCCAACTCCATCTGGGGTTTTTGAGCCGTCTGTGTACATTACGTATTCAGTCTCTGGGAAGAGGATTTGTTCCCTTATCCATTCGTCTCTCTCCGGAAAGAGGACTTTGAACGACTTTCCTACGTGTATTTTTGTGGCTAGCAAGTCAGAAACCATCCCGAGAATTTGGTGGTTTTTTGTTTCACTCAGTATCCCGGAGTGATCTCCGAGTTGCTCTCCATTTATTTGCTTTTCCAAAGACAGGAATCTATAGGAAGCTATCCTGGCCTCCCTCTCTAAGAGAATATTTAGGGGAGGGAGATGTAGGAGGTGTTCCATCGCTGCCCTTGGTGTGCTGGACATAGCTCTAGTTATGGCCAGGCATGCAAGCTGCTGAAGGCCAGCAAGCTTTGCTCTAGCTGTCTGTTGTAACCATTTGGTCCACCAGACTACTGAACCATACGTGACCATAGATATTATTATTGTTTGATAAATCCAGTAAATCTGTTTGGGGTTCATTCCCCAAGATTTGCCACATACTCTTCCGAGATTCCAGAGAGAAAACCTGGCTTTGTTTATTGTTTTTTTCAAGTGGGCGTTCCAGGTGAGTCTTTTATCCAGAACTACACCCAGATATTTCACTTCCGTCGCAAATGGAATGCTCTCTCCGTATAGGACAGGCTGCCGAAGCTTATCTAGCTTTTTCCTTTTCGTAAAGGGAATAATTACAGTTTTTCGGGGGTTTACAGACATCTGTTCCCTCTCGCACCATCTGTATACTATGTTAAGGGCTTCTTGGAGGACGTTTGAGATCGTCGCTTCAAATTTACCTCTAACTATTATAACCAGATCATCCGCATAGCATTGAAAATCTACTCCCTGCATGGAAAGCTCTCTCAGCAGAGAGTCGACTAGAAGTGACCACATTAGGGGGGAAAGTACCCCGCCTTGTGGACACCCCTTCGCCGCCCCGAACCTAACCGACTCTCCATGCAGTGATGATATTATATATCTGTTTTCAATCATGTTTTTGATCCAGTTACAGATTTTACCGTCTATCCCTCTATCCCTAATTGATGTATAGAGTGACTGTGGTAAGGCGTTATTAAACGCTCCTTCTATATCTAGAAAAGCTGCCAGCGCAATTTCCTTATGTTTAAGGGAATGGCCGATCTTTCCTACTAGATTGTTTAAAGCTAAATCCGTAGATTTGCCTGTTTGGTAGGCATATTGGTGGGGGTTTAAGGGATGTTCCCTAAGATTCCCCTCTCTAATATGTCTATCAATAATTCTTTCCAGAGTTTTCATTAAGAATGAGGTAAGGCTGATCGGCCGGAAGGATTTGGGTAGGGAATGATTCACCGTACCCGTTTTACGTATGTATACAACTCTCGCCGTTGACCAGCCCAACGGAATATAACTCCACGCTAAACTCGCTCTGAATAGTTTAACCAGAAGAGGTAGTAAAATTTCGCTGCCCTTCTGAATAAGGGGAGGGAAAACACCATCCTCCACTGGAGACTTGAATGGGGAGAAATAATTCACCGCCCATTGTACAGATGTTGGGGTGACCACTTTTGAAACCTTTCTCCAGTCCTCCCTTTTGGGTCGCGATGTCGATCCCATTGAGAGTGGAATTTGCTCCTGGTCCCTCAAAAGCAGACTGCCGGGAAAGTGGGTCTGCAAGAGAGTCTCTAACGTTTGCCTACCAGAGTCCGTAAAAGAGCCATCTGGTCGTTTTATCGATCCAATCTCTTGCGTCGGATATCTGGCGAGAGCCTTGTGGATTCTTGTGCTGGCAGGTAGATCTGATATACTCTGACAGAACCTTCTCCAGGATTCTCTTTTGGCTTTTCTTATTTCTTTGTTATAAGTCGTTAGAGCTGTACGATAGATTTCCCAGCAACCTGTTTCTTTAGCTCGATTGAAGAGAAGTCGAACTTCTTTTCTTTGCTTGTCTAAGCTTCTGCTCCACCATGGTGTACCTCTATGGTCCTTCTTCTCCTTTAATGGGCAGTTTTCCTTATAGGCCGTTAGAAGGGCGGATGTGATATGCTCATTCGCCGCTTCTATTTCAGCTCCATTTTGTATAGTGCTATTACCCTTACCTAGGTGCTGTTGGAGGGATTCACAATACCCTTTCCAATCTGTGCATTTTGGATCTCGAAATTGCACTATGGGACGTTGTCCTATTCTTACGTCAAAACGTATGTGTCTATGATCTGAGCATGAGTGCTCGGTAGATACCTGCCAGTTAACTATTTTGGTACTCATAAACTGTGTACTAATAGTTATGTCTAGAACTTCTCCGCGAATTCTGTTCACGAAGGTTGGTTCCGAGCCTACGTTGTTCACTGCTAGCCCTTCCCCTATTATATAATTATATAAGTATTCACCTCTTTCATTGATGTCGCTGCTGCCCCAATCCAAATGGTGGGAATTTGCGTCGCATCCAATGATCAGTTGCCTGTTGTTCCTCTTGCAGAAGGCGACTAGATCTCGCACTGCTGCTGGAGGAGGGTGTTCTTTTCGGTCTCCAGGGAAGTAAGCAGAGCAGACGATTACATCTACACTACTGTCTCCTCCTGAGATAGAAAGCTGTGTTGCAACCACATCAGGGGTGCAAAACTCTGTTAACATAAAATAGTTTATGTTTTTCCTAATGAGTATGCATGCTCTTGGCTTACCACCTAGAGTACACGCTATTAACTTACCGGAGCAGTTTCCTAGGCCGCTTATTCTGCCTGTATTGGAAGTCCAGGGTTCCTGGATTAGTGCCACATCGAGTTGCTCCTTGGCGAACCTCCTGCTGAGGACATATGAAGCCGCTCTAGCATGTTGGATGTTCGCCTGGAGAAATTGGATGTGGTTAGCCATTTCTACTTAAAGGTAAAGTGGGGAAGTTTACTTTCCTTCCCCGTATTGTTTTCTGGTGTAGGTCGTTTTGTCGGCGCTTTACCATGAAGTGGTTTTTTTCCTTTTCCGGCATTTTTGCTAGTTTTAGCCGGCATCTTCAAACCCGCTGTCGCCGCCGAGGTAGATTTACCTCCCTCTTTGGTTCTAACGGTTACCTCCGAAGACTTTGGAATTTCCACCGATGATGGATTTTTCTTGGCTTCCTTGGACCGGAATTGCACCTGTCCAAAGCCAAAATATGGGCGGAAATTTAGCCGCTCCAAATCTTTAATGGATGCCTTATCCATTGAGAACGTCCACATTTGACCAGGTCCTGCGTTTTCCCTGTGTAGAATGGTCCACACCTGGGTCTGCAGGGTACGGTTCATCTTCCGCAGACGGTTGGTTACCTGTTCTTCCGTCAGTCTGGGTAGTCCCTCATCGTCTGGGATGAAAGCCAAACAGATGTGGGGTTTCGGTATGTCTTCCTTCTGAACTAACTTCAGCTGGGCGTTTTCTCAGGGTTAAAGGTAGCATATCACTTCCTCCATCCACTTGACCGTCTCAGCGTCCATACAGGACAGAAGGAGGATTCCAGGTCGAATGGTGCAGCTCTGGAATCGCACTTGTGGACCATCGTCCGGTAGTTTGTCTACAGTGTCCATAATGGATCGCTGTAGCAGCTGTAGCTGTTCGTTTGACAGCTGAGCATTTGGGTGTTCTGGGTGGATTATGCCCACCTTGATGCCCTGAGCTACAGTTGCAAAGGAGCGTTTTTGTTCGTTTGAGTTTTCTCATCCCGTTCTTTTAGTATTTGATCTAAGGCGGTTTTGTAAGGTACCACGCTCTTGATCAATTGGCTAAGACGTTTTCTCGTCGCGCCGGCAAGTTTGACATTCTTGTCCAGGTTTATGCTGGCCGTTTGCTTAGCCTCGCCCCCTGTTGTCAGGTCCGTTTTCTCGGGAGTGGGGGATTTTAAAAGTACCCTCTCAGCTTCCTGCGAGATTTGGTTGCTAGGAGGGTCTGTAGTAGACACCTCCATTTGCATTTGTTCGTCTGCGAGAAGATTGCCTTCGTCGCAGATGGTTTTAATGTTTTTATGTTTTTTGTTACTCATATAGTTCCCACGAGTAGCTAGAGAAAAAAATGGTCGACTACGGCAGAGCTCTGCATTACTGTAGCAAGGCAAAAATACTACCGGGAGGTTGTCTGGTATCCCAGAGGCTCCGTTTGCGATATCTGTTTGGGGCAGGCACAGATATCATACATATTTTACGCTTCTTGGCACGGGTCGCATGACACCTTGAGCAAAGGCTGATGATCGCGGTAAGCTTGGCTGGCTTAAAACAAACCAACCGCACCTGTCTAGTTTGAATACAAGGAAGTGAACTCCCTTGTACTCAAAGGTAGTAATGATATAGCCGCTGCCCTATATCATGTCCCTAGTTGATCCGCGGGTGTTTATTCTTTAATATTAGACACCTTTCCTGTAAGCCAGGAAGTTCCCTATCAGCCATTGGGACGCGCCGTGTTGGGGTTAAGGACTTCCCCGCACGGCTCATATTGGTAAAATAAAGATAATAATTTTTTCCTATTTCGTCCTAATGCAGTCTACACTAGTCCTGACGATTAACCACTACCACTACTGATACAGTCCATTCCGACAAAGTCGCAGCCAATAGCTAGTATTAAATAGCTGCGTAATTTTTGCTTTTAAATTTGAAATGAACCTTTTCTTTGACACGTTTACCGTCGGTTCAAAAACCAAAAACAGTACTGAAGCTGGAATCCATGGTAAAAGCCCATGTCACGACTTATTTCTTATGTGTGAAGCCCATGCGACTGTATTCCAAGCCAACGTTGCAGCCATTAAAATCTGCGTTCTTTCAGATAGTCAGTAAGCCTGGAAAGCACTGACTTGTGCTACAGGAACATCCTATCAGGTACGGGACTACCTGCAACACCTAATCCAACTAGGAATCTACAACAAGGTTATCATAGACTGGGCCTATGGACACAAAGGGATTGCTGGAAATGAAAAAGCGAATAAGCTAGCCAAAAGAGGAGCTCTCCAAACCTATACTGTACCACAACCAGACAGTGAAATTTGCAAAGTCACTGCCTGCAGTGAAGTCAAACTTTAGACCCACATGGAAGGGGAAAAAATTAGAGAGCAATGACAGTGGTCAGGCACAGTAAGTTAATGATAGCTCCGCTGAACCTTTATGTAATAAAAGACCTGATAATGCTCATCGGGGATAAAGTCCGATTGGTAAAAGGACTCCTACCGGGGCACAGTTTAACCAAAAAACACCTGCACGGTACGGTAATCTTAAATGAGAATCCCATATAAAGAAACTGTAGGGAGCACGAAAAAACAGCAAACCCATTCCATTGTGAAGGAAGCACTGCTAGACTAAGGTACCACCTCTTTGGTACGAAAGTTCTGGAGAGTACCCTCGGCTAGCAGATCTGATCCACAGGCTGCTGCTGCCTTTACCGAGCATTCTACCCTGTAAGTAGTTTATCCTCCAATGTAGGAGCGCAGATGACCTCTAGGCCGCAGTGTTAGAGAGGCATTTCCAACTGGTACGAAGTGTGGAGCGAATGAATGAATGAATGAATTTTTTTTTAATCCTTTTTTTTAATTTTAAAATATTTATTTTTAAAAATTTACCCACAATTTATTTTTATTATATCCATTATGCCAGCATCTTAGTTATTTAACAATTAATACAAAAAAAAGTATTTTAATGTTTGCAGTTTGCGTTTTTACTATTTTGTGTACTCGTATATTAATCACTTATATTTAAATGTGCGTTATTTTAAATAGAATAAAAGATGTCTTTGTTAAGGACAACTTTATTTATTCATAGGTTATTTATAGTTCAGGTTAAGCACAAAATCATGATATAAAAAATGCAAATTAAAGATAAATGTAGATAAAAAAAAGAATGTTAAGAAAATGTGTGCGACCATATTAAATTAATCCCGCAAAAAGGCCTTGGTGGCCTTCTTTGGTCATCCACGCATGAGTTTTTGGCCGATAGAAATCTGCTTGGCTGCTGATGGAGGTTAGGTTAGTTTAGGTTAGGTTAGGTTGATTTACATTGTTTCATTGTTGCAATTATAATGTTTTGAAGCACTTATGCATTGTGGTAAAAACATTTATAAAATATTTTAAAAAGCAAATTCCAAGAGTTTGAAACAAATCATAATAATAATAATTTAATTTATCGTTCTAATAAAAATATTATTTGTTGATTTTTATAAAATAATAGCCATCATGTATTAAAAAACGCTTAACTAAAGAAAATAGTTCTTGTTTAGAATAAATATTGCTCAAAAATTTTCGTTTAAAAGTTATCGCTCATTTAATTAAAATGACGTTCATTTTATTTATAAATATATCGCTCATTTTATTTAAAATAAGGCTCATTTAAATGACACTCTATATTAATTTAATACCCGTATATTTCAATCAATACTCTGGGATCTTGATAGGCTTCCACTATTAAAAATATCTGAACATCTCCTGCTGCAACATCAATCCTTGAACAATAGGCACGTTCTCTTCCAAAGTTGAATACTCGCACTGAAGTGATTCTTGCACCAGTAATTGAAACTGTCCTAAAATATAAGTTGCTACATTTTTGACATTAAAATTCAATAACAAACTGCATTAATAATGTTTGCACTTGTTTAGCCATAAATTGTACTTTTTGTTCTGTTTCTGTAACTATTAATTGTCAATAAATAACATCTGTTTTTAATGTTTTTAGAAATTACTAATGATGTGTAATATCTAACAATTTTGCTGATAAAATTTTAACGCAGATAAAAATCAATGAGGTGGTCTTGAACATTAATGTATTTTTCTTGTCAATGATTTAACAGAATTAAAGAAAGTTCTTCTTCTTCTTATATTAGGCCTTGAGCCTGTTCTTATCTCTCTTTTTTTTTACTGCTGCAGTCGTATTTGTGACGTAGACTGCCAGCTATCTCGCCATCTTTTAAAGAGCCGTCTTGATGGTCTGGTGCCCGTTGGTTTTAAATCCATTGACACTCGGGCTAGTCTCTCGCCGTCCATTCGTGTAACATGCTGGTTCCACTCTCGTCTTCTCTGCCTTCCCCACCGTACGATATCCTGTGTCCCACATTGATCTCTTATTAGAATGTTCTGGACTTTGTCTCTTAAGATTTTCCCTGTTATTGATCGTATTGTTTTCATTTCTGTTGTTCTAAGTATTCTTTTTGTTTCTGCTGTTGCAGCTCTCGTTTCTATTGAATATGTTAGTATTGGCATCACACATAACTTATATATGCGTATTTTTCCGTCCAACCTCTTATCTTTATTCCTCCAGATAACATCCCTTAAACATCCTGATACATAAGCTGCTTTATTAGCCTGCTTTCGTATACTTTCTTTTAGGTCTCCGTAGCTGAATATTTTTTTCCCCAGATATTCGAACTTAGAAACTTGTTCGATTATGTCTTCGTTAATTACTATTTTGATCATCTGGGTTCCCTTGCTACTACGATAGATATGTTCTTAGATATTGATATCTACATATTGTAGGTTTCCGCCGTTGGCGTTGTTTTAATGGTATGCACCAAGCGCTGTAGGTTATCTTCATTATCCGAAATCAGAAGAAAGTTGGATTTATTAACAAAAAATCGTTTTAATTAATAATTTATTAATAAGAATTTGGCAGTTATGCTACAATTTATCAGGCCAAAGTTTTAACTATCGATTTGTGTGCAAGAAAGCTGACTAAAAGACCTCTAGTGAGCAAAAACATAAGTATCATTTCAGACAGCCAGAGTGCTCTTTAAGCACTGAGATTTAACAAGATAATCTTTAAGCTTGTATGGAAGTGCATTGAATCCTTAGAGTGCCTTGATGCAAACAAAAGAGTGATTTTATTTTGGGTGTCTGGGCACCAGAGGGTGGGGGGCAACGAGAAAGCTGACATTATTGCAAAAAAGAAAGCCGAATTGCGTTAAGAATCAGTCAACAGAAGTTTTGTCAAAACCGTTATTTCGGACTGGACAAAAAAAAAATACGCTCTGATCTGATCTACTAGGGATTACACATTCGAAGACGTTTCTACCTTAACCCTCAAAAATACAACTTAGCAGATCCTGTAATGGAAAAGGAACGACTTGCGAAATCCGACAGTACTGTTTATGACTTTGTCGTCTAAGATACTACCTCGTAAGGATAGGTCTGAAACAACAAACGGGCTCTGGTTTTTGCTGCGTGAAAGACAAAACATCTAAACACATACTTTTTACATGCCCTTACTCACAGAGAATAAGGTATAAAATATTTGGTTTTACCAACTTAGAACCTACCGATTGAAGAATAACTTTACTTCATACAACCATAAGCTTTCCAAAAAAAAAGGATGCAGTGAACTAAAACCTTTAGAGGTGAGCCATAATAGGCTCATCAAGGGTCGCAATGGATGGGCGGAGCGGAGTCTTACTTGCATGAAACCTTACCTACGTACTCTAATGTTTTAAATCCAAATAAAAGTTTAACTCATGCATACCTTAATATTTATGTCTATAAATAATATGATTTAAAATAATTTTTTATTTTTATTTTATTTTAAACTTACCAGCAAATATCTTGGGTATTTGAGGATAAAGCTTTAACTATAACCACTTCTCTTAAAAGCAGTTGATCACCATTTTCCCTATATCTATGAATAAGATCGCCGTAGTTTCCAGTACCATTATCTTGAATTAACCCTGTATCTCTCGTTTTATCGGCCAATTTTGTTTCAAATTGAACACCCTCTTTATTATATGCCGGTTGTATGTTATATTCTTCTGGTTTGATATATTCCCATTCTGCTTTATATTCAAGAGTATTAGTCGAAGGAAATGTGTAAAATGCTGTTAATAAAAGTATTTTTGTGTAATGGAACATGATTCATGCATGCGGCGTATTTCGTATGGGACTGAAAAAAGATTCTATTTGAGTTTATTGGGGCTTACGCATTTTATTCGGTTAAATTATTATTCTGGTCACAGTCTCAATATCGCGTTTTTTAAATTTAAGGTTTTGGGGTCAGTACAGTAATTTAAAATTTTTTTATGTAAAAACAATTAAATTTGAAGAAAAAAAATGTAATTTATTTGAACTGCCGTCCTTAAAGCTAATGCTTTATCAACAGACGCCTTCAAAGAGGGAAAATTAGGCTCAAAGTTTTTTTTACAGTCTTCACTATTTTTTGAGGTTAAAAAAAAAGTTAATATGGTCTTATTAAAAATTGGTATTAAAATATAATGATAATAAAAAAAATTATTATCATCAGCCATTAATAAAAAAAAAACTACGGCATTTTGAGCTAAATTTTTATCTGGGTTATACATACATACATATAGTCACGCCTTTTTCCCGTAGGAATAGGCAGAGACCACTTCCTTCCACTTGCTACGATTCTTACACACACCTTTTGCTTCCTCTAATTTCATCAGGGCTTTCATGCATGCTTGTCGGTTGTTGGTACTATTGACCTGGCCTTTCTTCAAAACAATGTTGATCTGATCGAGATATGTTCGCCGAGGTCGACCTCTACCGACTTGTCCATTCGCACTCGCCTCATAAATTTGTTTCGTTAATCTTCCTTCATCCATCCTTTCTACTTTTGTAAACCATCTATCTTTGTAACCACATCTTCTTCTACATCACAGCGTTGGCTTATCTCACTATTCTTTACTTTACCCAACCAAGTCACTCCGGCTATACTTCTCAGACTACTTATCTCCGCAGCATTAATCCTATTTTCATGCTTCTTCTGCCAAACCCAACATTCACTACCATACATAAGTGTAGGAACCAACACACAACCAGACGTGCATTTTTTGACACTTTCCAGCTATTAATAAAGCTATGCAGTGCCCCATTCATTTATTTTCCTGCCAACACCCTTCACTCAATGTCACTGTTATACTTACCATCTCTCGTAAACTTTGAACCCCAGTACACAAATTCATTTACTTGTTCCACTCTTTCTTTCTTAATCGAAACTCTACAGTTTGTCATTCTTCCTTTTTTTTAAAACCATTAATTTCGTTTTGCTTAAATTTATTTTCATTCCTTTGATTTTTAGAGCATCATGCATAACATTAACCATGGCCTGCATTTTTTCTTCAGATGACGCTAATATGACTTGATCATCGGCGTAAAGAAGGCATTTGAAGATCAAATCATTAATTTCAATTCATTCGCACTCCATTTCAAATCTTTAAAACAATTGTCTATGTAGAAGTTAAACAGCCATGTTAAAGCCACACATCTCTGTCTTACCAATTTTTCGATGTTAAATTAGTCCGTTCAAGCTCCGTTTATCCTGACACAAGTAGTGGAATCCTCGTAAAGTAACTTCAGAGCTCGTATTAAACTACCACTTACCCTATACCTAGACAATGTCGACCACAATTCACTCCTCACCACTCCGTCGTAGGCATTTCCAAGTTTATAAAAGCGCAATAGACCTTCTGACTTTTAGCCAGGAATTTTTTAACTCTACCTCGTAATGAAAAGACCTGATCCATACATCTTCTTTCTCTTCTAAATCCTGCTTGCACATTCCATATCATCTTCTCAGTTTCATTCGTTACTCTTTAAATCAATATCTTTGCATACAGTTCTTACAGTCTTGCTGCGAACTTTTTTTCCTGTAAAGTAAAAGTAAAAGGCGGTACAGCAGACTAGCTACCACGTTTTGTCCAGCCTTTAGCATTTTAACTGTTATCCTGTCGTACCCAGCAGCTTCACCCAATTTCATACTGTTCAACGCCTCAACAATTTCTGTTGGACTAATTTTCCTTTCATTGCAATGTGTATCTTTTCTTTCAAATAAACTTTCGAAGTATTTATTCCATTTATTTAATACGCTTTTTACTCCTTTTACCATGCTAGCATCTTGGTTTCTGATTCTTTACAGTTGCAAGGTAGTATTTTTACCTTTGGCTGTTCTTATTGACTTCCAGAAGAGTTTAATATTGTTTCGGAAATCATCAGATAACCTTCTATTAAATTAATCTTTATCGCTCTTTTTCTTTCTTGCCACAACTTCTTTGAACTTCTACGCACATTTTCTGTAGCTTGCATCCTATCCTTCTTTTACTTACACCACACACTTTAATAGCAATATCCACGATTTCCTTCCTTGAATGGCTTCCACAATTCTTCAACCTCATATGCTTCATCTAAACTGTCAAATTTCTTGGTCAATTTACTAACGAACTCCACTTTTATACCTTCTTCTTGCAAATTCTTAACTTTTATACGCTCTAGTACACTACTTGATTTCTGCACACGATGCCGCCACCGCTTAAAGAGACCTCTTATTCGGCTCATTACTAAGAATTGGTCTGTGTCAATACCTGCACCGCGGTATGCCCGAGCGTCCATTACTTTTTTTTTAATCTTTTATTCACAATTGCGAAATTAATTATACTTTTCTGGTATCCTTTTTGTCTTGTGTACAAGTGGATCCTTTTATGGTTAAACATTGTGTTTTTTACCACAAGATTCCACTCCAAACATACTTCAAGTAGATTTTCTCCGTTTTCATTTACTCTTTTGTTACCGGACATTCCCAAAACACTATCATATCCATCACGCTTTACTCCTACCCAACTATTAAAATCACCCAACATTACAATTATTTCATTCTGGTTACACTTATTTAGAATATATGTCACACTATTCCAAAACTCCAGACTCTCTTTTTGGGCTTTTCAAGACTGCGCATCTTGTGGGACATAAACCCCTAGCAAAAGATACGAGTAAGACCAACCTTTAGCCTCACCCAGAGGAGTCTTAGGCTTACACATTTAAAGTCAGTCACACATTCATTTATGCTAGCAGAGAGGATCACACCAACGCCCTGAGAACCTTTGCTGGTTTTCGGAACTCCTGATCAGTAGGCTGTATAAGGTCCATGTGTTGTGGTTTCACATCCCCTTTGCTTAGTTTCATTCACACAAAGAACATCTTTCTTATATCATCGTGTAAATTTTATTCAATGCTCCCCTCACATTTAAAGTAGCAAAGTGACTATCCGCAGTACACGTTTCGCCCCCATAGGAAGCATAACATGACAGGTGGCTACCCGTATCGCTATCGTTTTGGTTATAGTCAATACGACTTTTGCTTATAGCTTACCATGAGATAAAAACAATTTATACTGAAATAAAATACATACAAATGAAAAAATTAACCTTAAATAAATATCAAAAAATCTTGAACTGATAGAAAATATAAAATCTTCCAGGAAATATATTTAGCGCTTACGAAAAACTCCAGCAAATAAAATAAAATAAAATTTGTACTAAAATAAATGTATATAGTAGATTTAATCAAGCCAGAAAAAAATTAAACGTCAAAAAATTCCAAGTCGACAAACAATATGAAAAATTTTAAAATCTTCTAGATAAATGTATTAAATGTACTTACGAGAAATTCCAGCATGTATTTTGATAAAATACACACTTTACGGGATAATCCAGTAAATCTTTTTCTTAAAATATACGTACTTTTCCATAACACAAGGCACTTCACTAATTTAACTTAAATCAAAACTTTTAATGTTTTTCTGTAAATATACAGTAAATATTAGTTTAATGTTCAATATTTTTTTAAAAAATCGGAATTTTTTTCTAAGCGATTTAGTAAAGAGTTTTTAATACAAGGTGTCACAGAATAACAATTCCTTATTTTTAGAAATGATGTAGGGCACTTAAATAAATATTTTTTTTTTAATAAATCAGTGTTTAGTTTTTTTTTGTGTCAAGATAAACTATAAATTTTTAAAAACAATTTTAATTACAACAGGAGAGAATATTTACTAAAACTTTATAAGATAAGAATTTTTTAAAGTTACGACCACCATTTTCTATACACAAGTTGTCACAATGCGCAATCGACTGGCGAGTTTTTCGAAACACGAATATCAACAAACGCTAAAATAATATAAGCCACTAACTTTTTTTTTGTATTTTTAGGAATCCCATAAACCAGTGCTTTTAAACTGATTTCAAATACAAAAATCAACTAGAGTCATATCTGGTGAACGTGTAGGCCAAGAAATTGGCCCCTCTTTTAATTTATCCATTTGAAAATTGTGCATTTAGATAATTTCGGCAATTTAATTTAAAATGTGCTGGTGCACCGTCATGTTTACATTTTTAACGATCCCAGTCCAAATATTAACAGACAACTTTCATTGTTGATGTAACCTTTAAACGGCATGAGGGTTTTTTTTTGCCCCAAATGTGACTGTTGTGTGTATTAAAATAGCCAACTCTTGTAAAACAGGCCTCGTATGTCCATAATACACTCCCAGGAAAATTTGGTTCGTCGGTAATTTTATACCTGCCATTTGGCAAATTAAACTCTGTTGTGATAATCAGCTGTAATTAACATTTGCACGTTTTTAATGTGAAAGGGATGCTTCAGGTATTCCATGAATACCCTCCATACAGATGTGTGACTTGTATGCATCCCATGGGCACGGCACGAGTGCTTGTTTTCGGGTTATTTTCAAATTGTTGCAGAAGTTCGTCCTTCAAGTCAAAATTTCGGACAGTACGATTGGATACCGAATCTGTTATCCTTATTTGGAATTCACCAGTATCTGGAATACCTTAAGCCAATCTTGAAAATGATGTATGACAGGAAATCAAACGCTTGGATGCTGATCTGTATAAATTAGCCTTGCTTCGTTAGATTTTCCGTAAGCTGCTTTATAGGCAAGATACATGTCTACTAATTTGATAATTGTAAAATGATGCACTTTTAATTAAACACCAATTTATCTTATAAAGAATAATTTGTGGCACATAAAATAACAAATAAATGCATTTATCTGATAAGGAATAATTTGCGACAAACGTAAAATGACAACTACGAAAATTGTTGTTATTTCTCAAAGGTTGCTATGATTCAATTTTATTTCGATGCTAAAGAATTTTCGGACGCTGGTATTTTAAAAAAAAATTTAGTATAACATTTCAAAATTACAAAATAAAAAATATGTACCTATTTTGTGACACACTGTATACCTTTTTATAATATAAGGGTAAGTATCTAATAAGTAATAGATCGTGTACGATATTATTGTTTATAGGAATATAGGTTAAGAACTGTTTTATTAAAAAGGTTTCGTGAAAACTCAAATTTTTGATATTTTTTTTATTTTACTTCTTTACTTTTTTGAAAGTCCATTCCTTACACTAGTAAATTTTGAATGGTGACGATGAGAACGTTTAGAAGGTGTTAAATGAAATCCTGGATCCCAAAAATTGATTTTTTCCTCAATAAAGCACCACAAAATTGTGTAACTTTTACGTTCAGTTATATTGTATTGCAGTAATGGTAAGAAGTTGTTTGTATTTTAACCAAAAATGCATGAACAAAAATAATACAAAGATATTATAAAAATATCTAAGATATATCCAAAGTACACGTAAAGGACAAAAGAATATTATCATGAGAATAAAAAGTACTCTCTCGTCTCTCTAATTTAAAAAACCGCTAACACTAAATCTTTTTTAAGAAAGAATCACTTCTTTAATAAAAACAAAGAAAATAATATTTATATCCCTTTTTTATATTAAACTTTAACCGGCTCGGTGACTTTGGCATCAACTAGAATATAAACAAAGCAAACTGCAGAACACAATAAAGCATAAAAAGCTGTCTACCTAAAAGTGGCATCTTTATCACCGCTACGATAAAAATAATAGGAAAACTTAAACCAAACTTTACGGCAACTCTTCCATTTCCGCAAACAACTTATTAAAATTAAATATTTTTTAGCAAAAATTGGTCTAATTTTCTGCGATCTCCTTATGCACCAGGAAATTAGACGCAAAGTGTGATGAAGTTTTTATTTTTTGATTCGCACTAGTATTTCTAAAGTGACACAACTCAAAAATAGGTGTTTTTAAATAATGACTACAAAAGAAATGGGTAAATATTTCTTTATCAATCATTAAAAATGTATTTACCTAGCTTCAGAGCTTGTCCGCCAAAAGGCTAGGTTGATACAGTTTTTATTATTGATAAAGATATATTTATCCTTTCTTTATAGTCATAACTCAAAAACATTTTTAAAAACTTTTTTTTTCATGTTTAATATTGGAATAACCACTTATTCCAGGCTCTGGATTTTTAGCTAGACAATAAAAAGCGAGTCTACAAAATAGATAGGGGAAATTGAAGATACATTGTTAAAGAATTTAAAGAATCCCGTTGGGAATGGTGCTATAGTGTTTGTGGCAGTTTCAAAAACTATGAGGTACATCAGCTGTCGTTTGAATTAAAGAAGCTAATTTCCTTCATTTGGGTTAAACAACCAAAAAAGGTGTTGGAATGTTTAATTTTATTTTTATTTTTTTAATTACCTGGTACGTAGGTATACAATTTGTTCAAGAATAATTATTGTTACTCAGTTATATAGGTTTTTTTTTACGACTTACGATTTTTTACGATTTAGTTTATAAAAAATATTTCAATACTTCTTTAGAAATCAATCCATATAAAACCAAATAAAAATTATATAATTTGTTGCTGACTTATTTTATTTGATTATAAATATTGTATTAATTACTATTAATTTTCTATCACTATATAAGGAATGGGCCACAAAAAAGAGTCCACCAAAATATTTGACAGTATTCATTGGAATTTAAGAAAATGTTGAAACACATCGATTTTTGTACGATACAGATATCTGTCCCCAATTTAACCCATTAATTTAAAAAAGGGAATATACCATGCGTGGTACATCATTAAAAAGGCATTTAGATAGAGTATTCAGGTATATGTATATAATCATACATGATTTTTTTTTATATTAACATTGTCCTTGCAAAAAAAGTCTTAATTAATTTATAGTGCAACCCCTCTTAAAAATAAAACGCAACGCCAATATTTTAATATTGTTTAATTTTTCTGTCACATTAAAAGTTAATAAAAACAAAATTTGTAAATAAAAATTTGATACTAAGGCAGTTTGTTTAACATTAATGTTAGGAAATCAATTTAGGTATTTTTAAATAATGGTATATTCAATTGCAGAACGAGTTAAGACTATTTCCATATTTTTTTATATGACAGTATAATAAAAAAAATTAAAACCATATCAAAACATAGCCGTTGCGTTTTATTTTTAAGAGGTGCTGCATTTTAAATTAATTAAGACTTTTTGCAAAGACAAAGTATCAAAAAAAATCATGAATTATCATATGCCTAAATACTCCATCTAAATGCCTTTATCATGATGTGCCACATATGGAACATTTCCTATTTTAAATTAGGTTGTATCGAAAAAATGTGTCCCCCTTGGAACACAAATCAACGTGTTGTAGTATTTCCTCAAATTGTAATGAACTGCCAAATATCGGGGTGGACTGTTTTCTGTGGGCCACTATGTATATCTAGAAGTGGTAGACAAGAACGTTTAGATTAAACCCTATTAATAATTATTAAACATTTATAATAATTATAATTGTTATTATTTAGTTAAAATAACGTAAATTTTTATTAAATTTATTTTTATAACTTTTCTTCTGTCCTGCCACACCTTTTAACCTTTTATACTCATACCTTGCCTTGTTAACATTGTCAATCGTTGCCTTTTGTGTTCTTAGATTGGCTTTTGTAGACAGCCAATCCAGCCAGGCTGTCTTCTTCTGTGACACTGCTTTTTAAACGTATACGAAAAATATTTGTAACTTGCAACTTTCCTTTTTTTACTTACACCACATACTACAATAGCAAAGTCCACGATTCCTTTCTTGAATGGCTCCCACAATTCTTCAACCTCACATGATTAATTTACTTCTCTTTTACAATTTTTTTTTTTGCAAATTCTCAACTTTTATACGCTCTAGTAAACTACTTGATTCCTGTACACGATGCCACTACTGCTTAAAGAGACCTCTTATTCGGCTCATTGCTAAGCAGTGGTCTGTGTTAATGCCTGCACAGCGGTATGCCCGAGTATTCATCATTTTTTTCTAAATGTTTCATCCACAATCATAAACTTAATTATACTTCTCTGTGTACAAATCTTTTTGTGTTTAAACATTGTGTTTTTTACCACAAGATTCCACTCCAAACATACTTTAAGCAGACTTTCTCAGTTTTTATTCACTCTGCCATTACACATTCCTGCTCCACTCCTATTCAACTATTTAAATAACCTATTATTTTATTCTGGCTACACTTATTCATAATATCTGTCACACTATCCCGAAACTTCTGCCTCTCTTTTTGGAATTTTGAAGACTGGTCCCACTGCGCATCTTGTGGGGCATAAACCCCTTACAAAAAGATGCAAGTAAGACCAACCTTTAGTCTCTCCAATAGGAGTCTTGGGCTCACACAAGTCGGTCACACATTTATTTATTCTAGCAGAAAGTATTACATCAACGCCCTGACAACCTCTGCTGGTTTCCAGAACTTCTGACCAGTAGGCTGTATAAAGACTATGTGTATTGGTTTTACATCCTTTCCTCTTGGTCTCATTTACACAAAGGACATCAATCGGTCTTTTGTTTTCATCGTGTAAATTTAATTAATTTAATGCTGCGGAGATGACCAGTCTGAGAAGTATAGCCGGAGTGACTTAGTTGGATAAAGTAAAAAATAGTGAGATAAGAGAACGCTGTGGTGTAAAAGAAGATGTGGTTACAAAGATAGATAAAGGAATGTTTAGATAGTTCGGACACTTAGAAAGGATGGATGAAGGAAGATTGACGAAACAAATTTATAAGGCGAGTGTGAATGAACAAGTAGGTAGAGGTCGACCTCGGCGAACAGCAGGTGGAAAAGAATGGTCTCTGCCTACCCCTACGGAAAAAAGGCGTGACTATATGTATGTATAGTATGTATGTATGTTTACCGTATTTTTTCAAACTTTTTCTTATTATTTCATGAGCGAAAGCTATTTTTAATTGTTAATGACAATTGAAAATTATTTTATTAATTATTGTGATCAATAATCATTTGTTAGTAAATATATTCATTTGTTATAAACAATGCTTGATTATTACTAACAATAATTTTTCACTATTACAGCGTCTTTAATACTATTCTCTTAATACTGACACAAGTTTAAAATTCTCCAATTCCTATTTTTGTTTTCTAAAACTATTTTTTTTATGAAATATTTTTATAATATTTTTTATACAAATATTCCTAACATACATTTAAAATTCAGGTAGTTTACCATTTTTTTCAGTTTTTTGATACTCCATAAAAAAGGGCTCGACAGATTTTGCTATAAATCAAAACAGTACTTAGATGCGTAATTATGCGTCGAATGCAATTTGTCCCACGTCGATATCATTTTGTTTTCGAGACGAAAAATAATTCCAAACGCGCGTGCGTCCACACACACACACATAAACACACGTCCACTTAAAAATTATTGTGTTCGACTCTGTGGACCTTGTGTGAAGACATGTCAAAATTCGGTAATCGCAAAATCAGACCCATTACCATAACTTTCCACTGGGAATTTAATAATTGAATTTCTACATTTAATTTTATTGCAAATGCATTTATTTACTGCTATTCATTTTTTAATAAACTATACCAGGTTTAGCTTATTAAATAAAAAATCCTTAGTATTTACTATTTTTCAATCTAAAATATATCTTCTTTGATCAGTGAAAGACTTGCTCTTTTTAAAATTTTTTTTTAAATTTCCTTGCTTTTACCTTTTGTGAATTTCAAATCATTTTAAAATCAATTTGGTTGTCTTTGTGTTTTCTTAGAAATTTAATTAAATTTTCTGATTGAGGAATTTATTTAAAAATAATCTAACAATTTAAATTAATGTTTATTAGAATTTTTTTTATTCAGGGTGTATAATTATAAAATCATTATATGTTATTACATTTTTTAATTTTAAATTTATAAAAAAAAAGCAAACTGATAAAATAAGAAGATTGATGATAAAAAATTTAATTTGAATTACTTTACCAAAAAATTAGGGTCGTTAAAAATATTATAATAAATTTTTTAACTAGTCTTATTTGACTTTAGTACATTTTTAAAGTTTTTGGTAACTTAGTACTAGAAATAATTAATGTTATGATCAAATTGGTAAAATTAATGACCAAACTATGTAAAATAAAATTAATTATTTTAGAACCCTATATTTAAACACAAATAACATGAAACCTACTCTATCGCATTGAGATAAAAAGGCAATATGAGAATGTGGGGGGAAACAAGACAGTCGCGCAGGAGCATAACGGCTTGAGAGCCGTAAAATAATAAAGGACAAAGTCATGGGATAATTGGCAACATTAAATTTTATGCAACCAAAAGCAGTAGATGGAGAAGTTGCAACATACATACATACATAGTTACGCATTTCTCCCGTAGGGTAGGCATAGACCACTTCCTTAAACTTGCTACTATTTTAATACACATCTTTTGCTTCCTCTACCTTCATCAATGCTCTTATACATGCTCGTTGGTTATTAATACACTTGACTTGGCCTTTCTTTAAAACAATGTTATTCTTAATCTCAATCGTATTAAAATATGTTCGCCGAGGTGGACCTCTACCGACCATTTACAATTACCTAATAATTTTCTTTTGTTAATCTTCCTTTATCTATCCTTTCTACGTGTCCAAACCATCTAAGCATTCCTTTATCTATATTTTAACCAAATCTTCTTTTACACCACAGCGTTCCCTTATCTTACTATTCTTTACTATATTCAACCGAGCCACTCCGGCTATAATTTTAAGACTGCAGCATTAATCCTATTTTCATGCTTTTTCTGTCAAACCCAACATTTACTACCATACATAAGTGTAGGAATCAACACTCCTCTATGCACAACCAGACGTGCCTTTTTTGACACTTTCTGGCTGTTTATAAAGCTATACAGTGCCTTTTTCATTTGTTTTCCTGCCAACACCCTTTGCTAACTGCCACTATCATACTTTTTATCTCTCGTAAACTTTTAACCTAAGAATACAAACTTATTTACTTGTTCCACTCTTTCTCCCTTAATCAGCACCTCACAATTTGTCATACTTATTTCTCAATCAAAAACCATTACTTTCGTTTTGTTTACATTTATTTTCATCCCTTTAATTTTCAGGGCATCATGCATAAAATTAACCATCGCCTGCAACTCCTCTTCAGATGACGCTAATATAACTTGATCATCGGCGTAAAGAAGGCATTCGACGATCAAATCATTCATTTCCAATTCATACGCTTTTTTTTAAATATTTTAAACAATCGTTTATGTATAAGTTAAACAGCCATGGCGAAGCCACACATCCCTGTCGCACACCTTTTTCGATGTTAAACCAGTCCGTGTAAGCTCCTGATTATTCGAAGATAGTAATACGGCGAAAAGATGTAATTTTTAGTTTATGAAGGTTTTAAAACTTTTATACTTATCTTATCCGGATATTTTATTACAAATAATAAATTGAATGGTCATGGTTAATGGTAAACACAAAAGTATTATAAAATTTGTAAGCTTAAGCTTTGTTAAATTTATGAAATACATAATAATATAAAATTCGAAAAAACAAGCACGTTTTGTTTTATATTCGTCTTTTAAAAAACGCGTATTTATTTTGTCAGTGTTGAGAACATTTTGTTGAATGTCCAGTGTGGAAGCCGATTTCTTTTTTCGAATTTTTAATATGTCGTACTACGATAGTGATGATTTAAAGGCGCATTACATACACCAAAAAAACGAAATATATGCGCACATTATATACATCGATTTTTGAGGAAATATTGTTACACTCAATTCGACCATATAAGCAGTGCAATATGTAAAACTTTGACAGAAATTGATGAAGAAAAGGTAGAAATAATCAAGATTATTTAATATTTTAATTTACACAAACTTTTCCTAATTTTATTTAACAAAAATTAACTAAACAAAAATATATGTACACTATTTAATTTAATATATATATCCAAACTTGACCACTAGTCAACATCTAAAAAAATAACTAGCCATTTTTTATTTATACAATTATTGCTTAATCAATATTTAAATTTATATCTGTTTCGCCTATTAAGATTTTGTTGATATTTTATAAATTTCAAGTTTTCTTATTTTTTGTATTTTCACTTTTAATATTTTGTGTATAGATTCACCAACTCTACCTTTAACTTTTTTACAGGACTTATCAAATTTTTCTATAATTTGAATTGATTCTGATAGGGGCAAACCTTTTTTTTCCAGTCTGTGAATACAGTTTAAGTCAAAGCAATAGTTGCCATAATAAATGCAAGGTGCTGGGGCAAATCCGTACTTTTAACATTTTTGTTTAAATTTTTCAAAGCGGTACTGGTATCACTAATTTTGAGAATTAGGTATATCTTTAATGCCTGCAAAATTATCGGCATACATAATTAATGCCTCTAACCGAGTACCCCATCTGGTAATTATGGGTTCAGGAGGCAATTGAACATTTGGAAGTCGCTACTTATAAAAATGGACTCTCAAAGTGGCATTTAAAAAAAATTTTTTTTTACATTACTAATTAAATCGTTAACAACTGATAATCCATTCTTTATATCTTCTGCTACACGATTTAGAGCGTGAGCTAAACTTATACATAGACAATTGTTTAAAAGATTTGAAAGAGAGTGCGTATGGATTAAAAATGAATGATTTAATCGTCAAATGCCTTCTTTACGCCGATGATAAGTCATACTAGCGTCATCTGAAGATGAGTTGCAGGCGATGGTTAATGTTATGCATAATGCCCTGAAAATCAAAGGGATAAAAATAAATGTAAGCAAACCGAAAGTAATGGTTTTTGAAAGAGAAGAAAGCATGACAAACTGTGAAGTTTCGATTGAGAGAGAAAGAGTGGAACTAGTAAATGAATTTGTGTAAATTGGGTTCAAAGTTTACGAGAGATGGAAAGTATGACAGTGACATTGAGCGAAGGGTGTTGGCAGGAAAACAAATGAATGGGGCACTGCATAGCTTTATGAATAGCCAGAAAGTGTCAAAAAAGTCAAAAAGGTGTGTTGGTTCCTACACTTATGTATGGTAGTGAATGTTGGGTTTTGTAGAAGAAGTATGAAAATAGGATTATTGCTGGGATATCTGGCAAAAAAGATGGGAAGGAACCAATTCGCTACTTAAAGAAATTATGCCATCAGTAAAATCCAGAGTAACACTTCCACAGAGCAGAAAAGACCAGGTTGTTTTAAACAGGTTAAGAATAGGACATTCAGCCCTCACACACCAGCATTTGTTAAATCAAGAACCACCAAAGCAGTGTTTAACGTGTGATGTGCCTTTAACCATAAAACATATACTATTGGACTGTACAAATTTAAATGTTAAAAGAACAGTTAACAACATTCCGCCTAATATGAACCGCGCATTAAGTAAAAATTATGAAAAAGTGCTCAAATTTCTGAAAGACTCCAATTTCTTTGTAAAAATATAAGTACATATTGTATGTTTTTTTTTGACCCCGCTAATAACCCTAGAGGTTGATGCGGTAAATAAAAAAAAGACATTGCCATTTGCATTTTATATACTTAAGGATTCAACGAATAGTTGACTTAAAAATTTTTGATGCCTGCCCTGCCTATATTTCAAAACACGCGGTATCATGTTGCTCAGTGTGCAAACTCAAAAGTGCACGTGCGCTGATTCAATTTGAGTCAAGGAATTACCAATGAATTGGCATTCTAGTAGATATATTTTTGTGTTCAGCTCCCGTCTGAAGTTTATTGATGAGCTAATCAATAAATAAGTTTTAATTTATTATGATTGCGGTTGAGGAATGTAAACATGAACTTTTTATTTTGTCTGCAGTCAAGCTTTTATAAACAATAAACATTATTAGGTAATTTTCTCTTGGAAGGGCACTAAGATGATCGTTCTTTTTACGCACTTTACTTTTAGTTTGTCTTAAATATTTTTTTGTTACTTTGTATATTTGTTTTATCTGATTTTGTTTACAAGGATTTCTTCTTATATCCTCTTTATATTTTTTTATTAATAAAATATACACTATTTATAGTTTCGCAACTTATTTAGCTAATAGATTAATTAAAATTAAACTCTTCAATCAAATAATAACACATTAATATAATAAACCGGTAAAAGTAAAAAAGTGATCATGCCTGCATTGAATAAAACTATTATATTCCAAAGTAAAATACGAATTACTTTTATCGTTTTCGATTCACCGACACATCTTCCAATATTAATAACATTATATAAATTATAAGTCACCAGTGATAAAAACCACTATTTAAAATCACAGTGATTTATAAATTACTTTCATTGTTTCACCGGTTACTACACTTTACTGTATCGCCCAATTCTACTACCAGTAGGCAATGAATGATAAAATTTATTTTGAAAACTGAGTAAAAAAATAAATTACCTGGGGTATTAACGATATTAGCACCCGTGCCCCATTGGCGATAATCCAATGAAAAACATAATAAAATTTGGGAATTTTCTAGGCAAGGTCGCATTTGGGGAAGCAAATGGTCGAGATGGGTGACCGTTGCAAATAATTTCGTGGGTGGTCGGTATGTATGTATTTCCAGAAATAAAAATAATAATTTGATAAAATATGCTTAAAAATGCACAAATTTGCAATATATGCAATTACTAATTAGCGTTAATTAACACTTATCAATATTATTCGTTCACATAATTAACTGTTTTAAATTATGAATATAATACAACAAAATAAATCAAATATATATTTTACCAATGATGGATGTACGGAGATTAATGGAAAATCGTATTATGGAATCACAGCCCACTTTATTGATAAACATTGGCAGCTGCAATCTATTGTTATAGATCTCTTACCTTCGCATGGGCTTCATACCGAAAGAGATACAGCCAAGCTATTTTACGAATCTTTAAAAAGCTAGGGTATTACATCAAAAATTCAAGGCATAACCGTTGACAACACTTCAGCAAAAACAACGTTTATGCAAGAATTAAAAAAACTGTACTAACATTTGATGTTAACTAATATTTTAAATGTATAGCACATATTCTTAATCTAGCCGTTCAAGATTGCTTAAAAACACTGAACTTAAACAAAGAAAAAGCAGGGAAAAAAGAAAACAGTAGCAGTGACGAAGAGATGAAAACTGATGACGATCTGAAAGAATATATTTCAATAACTAATTGCTTGAATAAAATTTGTTTCACATTTAAGAAAATTAAAAAATCTGAACAATTAAGCAACCGCTTTAAAAGTGCATGGCAAACTGCTGAGACTTCAACACAGATCTCACCCTCCTCGATGTTCTCAAACAAATGAATGGGGCACTGCATAGCTTAATGAGCAGCCAGAAAGTGTCAAAAAAGGCACGTCTGGCTGGCAGAAAAAAGGCGTAACTATATGTATGTATGTATGTATGTATGTATGATGTTCCCATCAGATGGAACTCCACTTATGATATGTTGAATGTCGCATTAAAATTAAAAAAAAAGGCATCGACTATGCATTGTGTGCAAGTAATAGTACCAAATTAAATAATTATTGACTGCATGAGAACGAATGGCAGACGTTGGCTTCTATTTTTCAATTATTAAAGATGTTCAAAACAGTAAGTGAAAAACTTAGAGGAGACAAATACACAACACTACCATCAGTGATAGTTAATTAAAATATATTATTGGACAACATTAAATTATAAACAAAGTTGTTTGACAGTAAACCAGATCGTTTATATGTCGATGAAAAACTTTCAAAATGCCGAAGATAAAATATTAAAACATTAAAGGCAAAAAATTGGGTTTACTGTGCAGTACTGATTTTAGATCCAAGAAGCAAGTCTTTGATAACTCTTCTTGTGGCAGAGCCTTAATATGCGAGTCGTATTCAATGTTTAAAAACCTATTACAAACATATAAAAAAAATCATCAGGGTGCATAAAAACTAAAAAATCTCAAAGTGCTTTTTAAATCGACTGTGGTCAGGGATGTGGAAGATCAGCTACACATCAATCTGGAGGCTTTTTACCAAGCAAAAGCAGTAACAAAGCGACAAAGCTTTAGCAACGAATTTCAGAGCTACGTAGAAATCCCGTAATGTGATGGAAAAGAAAACATTTTAAAGTGGTGGCAAATACACGAAGAGAAATTTTCTATTCTCGCTCAAATAGCTAGGGCCTTACTGAGTATCCTGGCTACGTCCGTACCATCAGAGCGATTGTTTTCGAGAGCTGGATTAGTTAAAAGAAAACACCGTAATTGATTGAGTAAAGAATTGTGTGAATTTTGCTTTCCAACATTTTTTATTGCTAAAATTATTTCTATTTGTTTACTTTATAATTAAAAAAATATATAGGTGCTTTCTTATAAAAACTCTTATAAAACTCTTGTAAAAACTTTTCACTACTATCTCGGGAAATTTATTGTTGTTAAATTAAAAGTTAAATAATCAAAATTGGTTATTATACAAGTCATTTTTCATTTGATTAACTAATAAATTATAATTGTGATTTTGTAAATAGTTAAAAAAAATTATTGTAAATTTAATTTTTTTGAAAAAAAATTTGTTTTATGCAATATACAGTTTACACATAATTTTTTAAATCGTTCAGAACGAGAGATGTTTAAAAAGATTTAGTTTCAACGACGGCAGTTCATACTGAGCCTCGAGCCCTGTTCGGGCTGGATCTGAACCTCGAAGGTCGAGCCGAGCTTTGAGCCCGAGCTTGGCTCGGCTCGGCTAGGCTGTCTAAAAGGATTATTTTATTTACATGATAGTTAAAAACTCATATTTTGGGCTTAGGTTTCTTCAATTACAAAATTAACAATTCTTAATAAAACCGTGTATAAAAATTTAAAAAGAAAACATTTTTAACGACGGTTTCAATGAAATAAAATGTGATTAAATAAAGTGTGACGTTGTTATTTTTAATTCGGTGTTAATTTAACTTTTACTTATTGGTATAAAAATTCAAAAATAATTTTAATTTTACCCTTAATTATTACTCAATACCACGTACAGCATAAAATAGTTAAATAAAATCGTTCGCTGCAAAAATAACAACTGCGATTGAATCTACAAAATTAAGTTTTCCGAAAGTGTTATTCAAGCCACTTTCAGGCAAAATTCACTTTCATTATTCTTTTCACTTGACATGAAACAAACAAAATCTGAAAGTAAAATGAATGTCCTTTTATTAAACGCACTAACCGTTAAAAGAGTTGGGAATACCCAAGCTACTATCGAAAAACAGTTTTATTATCCTTTTTAGCTTCAGTAAAAAATTTTTTATACTTTTAAAAAGAATTTATAAGATGTCAACACATTCAAATCTAACATTTATATAACAGAGTTATAGATTTAATATAAATTTTTTTACAAAAATTATGATTAAGTAATATATTGCTTTATTTTTTTTTATTTCATATTTTTATGATTTCATATTGATTATGATTTTGATTGTTAAATTGTCGGGACTTCGGTCAAAATTTTAAAAAAACCAAGTGTTAAACATGTCCGTAAACATTTGTTTTCTTTAATAACCCAAACCAAGGTCTAAAATTTTAACAATTAAAGTTAAAACCAATCTAGCGTTTTACATTACTAAAGGGACCGGAACAGGGACAGGAACAGATTGACTCCATCAATAGAGATTTTGAAGCAATCGTCGACTGGGGAACCAACAATCTTGTTCAGTTCAACGCCCAGAAAACACAAAGCGCCACGTTTTCCAAGAAACTGAATTGCTCAGATCATTTCATTACAATGTCCGGAAATACCATTGAATCAAGTCCCTCCATCTCGATTTTGGGAGTCGCGGTGTCTAATAATAAGTCCATAATATGGCCATTCAATTGATAAACAGCTCAATTCTCACAGATATCCTTCACCCACTAGAACATAGAAGAAGAGTTGCAGATCAGATATTTCCATGGAAGATGCTCCAGAGAAATAAAAACTCTTGTACCACCACTGGTCACATTCGGCCAAAGAACTCTGCACGCTGATCAGTCTCGCCCATCTACTCTTAAGATTGACACTACAAGGACCAATCTGCATAAAAAATCCTTTTCTTTCAGGGCTGCGACAGAATGGAACAAGCTTCCAAAATCAGTTTTTACGAAAAACTATGACCTGCAACTTTTTAAAAAGCGGGTTCACAGTCATCTTCTTTCTATAATCCCTCTCCCTTCTAATAGTCGCAAGAAAATGAAAAAAATTTATTTAAGAATTATTGTAATTTAAAAATAATCTTGTAGATGGTGGATCTCCTCCCCTCGTAAGTTACAATATTAATTTTTATTAAAAAAAGCAATTTACCTAATTTTTAGAATGTATACATAAAAAAAAATCAGAAATATACGTAAAAGCATGATTGGATCTTTATCACACGCCTTGCGCATAAAGATTGAAAGGCAATCGCTTCAATAAACAAGATGTTCTTTAAATTTTTTATTAATTGTTAAATTAATTACATTGTATTCAACTTGTAAATTAATTTTTATAATTTACATTAAAACGGAAAAATTATTTTAAATAAAATTGACGAAGATTTAACAATTCCAGACATTTTCCACACAATAAGTTATGTGTACATTAACTAGACACTTTGCTATAGTCCAGGCCAGTGGTCGCCAACTTGTCGATCGCGAGCTACCGGTAGCTCGCGGTGGCAATTCTGGTAGCTCTCACAACAATTTTAATTTAAAAAATACAAACTGCAAAAATCGGAGAAGCTTCCGAAAATTCCACAAAAAAATCTAATTGTCATAATATTAAACATAAACAGCGGCAACGTTGCGGTGAGCGATCTGCCGCTGACGCCATCAAGCTAGAATCGGCTATAACCGACCAGCCGGACCAGCGCGTTAGTGTTCGAGAACGATCTGGATTGCTTTGAACGGGGTAAATACGCACGGCGCGGCGATATTGCGCTTAGTTTAAAACTGAACGCGTAACCAACGTCCATCGGTTGGGTTAGTAGAGAACAACAAAAAATAATATTATGGCAAGCAGTTGTAATAAGGTAAAGACATACCACTTTCATTCGGAATGCGAAGAACAATACTTTTTTACAGAAGTTAAGAAAAAATGTGTGTTTGTTATGTAATACTTCGGTCTCCGTTGCTAAAAAAGGAAATATTGAGAGAAATCATAAAACTGTACATTCTAATTTTGAAAAATCATTCTCACTACATTCTGCCGCCAGAAAGAAGAAACTGAAACAGTTAAAAAAGCAGTTATTTGGACAACAATCAATATTTTTAAGAACAGTCGACAAAAATAAGGCTGAAACTGAAGCATCGTACCGTGTGTCCCAGATAATTGCACAAAAAAAGAAACCCCATGAAGACGGGGAAATGATAAAACAGGCGTTTTTAGAAGCTGCTGATTCGTTATTTGCCAACTTTAGAAATAAAGACGAGATAGTTTCAAGTATAAAATCTATGCAACTTTCTGCTAATACAGTGATGAGACGTGTAGAAATAATGAGCAATGATATTTTTTTACAGTCAAGAACTGACTAAGATAACTGGGTTTATTTTTCACTTCAACTGGATGAATCAACAGATGTCGAAAATGGTAGGCTTGACAACCGATGGCGCTCCAGCTATGGTGGGTTGTGATAAGGGTCTGGTGGCGTTATGTCGTAAAGATGAAACTTTTTCACAATTTCTCTGTTACCACTGCATTATCCATCAGCAAGCATTATGTGGAAATTTTCTGAAACTAAACAACGTTATGAAACTGGTGGTAAAAATTGTGAACAAGATTAGAGCTCAAGCGTTACAAAGAAGATTATTCAAAACCTTGGCCGATGAAGTTGACTGTCAATACGGGGACCTACTCCTTTACTCTGAGGTCCGATGGTTAAGTAAAGGACGGGTGCTGAAACGTTTTAATGATGTCCTATCTGGCATAGTGCAATTTTTCAAACACCGCGATGAACCGACTCCGGAACTAGAAAATTCAATCTGGCTCAGAGATTTTGGTTTCCTCGTGGACATTACAGAGAAATTAAATGAACTTAATTTGCAGCTTCAGTGGAGAAACAAAGAACTAGTGGAAATGATTTCTGATATTAAAGCATTTATCAAAAGCTGGAGTTTTGGGAATAAAACCTAATTAATAGCGATGCCAAGCATTTTCCTATTCTTTCGAAAAAAATATTTCAAAATCCATTATAACCCTATGACAGCAAATATCATGCAGAAATAGTTTCTACCCTGAAGAATAACTTCAAAAATCGTTTTAAGGATTTTAACGAAATGGCTTTAGTAGCGCAGTTTGTTGTTTCCCCCTTTATGGAAATTGATATCCAACAGTTTGCAACTTGTGTTATGCAGAACTTTGGTGAAGACATCGCTGTAACAGAAATGAAAGTAATTGAGTTTCAAAATGATTTAGCCTTAGAATCGTTAGTCTCAAGTACCAAATGTATCTGGCCTATTGTAAGTAAAGACAAATATTCAGTTCTATGCCGTGTTGCCATGAAAGTGAAAGCATTATTTAGTTTAACCTATTTGTGTGAATCTTTTTTTTCCAATATGAAGTTTATTAAGAACAAATATCGCAATCGACTTACAGATGAACATTTGGATAATTGTATTCGAATGGCTGTATCAAATTATACTGCAAACGTTAAAAAAATTATCGATGAGTCTGAGTGTCAGCCTTCTCATTGAACGTGGTTTTTTATTTTTCAATGTTTATGTTCATGATAGTGCCTTACTTTTTTGTTGTTATTATTAACTATTTTTAAATATTACGTGACATGCCGTTGTGGCTGGATAAAAGTTTGTTTTTATTTTTCAAACACCTTCGTTTGATAGGTAGAAATGTAGCTATGAACAAGTACGTACTAGTAATATTAGTTATTTTGTTATTAGTTTATTATTAGTACCTATGTATTATGTATTACCAGTTAAATAGTAAAATAAATGCATATAATGATAAATTAACTGTGGATTATCTCATTTACGTTGCGTTACGTGGCTTCCGTGTGGGTAGCTCGCTGTTTATTCCAAAATTAACAAAGTAGCTCAACAAATTGAAGAGGTTGGCGACCACTGGTCTAGGCAATGCGTCGTAAAAAAAGCGAAATGTACATGAGAGCCTAATTTTTGAAGTAGTCTTATTTCGTTAAAGAGTATTTTGAGGCTTAAGGTGGATTTCAGGGGTTGCCCGAGTGTCAGTGGCGCCACTTTAGCGAAATACGCGTTTCATTTAATATTTCGAAAACGGTTCATTTTACACAAAAAACTATTAAGTAATATAGTTTTTTATTTATTTCATATTTTTAAAATACTTACCTAATTTTTTATTCTAAAAGGGAAAATTTCTTTCTTTCTATAATTGTAATTAACCTACTTTTTCTACCATATTAAAAGTAAATGCTACTTAAAGTACTTGTAAGTAATTTTTAACGATTATTATTCATTTTATTTCTATATTGATAATGGTAATGTTTGTTTAACGTTGGTATTAAAATCCAGTAACTAATTTAGTCATTTGAGATAACTGAATCAACAGTAGAATTTCTCCACGAAATTCATTGATTTTAAACCCCCTTACTACGGCCCAGACGCCGACAAGCTGTCAGCCGCTATGCACGTGCTAGTAGCAAACATACACCGTGTGCAAAAAGTCAGTCGATGGATTTATATTGATATTCGACCTCTTTGAATAATCTTAAAAGCATTTATGATTGAGGCTTGTTCGATTTTTGGTATAAAGATGGCACGCTCGCGCAACCATTCTGCAGGTTTATTGTGAATATTATTAACGTTTGGGTTAATTTTAGCTACAAGCTCTTCTACAGTGAAAACAATTGTACCTAACTCTGTAGGGAGAATTATTTTATTATCTAGTTCCAGGAAATCATCCTATTTTAAGCAACAGTTTTGAGAACTGTCCGGCAGTATTATCTCTTCCAAGATGGACTCTCATATTTTTGGTAGAGCTCAGTTTTGTCACTGAAGGCCACAAATATTTTTTTATATTTGATATTATAATTTTAAAGAGTATTGCATTGAATCAAGCTTTTATGTGAATTCAACATTTTTTTAATAAAATCGGATTAAGTTTTCAAACGTGCCAAAGTAAAATGTAAAGCACTAAGGAGTATTGATATCAACTTTAATGCAATTCACCCCCACAATAACTTTCTACTCCTTTATAACCCCGTTAGGCGATGAGTTTCAATAAAATACAAAACACGTCTTCCATCAATTCTGTTAAAGAATGTTTATGCAAAATTTGAAGTAGATTGGACCAAGGAATCATTTTGTCCTTTACAAACTTTGCCCCCGTTTGTTATTCCCTTAGGGGCGGAATTTCAAAAAATCCCTTCTTATCGGATGCCTATGTCATACAAAGAAAACACTCTTCAAGTATCAGGTCTCTACGATCAGCGGTTTATGCGTTCATCCGTCAGTCAGTCATTCAGGACAAACCATTTTATATGTAAGTAACTATAGATAATCCTACGAGATGTTACATCAAAGCTGGCTTTAATTTTTTTACTGATACTTTTAAACAAGCATTTATTGCACCAATTCGGGTCTTTGTTTAATGCGACGTGGCAAATCCATAATCTGATTGAATACACGTCCGTGATTTTAGTTGGTTTTCTTTCCATTCAGCTTAATCTTTTCCTTGGTGAAGCACACTTCTTTTAAATTTGGTTATAATGTTCAGTGCAATAGCCTTACTTGGTACCTGGTTATTAAAGAGCTCCGAAAATTGTTGACTGTTGAATTTAATGGTTGAACCATTTGTCTACCTAAACCGTATTAGCGACAATAGTGCTCAAATAAAAATACTTTTTCTTCAGTAGAAAATATTATGTACGAACTTACAATCATATCAGTACATCTAACCAAAACGTCAATGTTAAGTTAAATAACAGTGTCATTTGTTAGAGATTTAAGCACAAGTAGGCCTATTGTTTCAATGCTGGTAGTTAAGAGCCATATTATATGGTCACTTTTAAATTTGATTTTAAAAGCAACATTATCACAAAAAATATACTAAAAGATCTGATATTTTATAACGTATAATATCTTATGCAATATAGTAATTTTAGAATATCCCCGTATCAAATAACAAAACATCGTTCATTTAAAAACAAAACTAAATGTAATAAACTCACAGCACTTTATAAAATAAATTAGGTAGTAAGAAAAAGTTTAAAAAAGTAAATTATTAAAAAAAAACTTTTTGTTTGCACCTAGCGAAAACTCTGTTCTTATACGAATTTTACAAAGCTTTTGTAAATAATTTTAAAATTATTTTCAACAAACTCAATTTACAAAGTTTGTCTTAGCATTTAAGTATAAATTACACTTTTCCTTTTTATAGGACAAACACTGTATCAGTATGGTAAAATTTTATACAATTTAATAAGGTTAAACTAACTAGCAAATTTAAATTTTAAAAGGTTATGTTTAAAATAGTTTATTATTATAATACTGCATAATCAGACCTTTAGGGCAAAAGCAGCAAGTTAAAGGCCACATCGCATTCATGCTAAAAAAATATTTACGTAATCACAACGCCCATGTTAATCCGCAAAAATTCGACATAAATAATAGATATATACCTGTTTAGAGTTCTTTTAGAACATATTTATTGTTTACATGTGTATTAAAAATGACATTATTTTGTGCCTACGTGAAGTTTATACGGTGCTTTCGATTTAAAACCAGCCTGTTCAAATACTTCTTAATTTTGCGTAAATATAAAAAAAACCGTCGAATTTAAAATCAAGGGAGAGGATTAAAAATTTTATTCTGCTCATTCCAAGTGGCACCTCTTTAACATCGCTCACCCCTTCTTTAAAATGTCAGTAGCAACCCCTACCTTGTGATACATCAAATAAAAACCCAAGAAAATGCATATCAGTCAATTAAACAAAAATTTATTTTATTGATTTGTTTTGCTGATAACAACAAATTGTGTGAAATAACATGAGACCATAACAAAAACAACCTACGCCACTGTTGGATAGGTAGATGTCTAATTAGGGATTAACTAACTTACTTCTGAATACATGTCACCATTTTGTGTCATTTTGTTTCAAAAATATGAATAGTATATTTAGTTAGTTATTCTTGTCGATAAATTATCCATTATTTGTAACTGTAGCTGTAGTTATTTTAAAATAGTGTATTTTTTGCAAAAATAAATAGAAATAATATTTATTTACGGTCATCAAAACAAGTGCGATCGAGGAACAGCTCCAATTCTTAATGAAAGGCATCCTGATAGAAATATAGGCCACCAGACCATCATGGAGTTATTACGGAAATTTGGAGAAACTGGATCCGTTTGTAATAAAAAAAATAATAATCCCAGAGTTCTCATAGAAGCTGCACAAATTAAAGTACTGGATCATTTTGCTATAGATTCTACCTATTTCATTCCAAAAGTATCAAACAATTATTTCGTTGATTTCATACACAAAGTACATTTATTTTTTACAAAAAACCAATTCTTCATTAGCTTAGTGACGACAACTTTGATCGCAGAATTGAATGTCCCAAAAGATACAAGAAGACGCAAATTTGGTTAAAAATATTTGTTTCAGTGATGAATCAACGTTTCATTTAAATGGCTTTGTTAACAAACATAATTGTAGGTACTGGGATGACGAATATCCTAACGTGTTTTGATAGGATTATACTCAGTCTCCAGCAAAGATCAATGCATGAGCTGGTATTCTAGGAAATAAGATATTTACACAAACCTAACGGGAGAATTGTACCTACAATTATTAGAAAATGAAATTGCATGGCTGGTTTTAAAATGAAAGCACTGTATGACCACGTGCATGTAAGATATCAGTTTGTGTTTATTGACATAAACACATTTCTGATTTTTTTTTGTATACGCACACACTTTTAAAATAGAAATGCTTTCCTTCTCTTACTTGTTAATTTTAATAAGTTTTGGTTAAGACAGACCATCAGTCGAACTTACATCGTTTTTCAATTAAAAAAAATTTATAATTTTTGTAAACTGTTTTTATATTTAAATAAATTTTTAACTTTACTTTAGTTACGCAAATTTTTCATGAAAGAAATTGGCCTAAAATACCTCTTATCTATATATAGATCTACATCTTATTTTTAAAATGGTCGCTACAAATAAAATTAAAAATTAAGGGTTAATCATCTATATTTAAATTTGTTTAAAATCTCCAAAAAAATTTTGAATATTTTATTTAAAGCATAACTTTCTTGACTATATTCACAATTTCATTTTTTTAAATATTTGTAAACACGTTTTAAAATTTAAATAATTCTATTTTATAACGTATTTATTTAAAGGATTATTTTTAAAAAATTACAACAAAGTAAAATTTTTCATAAATTAAAAATTTAATAATAAACATAATTATGATTTTTAATTTTATTAATGTAAATTGTTAAAAACTTTTTTAATTTAAATTTTAATTAATTACAAATGCACATAAAATTTTTAAACAAATTTTAATTTATTAAAATTAAAAGATAATTAGGTATTTACAAATCTCAAGAAATACATACCCATAACTCTGTTTTCGATTAAACATTTCCATCTCAAACTATGTTAGATCCAAAACAAAGCGTAATAAAATAACCATAAAAAGCATGTTACTAAAAATATCTTTTATTCTAAACCCGTCAAAACAAAAATAAAGCTTTTAGAAGTCCCCGTGAAGTATTTAAGTCTTCCACTTGCCTGCCGAGAAATCGATATATTTCAGTCCAAACTGAAATAATGGAAACTATTTATTACGAGCTCAGTCTATAAAAAATATAATAAAATTTTGTTTTTGTTTTTTAGAGTTATGGAAGAAAAATTTGAATTAAAAATGAATATTTTTGTTATCAATACTTACAAAGTCAATAAAATTATATTTAATTACAGTAATTATCTGCCTAATTTGTGAAATAATAAAGGATGAATAATTAACGATGTCAAATAATAGGGAAAAGTTATTATAATTATAAAAAGTACCTATTGCTGAGTAAACATTTTCATTGGTGCTAACGGTTATTTTCTTATCTGCATTGTCAATTCTCAAACTATACAGACAGATGGTTTCATAATTTTCTTGATCAAATCCAGAATTTTATAACAAATGGTTAAAATTAAAAAAGAAACTAATTCCATCATTGAAACGAAAATACCAAGTATTTAAAAGGTTAAAAGAATGTATGAAAATTATTTGCCAAATATCGAAAAGAAAGATTACCAATACTAAGCTAACTGCTATGCAAAGTCGTTACCCAGGTTTTACTATAAATTATCATGTTTACTTAGTCTAAGACCCTTTAAGTACTTTGGAAAAATACCATGGAAATGTAAATAATCAATTTTACAATCTCTACATCAGCTTTTCTCAACCTGGGTTCCGCTTGCCTCTTTATAATCATATAAAAATTAATTTACGTACTTCATTTTATAAGAAGACAAAAATAATCGAGTAAAGCTTATAATAATTAGGATGTGTCAAACTAGATAGATTTCATATTTTTATCAAAATGAAAAAAGAAAAATTTAAAATATAAAACCATACGGTAACATATTGCAATGAGTCAGTACTTTACTACACAATACTTTTGTGATTAAACCAAACTAGAATTACTGTTAATGTTTATGTTAATAGAAGTAATATTTTTCCAAAAAAATATTTAATAAATTAAAAGTTAAATGAGAAACAAATATCTGGTAAACATAATCAAACCTCACAAAATAATCTAAGATCCGAAGTAAAATCGACCTTCACCTATCTGTTTAATGGATAAAAATTATTTTATAAGTAATTTAGTATGTTAAAAATTGTAAGAAAAAATGGGTTGCCTGAAAAAATCCTGGCCAGGCTATAATTAATTAAAAATTCAAAAATCACCTACTTGCTTAATCTATAAATTAAACATACAAATAAGCGCTGATTTTTGCGAACACAACGATATATGATTTCCCAGAAAAAAGTCTGTCCTGAATGATGGTTGTCGAATTTTTAAAAATAAAATTTTAATGCGACTGTGAACGTGCGACAAAGAGGTCCGAGACAAATATCTCGTGCGATAGACGATAGACGAAGACACAGAGTTGTAGCTGCTCGCGGCGCGACCGCAGAATATAAGAGAGTGCATAATATGTAAGTAGAATATGCAATAGAAAATGGTAACGATAGACTATTAAACAACAATATTTTGGAGCAACTGGTAGTACTTATACGTACGAAAGTAATATGAAATATATAATAATTTGAAAATATTACAAATATATATTTAATTATAAATGCTGCATTCGAGTGAACAAATGTTGTCAAAAATAAAAATCATAAAGCGATGTATACTGACTCGTAATTTTTTTCATTTTTCAAGAAAGTAAATAAAAATGAACAAAATGAACCGTCAAAAATTTTAAATTAAAAAATGAAAAAACCAACACTAAAAATATTTTGTTCAGCACAAAAATTTTATTATACTACACCATAAATATTACATTAATACGCACGTTCACAGTTGTATTAAAATTTTATTTTTTAAAATTTGACAACTATCATTCAGGAGAGACTTTTTGCGGGAAACCCTATATCAGCGCTTATTTTTATTTATAATTTATAGAATAAACAAGTAGGTGATAACTAGGACCAAAATACCTGTTTATACCCCGCAACCCAATGTTAGTCAGACCAAAAAAATATAGGCAACCCTACGTTTGCATATTCTATAGGCTTTGTACTTACGGTTGGTGTTAAAAATGTTCGTTAAACTCATCGGTAGAAATAAAAAAAAGTAATTTTTAAATTTTTAATTCATTATAGCCTGGCCGAGATTTTTTTAGGCAACCCATTTTTTCTTATAATTTTTAACAAACTAATTACTTATAAAATAATTTTTATCCATTTAACAGATGGGTAAAGGTTAATTTTACTTCGGATCTTAGACTATATTGTATTAGATAAGTAGTTCTTAAAGTATTAAAGAAATGAAAAATACGCGTTAAGACGTTTTATTTTTTTGTACAAAAACGGCGCCCAATACGAAAAAAAGGTAAAAAAATTTAACGAGTAACTTAACATGTTTTTTAATTTAAAATATCTCAGTATTATACCATCTTAATCTTTAAAAAAATTGGGATCATTACCCGTTTGCGCACCAATGATAAACAAAAAATTCTTGATTGCATTAAAAACTTCTTAATATACACCAAATTTCGTTTGCATATCTTGACCGGTTTCAGAGCAACAAAAAAAACTTTCAACACCCCGTATCTCTGAAACGAAGTATTTGCGGACATAAATTTATATAGTAAACTGTCATTATTTATTTATGCAGAATTACCCCCTAAAGTTTATCGCACTTATTTACTAATACCGTGTATTTTAAGGAACAAACCAGGTCATTTTTCAATTTTAAATGATTTTTTTTTTAATTCCGTTCAAAAAAAAGTTATTTTATTTTAGCCAGGTTTAAAGATAAAATATTAATAATATGGAATAAGTAAGTATAATTGTGAGTTGCAGGCGATTATTAATATTATGCATGATGCCCTAAAAATCAAAGGGATGAAAATAAATACAAGCAAAACGAAAGACATGGTTTTAAAAAGAGAAGAAAGCATAACAAACTATGAAGTTTTTTTGAGGGAGAAAGAGTGGAACAAGTAAATGAATTTGTGTACTTGGGTTCAAAGTTTACGAAAGATGGAAAGTATGACAGTGACATTGAGCGAGAGGTGTTGACAGAAAAATAAATGAATGGGGCACTGCATACTTTATGAGCAGCCAGAAAGTGTCAAAAAAGGCACGTCTTACTGTGTATAGAGGTGTGTTGGTTCCTACACTTATGTATAGAATAGTGAAATAAGAAAACGCTGTGGTGTAAAAGAAAATATGGTTACAAAAATAGATAAAGAAAACCTTAGATTGTTTGAAAACGTAAAAAGGATGGATAAGGGAAGATTGACGAAACAAATTTATAAGGCGAGTGGGAATGGACAAGTCGGTAGAGGTCGACCTCGGCGAACATCGATCGCGAGCAGATCAACATAGTTTTAAAGAAAGGCCAGGTCAAGAGTACCAACAACCGACGAGCATGTATGAGAGCACTGATGAAAGTAGAGGAAGCAAAAGATGTGTGTAAGAACCGTAGCAAGTGGAAGAAAGCGGTCTTTGCCTTCCCCTACGGGAAAAAAGCGTGACTATATGTATGTATGAGTATAATTTTCAAAAGTACTGTTTATTTTTTGTGAATTATATTATTGGCCTCATACACATAAGGAAAAATATTTGCGGAATTTTGTAAGACCATGATGGAAAGGTAAAATGAAAATGATTTACAAAACATATTATTAACAGACGAGTCATCGTTTTGAATGTTTTGTATAAACTTTAATTGCGTTGGATTTGCATTATCTTTTTTGATTCATATTTTAATTTTTTTATATAAAAGTCTTAGAGCCGTTGTTGTGGGGGTGAACACATTTTTAGTTGTGAACTTATTTAATCTTTTGCCTGCGTCGTAGTATCTATCCCAAAAGGTTCGACGTGCATACCGCAGCTAAAAGTTTCATACTGATTTCTAGCGTCCAGACACATGTCGACGAGGTGAGGACAATTTAAATTGGATTCATGTAATTAATTACTTGATTGTTTGTCGCGAATATTTATTAAATTTTGTGCTGGTCGACTCGTTTTCGTGTATTTCAGCATTTTGCTTTAAAATTCGTATGTCCCGCAAATATTTTTCCATATCTGTGTAATTCAGATACGTTGACTAAATTGTTAGGTTACGTATACAGCACGTGTTGCACATCGTCTAAAAAGCGTAGCTTAAAGTTAGTTGAAATTGCTGAAATATATTCATTTACAGCGTTGTCATATGTTTCGTTTAACTGTCACTCGGTTTTTTATCTGTTAAATACGTAAACCGTACCCGAGATTTAAAAAACCCCATTTGTATTTATTTTATACATACAATTAATCTGATAGAAAGCTAACCCAAACTTTATTAAGAAGTAAAAAAATTGGCCGTGAGTAGATAGTAAGCTTACCACCGGATAAATCAGGGGTGCGTGCGCACTTATACTGATATACAATAGCAAATAATATAGACGCTAAGGGTAGGTTTAGTGGAGAGTCTACAAAACAGATTAATGAAATGTTTTAAACTCACATTTTTATTTATTTCTTACTCACAACATATTTGTTTTTACCTTTTAATAGATAATTTATACTTAGCAATTTTTCACTAGCCTATGCTTTGCTAAAAACAAAAGCAAATATATAGAAAAACAATTTACAATAAAAACATATTATTCTTTTATAAATTAACAATAAAACATTTCAACAAAAGAGCAGAACAATATATGTTTGTATTTAGCCGTGGTAGGTCCACTGCCATATTATTGTTGAAGTCTAACAGTGTTAAAATATCATTGATATCCGGATCGCCCTCGCTAATGTCATCTTCCACATCAGACACGTCAAAATCATTATTGCTTTTTTTCCGCTGTTCCTTTTCCTACAAAAAAATATTGAAATAGGTAGCTGTTGTCTGTATTAACAATGTAAATGCTTTTTAAGAATATAATTATTACACAGCAGATTTATATACGATAATTAAAAAAAGGAAATTTGGTTTTGGTTTTTTAAAAATTTCATTTAATAAATATGCTAAAGGCACCGGAATGATATTAAAAAAATTTATATTTTGACTGTACTAACCTGTTTGTGCCTGAGACGTATCATCTTATTCGTTACATATTCAGCAACTTTATTGAGAAGTAGTGTTGTAGGAATAATATTGAGGGCTCTACAAATTTTTATGTTTGTGTGAAGATCTGTTGTTAATTGTTGATAGTGTTTCCTTATAATAACTTTAGAAGCTTTTTTAACTGTCTTTGTGCGTACGCGATTCATGTTGCTTAAAATACCTAAAAACAGTAAAGAACCATGTCTGGATTAAAATTATATTATAACAGATTAACTGTATGCTATTTTCTAAAAGAAACTTATGCATAAACTTACCGAAATAAAAAAATACTAAGATTAAGAGAACGTTGTTACAAGCTTGAACTAAACTTCAATACTAAGTGGGTTAATAGGCAAGCTCCTACTTTTATTTGTAACTTAATCCAGCGTTGCCAAATTGTAATAAATATGATCTGTAAATTCATTTGTAATAAATCGGTTAAAATCGGCAATTTTGAAAAAATATTCAAAAATATCACTTAAACTCGATTTTAATTAAAAACCATTTACCATTAGTTTATTATTAAGATATTTATACAAAAAAGTAACCGGACTTGCAAAAAAAATACCAATAATATATCTGAATTTTTTGTTACCTTATTTTCACTTCTTGTGTTTCACAAATTATATGCACTAGGGGTTGCATTCATTTTCTCCTAAGCATTATTACACAGTATAAATTTACCGTGTATTTTGTATAATATTAATAAAAAATGTACCAAACTAAAAATATGATGATGCCATCCGGTATATTGACTCACCACTTTCTATATCGTTATATATACGGAGAAATTACTAGAGTCAGCAACGCTGTTTCGACTTACTGTATCTAAATAAAGTCTGTTGAAACCTTACAAGATTATTACTTAGTACCTACATAACGTATTTAAAAAAAGGGTATCTTTTGGGTATTTCCAATTGAGTTTAAAAAAAACATTTTATTTTAAAATACAACTGAAACAAGAAAAGACAAATTGCCCTAAAAAAATTACCTTTGTGAAAATATTTTTACATTTTCTTCGCACTCGACTTTTGCTTTCTGTATTTAAATGTATGTAATACATATGTACCTACTCCTTAATATGATAATGAATAAAAGTTTTAAGGCATCATGAGAGCTATTTTTATGTGCGTTCGAATATTTTATTTAGAAGGGTTTAGGCTGAACAAATTATTTTAAAAAATAAATACCATTGTTTTAGTTTTTTAAATACAAAAATTGGGTGTTAAAGTATAAGTTTGATTTCAACCACATTTTTATATTTTGATGCCAATAACTTCGATAATAATAATTTTTTTTCGATTTTATAAAAAATTAAAATCATATTTTTGTAATTTTTTTTTGTCTTTTGAGTCCTTTTTACAAAAAATATTTAACAGTTATTACAATTTCATGGAATCCCGTACATCAAAACCCACTTGTAGTCGTTTTGTAATAATAGGTGCTAATTCCTGTTATTAATAGATAAAAAAAATTTATTTAGTACTTAAGAGGAATCTAAAATTTTATTAATGAAATAATAATAGTTAAATGATGGGCACTCATTTAAGCTTTTTAAGAAATATTGGAATATTTAAAAATTGTGATTAGGTAAATATTTACTTGCATTAAAATTATGTTCTTTGTGAAAAATTTTGAACAGTGCAGTGTATAATGAATCACCCGTTAATGAACAGAAAGTTTGTATGCAAATAATATTATTCATTAAAGAGTATAAATATATTGCAATAAAGCACAGCCTGTATTTAAAACAAACACAGTGCTTCTACAAAATATGGTTTCCAAATTCAGTTTAAAAATATATAAAAAACAAAAATCTTCAAAAGAAACCGACCAGTGGCTTATCAATTTTATTTTTAAATAGGATATATTTTTAAAAATTCTTTAATTATTTATTGAACGACATCGTAAGTGTCGCATTACGTTTTATCTAAATAAACTATATTACCATTACTTTCTCTATAACTTAAGATCTGTCTTAAATAATTTTGACGAAGTACCTCAATTCGAGATGATTCCATAATACACATTTGACTATCTAACTTCTTATACTTCAAAACCATATTATATTAAAATTTATTGAAATCTTGATTTATATTTAAAATTGTTAAAATCTAGCAATTTTTTAAATATAATTTCTAATGTTGGGACTTGATTGATTGATTTTCTTTGTACGTATTGTAAACTTTAGATGCATCATCTATCCGACGGCTGACGACACGTTTTCGTTTTTATCGTGTGCAATAACAACGCCTTTTTTAAATACTAAATAAATTGTGGAATAAGTAATTTTAATTGAGTTGCATATTGTTTTAATTATCTCATCTTGAGTTAAATTGACATTTTAAACTTTTAAGCATGAATATATATTTAAAATTACTTGTTGAACTTGAATATTTAAATCTTGATTTATCAATTTTCAAAATTGTCTCATTTTCATTATTATTAATTAGAATTACATTATTAAAATGTATATCATCATTAATTTGGATATTATCATTACTTTGAATTCCATTATTATTAATGTGAATATCGTCAATATTAAGCAATTCGTTAGATTCATCATTTACCTCAAACGATCTCCTAAAAGCCATTTCACAAATATCACAAAAAAAAAAATAAAATGCATACAATAAAAATTTCCTGAGACATTATTGAGAACCAGCGCGCGCTAATGTTTTTAACTGAACACGTCCGAGCTAGATAGTTGACCGATGATTGGATGAATGCGTACATAAGCTGAAGCTCATATTAAGAGGCGGCCGATATGTTTTTCTTAATTTATCGGTATTACTCTTATACAGAATGAAGCGATTATTACCGGAATATTGCAGTGCCCTGGTTAAATATTTTTTTTTAAACTGAGATTGGAAATACTATAAATATATAAATAATATATATGTTTATTTCTTTTTATTACTTTGGATATTTTAATAATAAATGATAAAGTCTTCAAATTGCGATGACCTGGGACATGATCGAAGCTTGTCAAAATAAACAGCTGGATTATTTTTTATTTTTTCCCTTTTAGTAAATGCAATATTGGTCTTGGTAAAAAAAATTGGACTTGAATTTTTTCCGTCACAATACTTTTAAACATTCAGCTATGCAGTAATTCTTTTAAATTACCTTTTTACAAATATTGTTGTGCTTTGCTTTGCTTGAGTACGTCTTTATTTGTTTCAGATTTGTTATACTTGGTCATAATTGTGTTGAAAATGAGCAGATTTATAATCCATGGTGGGGGGTGTTCAAAAAATGGAAAAACATGACTGGATAGATGTCCAGTGTTTCTAAATAGTTGCGAACTCTATGGTAATATGGCTTTGATATAGTTCTCTTATCAGGGAAATATAAGTATCTGTTGGTGAAAGTGTTGTTGTGGACAGGTTTGGAGTTATAAGCAGCAACTGATGTAGCATGATTAAAAGACAGTATTTTTCTTCTGACATTTAGTGGTGGTTCACCTGCCTCGCAATACAAACTTTAAACTGGGGAAGTTCTGTAGGCTCCCAGTTTAATTCTTAAAGCGGTATTGTGTATGACGTCAAGGAGTTTTAGAGTAGTCTTACTGGCAGATGCGTATGCTGGAGATCTGTAATCAATTTTAGATCTTATCACAGACCTATATATGTGCAAGAAAGTTTGTTGATCTGAACCCCATTTATTGTTTGATAAAACTTTCAAGACGTTTAATCGTGTATTACACGATAGCACAACTTTCTTGATATGTTCATTCCATGTGAGTTGTTAATCAAACGTCATTCCAAGGAATGTCATAGTTGTAGTTGGTCAGATACGTCGGCCATACAGCATCAATGTGGTTTGTTTGTTTGTTGGAAAATCATTTCATAATTTTTTCGTCCAAAAACTTAAAACCTGTAGACTTGGACCAGGTTTCTTATTGTCTTAAAAATCTTTGTAAAATAACTTCCATAGATTGTAAGTTTTTACCTTTGCATAGAGCCTGGCTTTCAGTGGTGCGGCTAAGTTATTCAGGATATCGTTAATTGATATAAGGAAAAGTGAAGGGCTAATGGTTAAGCCCTGTGGAAGTCCATTTTCTTGTGTGTAGCTCTCTGAAGTTACTTCGTTTGCTTTTACCTTAAATGTACGATTTAATATAAATTTTTTTAGAAAAGCCAAGCAGTTGCCTCGAATATTCCAGAAGTGCAATTTTTTTAGTATGTTTTAACGCCAAGCAGTGGAAAAGGCAGCATGGATATCAAAAAATATTGAATAGCATTTTTGTTTAGTAGCTATAGATTCGTGTATATCACTTTCAAAATCCAATATATTATCTAAGGCACTACGATTTTTTTGAAAACCATTTTGCTCTTACAATAATCGGCCCTATTTTTTCAATGTTCACAATAATCTTTTATTAATAATGTATGCCAAAAGTTTGCACATTGAGGCAGTTAATAAAAATGGCCTGTATGATTCAGGGTCACCCCGCGGTTTTTTAGGTTTAGGGATAGCGATAATTATTGATTCTGTCCACCTCGTAGGGAAAACTCTTTTGGACTAGATAAAATTAAATGGTTGAAGAAGATGGTTCCTTCCAAAAAAAGAAAGATTTTTAAAAAATAAGATTGGTATATGGTCTGGCCCCGGACTTTTCTTCTTCTTTTTATCAAGCGATATTTTAAATTCCTCCAAAGTTATTGGTAAGTCAATAGGGTCGTCATCAATTTCGCATATTTTAATAGCCTCCTTTTCTGTTAAGTTCTTGTTTTGTACAAAATTTAAGTCTAAATAACCAGAACGGGAAATCCCCCTCTAAATAACCAGAACGGGAAATATTGGAATATATTTCAGCAAAGGTATTAGCGATGGTTTTGTTATCTGTAACTTCGTGATTGTTAACTCTGAGGTATGGTATCGTATATGAAGAATTTATTGCAGAAATTCTCTTAACTTTGGACCATATTTTATTCAATGGAGTAGAGCTGTTAATGCTTGATAAATATTTTGTCCAAAAACCACTTTTTACCTTTGTGACCGTGAGGCTAGTCTTTTAAATTGGATTTTGTTTACTGTATTAGGATGACGCTTAAACCGGTTAAGTGCATGTTTACTTGCTTTTATGGCTCTGTCACATTCGTTGTTCCACCAAGGAACGAGATTACGACCAAAAAGTGGTTTTGTTTTCCCGATAGCCAATAATGCGCTTTGATTTATTACATTTTCAAAATTGTTGATACTGTTATTAATGTTGTCATCTATAATGCAACGTGACATGTTTATTTTTATCTTTTCAGCATATTTTATCCAATTTGCTTCTTTAAATTGCCATCCTGAATTAATGGGATAGTGGTTATTAGTTGTTGTATTAAATGTTAATAATATTGGGAAGTGGTCACTGCTGTAAGTGTATGGAAGAGCCTCCCAAGAGAATATTTTGTTGGTTGTACTAGGGTAGCACAAACTAAGGTCAATTGCCGATGATTTTCCTGTAGCAGAATCAAAGCGAGTTGGGCTTCCGTTATTCAGTAGCTAGAGATTAGAATCTTTGTTGATAATATCAGCTACCGCTCTTTCTCTTGGATCCGTTTTGGTGCATCCCCAAATAATATTGTGCCCATTAAAGTCCCCCAAAATAATTGTTGGAGAAGGAACCCGACTTTGTTTTATATAGATAGTTTACAATAATTCTAAATACCTATACAGTTTGGTAAAATTCATATTTTTTGACAGACTTTGTATAACACTGAAAAATTTTAATACTTGTTGGTTGCTTTTACACCATGCAGAACTTTTAATAATAAATGTTTTTCGTAAAATAAATAATAAAAAACTTTCCTTAATGCTTGTAACTTAAGTAGACAACACACTTTATATGGGAGAAAAAATGGTATGACCATTTAAAATTACCTAATACAATTCAATTATTTTGTAATAAAATAAAATTAGCTGTTCTATTATCCATTTTAAATACCATTGTGGCTTTTAGTACAAAAAAATGTACCTACTTAAATTTAATAACATACTGATATAGAAATAAAAATAAAAAGTATTAATTTCAAAGTATATCAAAAACACTATTATGAGGTTTAGTCTGAATTTTTGATGGATTTATAATTACAATAAATAAGTAATACAATCATTGGAATGATAAATGGTTTGTACTAAATCCATTAACTTTAAAAGCACAATTCTTACTCAAGCTTTATTTCTAATGTTTGTCATTAGTCTGTTAGTATTTTGATATACTAAGACTTTAATACCCATTAGTTAATATTTAATAATATAATTTAGTGGATGAAAGCATTATTTCACATTTTACATTATTGGTTACAGAAAATTTAAATTACAAAAAAAATCTTTTAATTTATTTGATAATAAATATTATGTTTAACTGTTACACATTTTTTTCCAAAAATATTAATTTTTAAAGCCATGGAAGTTTTTTTTATCAAAATATTCGAATATTCTAAATAAATTAATATTAAAATCATTGTGCTACACTTAAACATTTAACATTGTTTTAATAGTGGGTACATAACTGTATAGCATGAATTGAATTGTTTGTTTAATGAATTAAGTGCACAAAATTATTAAAGTAATAAAAATATCAATGTTAAACTTAATTTTAAGAAGAATATTAATTTAAAAAAGCGATTTAGATTTTTAAAAAAACACATTTTTTAAAGCCATTTTAAAGTTTCGCAATGTTACTGCTTCATTTAAATTACTTACACATATCATTATTTAATTTTTTTTAAAATGTCTCTACAAAGGTTCTTTAATTAGTTAATTATTCAATAAGCATTTGATATTAAATTAATTTTTTAATAAATATGTTTATTAACTTCCCAGTGGGATTTTTTCTTTTTGATAATCTCGAGAACAAAAAATGATATCGACGTGGGACCAATTGCATTCGACGCATAATTACTTAGAACTGATTAGTCAATCTGTTTTTTATAAAAAATAAAAAAACTTAAAAAAATGGTAAAATACCTGAATTTTTTAATTTATAAATTATACAATTTTTAATACAGAATTTTGACAATATCTTATAAAAAGAGATAGTTTTAGAAAAGAAAAATAGAAATTGGAGGATTTTAAACTTGTATCAGTATTGAGAGAATAGCATTAAAGACGCTATAACAGTAAAAAATTATTGGTAGTAATAATCAAGCATTGTTTATAACATTTGAATATTTTTACTAACAAATAATTATTGATCATAATAATTAAAAAAAAAAATTCCTGCTCATGAAATAATAAGAAAAAGTTTGAAAGAATACGATTGACATAAACAACAAAACATATGGTATTTTTTCATTTTTTTCACTGAGAAGTTGGTCGTGTGGACCTCTCGGGTCGCACCTAGACCACTGATATTTAAAATTAAATTTATGTTAGTACATGTTGATAGGGTGTCATTAAAATCCCATAAATAAATAACTTACTTTCATTTTAATTGATAATAATTGTGTTTTCCTGTAAGTGGCCTAAAATTTATATTCCTTTACTTTACGACCCTTTCTAGACTTAGGCTTTGTGAAAGCATCCTCATTTCCTATTTTATGTGTAATTTTTATAACCCAATACAGGATTATAACGGTAAAATAGCCTAGCCATGATTTTAAATTTCATGGAATCATAAAACCAACAACAGATATCATCAAATAGTCCTGATTGTCGTTGTACCAGGATACTTTAATCATGCCATAATAATAACAGATTTAATTTAGTATATACGAGTAATATCAGTAAAACAATTACCGTATGGAAATAACCATTTATGGTTTAGCTGTAATATTTTATCTTTGAGATTGCCATAAAGCTCGGTATTCATAGTGATATTAATATTTATGATGGAATTGTCACATGATAAATTCATGAAATATTATTTTTATGTTGGTTGCATTTTAGATTTCAAATTTAGTGGCATAATCTGTGCAATCATTACCACGTCAGAAATACATTGATTAATTAACACAAATTTTAACTACTAGTAAATCTAGGAACAATTGTACTGTTCCTCTTAAACTTTTAGTAAGGATTTTGCATTAGAAATTTAGTCAATGTGGGGAAATTTTCAAAAGTAAATTACATATTATTTAAAAATCCAAATTATTAGAAAATATAAATGTTGTAGGAATAATCCGAAAACAATATAGCTGGCAAGAAGAAAATTAGCGTTTTTGCAGAAAAAATGAAACTCTAATTCAAAAATGGAATGTTTTTGCAGCTTTAACAAACTATTTGAAACCGTTTATTGACAGCCAGCTCAGTTTGAGTTTTGTTTCCAAACTATTAGTTTGACACATGCGTGATTCAGGGTGTTAAACAGTTTACTCACAGAGCTGTTTGCACAAGTCGACCTTAAAACTTACTTTAAGCTAAGTAAGTTAAAACTTCAGGTGCACCTTAAATTCAATCCGGTTTGCAAAAGTTTAAAGAAATTAAGCTAGGCCTCACTAGAGCTGACAATACCTCTTAAAAAAAGGCACCTGATTTTTCTGCTGCAGAAGAAAACTGTTCTTTTAAACATTATTAATACTTATAATTGATCAGGGTTCCAGGGACGCTAAGGCGCAGGTGTGTTTGGAGCATCCTGCAACCACAAGGTAAGAATCCCGCTGGGGAAATACGCCTCGGTCTTTCAGGCATGCTATACGCCTACGCACCTGACAGAAAACAGAGTAGCCAACAGTGAGATTGATATTTTCACTTACAGTCGCGTGGTCATTGGGGCCCTCGTGAGTTACACCATAACATCATCGGTGTTGTGGGACTGCATGCAGGCCCTCACTGAGTTACCGACTGTAAACAAGATTACTTTTACATGAGTTTCTGGGCATACAGGGATAAATGGCAACGAGGTAGCCGATGAACTGACAAGAAATGGGACGCTGGTGGAACCAAAAAGCCAGTTGGTCGGATTGCCAACTGCAAAGCGAAACATGAATTAAAACTAATCCTTGTGCAAAAATATGTCTTTTAGTGGAATGCAAATACTGGCTACAGAACATTAAGATAGCTCCAGAAGAAGGCAGACGCACTCTGGACGATGAACCGAGCTCCCTGGCCACTTCGCACTAAGGGCGCACTTCTTTAAACTTAAGCTGTAGGCTAAGAAAAACTTCTGACTATGCTGCGAAGAGGAAGAGAGTAGCATACAAATTTTGTAGTGCTACCCGATGCTAGCGATGTACAGGTATCAAACCTGGGGCCGCATAATAATGGATCCAAGTAATCTAAATGAGACAGGGCCAACAGAAATCCTATGGTTTGCCAAAACCAGCGGACTGAAATTCTGATGCCCTGAAGACACAACGGTAGTCACAGAGGATTAAAGATTTAGGTGACATAGGTGCCTATACCGATGGCCCAACCGCAAGATTGTGATGTAATGTAATGTAACACTCATAAATCTGTAATCACAAGAGCGCACTGTGATATTTAATTTTTTCCATTAATGATGTATAAATACTTACATAAAAGTCAGATCAATGCTGCGGAGATAAGTATTCTTAAAAGTATTGCTGAAGTGAAACTGATAAATAAAGTAAGAAATAGTGTGACAAGGAAATGTAGTGTTGTAAAAGAAAATGTAGTAACAAAGATAGATAAAGAAATGCCTGGATGATTTGGACACGTAAAGAGGATAAATAAAATAATATTAACGAAACAGATTTATAAGGCGGGTAGGAATTGACAGGTCGATAGAGGTCCAAATAGCGAACGTTTCTTGATCAGATCAAAGAAAGGTTAGGCCTAGAGTATCAGCAACCTTCGAGCATGTTTAAAAGCGCTAATGAAAGTGGAAGAAGCAAAAGATGAGTTTAAGAACCATAGCAAGTAGGAAAAAGTGTTTTCTACCCATACTGGATAAAGATGTAGCTATGTATATACGTGAATACCTACTAACTATAACAACGCTTGATTTAGATTTAATGCCGTGGGCTTTACTAGAAACCTTTTGCACGACGTGAGGTTGTCAAAGCTATTGTGGGTAATAATCTGATTGGTAATAAATTCGTTTTGAAATTCCATAAATTAATAAATTAAAATCAATAAGATTATCGTCTTCGCCTACAATAATAACTGGTAAAAAATTCATTTCATCCACCAGTCGATCAACAACAAATATTTAATGACACTAACGAAAATTTTTCCAGCTTCCCTAAAATGTGATTTAAACCGAACTTACATGTCAATACTAATTGAAACTAATGTAATTTTTTTATTTTTGTAAAAATGGTTAATTATAACTAGTTTGAAATGAATTCTTGTTTTTATTTTTTTTTATTGGTCGTAGATAAAATAGTTTATGCAACGATCATATAATGGCTATTAATACATGATCGTTGCATAATAAACTATTTGTATATGTCATATTTGTGTGGCACAATATTTGTACCAAGACCAATATTGCATATTCTAAAAGAAAAATAAATGCAACTATTTATTTTGACAAGCTTTGATCGTCTCCAGTTCCAAACCTCTCAAGAATGACTGGTTCATCGCAATTTGAACACATTAAATAACATTTATCATTTATTATTAAAATAATCAAAGTAATAAAAGAAATAACCAAAAAATAATATTTATATATATATATATATATATATATATATATATATATATATATATATATATATATTTATATATAAAAGCCATATTTTGTAGGAGCACTGTTTTTGTCTGTGTTTTATTGCAATATATTTAAACTCTTTAATGAATAGCGGGTAGCGGGTGATACTCATACAATTTATTTATTTACACTGCTCTACGGGCTTTTAGCCCAACTACAGAGCAGAAGGAATACAGCTTTAACAAATTTAATAATACATAGTTACAATAAAGATTAAAAATACATTTAAGGAATTTAAAGAAAAAAATGAGACTTAATGTCTGACAGCGTACATAAATAAAGGTCTATCACAATCCATGTTATTAACTATGCTACATGTGGTATGAAAAGGATAATTTCTCAGAATATTATTTCGATATATATTTAAATAAAAAGTGTCCGAATTTCTGCATTCAGTCTGTGGAATACGTAAACAGAGCTTTTCTAGTAGTGTTGGACAGTCAATTAAATTATGCACTAGCTTGTACGCGAAGATTACGTAGTCTCTTTTTTAAACTAAAAAAATTGTGCCGCTGCAACATATCAACTTGTGACGTACAAAATATAGGGTAGACAGCATCAGCTTTAAAACTTGGCAATTTTAAAAATCGTCTTTGAACTGATTCAATGCGATCAATATGACACTGATAAAACGGACTTCCACACCACAGAAGCATATTCCAGCTTAGATCTGACGAAAGCATAATATAATGTCTTTGTTGTGGAGACACTTCTAAAGTCTCGAGAGGTTCTGACAATGAAATCATACAAACGGTTTGCAGAAGCGTTAATCGCATCAATGTGATTGTCAAAGTAGAGGGAAGAATCAAATATAACCCCAAGTTCAGTCAATGTTTCAGGTCGTTGAATGGTGACGTTGTTTATTAAAAAATTGTATTTGTAAGTGATTGTTTTAAGACTAAAGGCAATTACATTGCATTTAACTGGATTAAGTGTTAAGTTATTGCGTTCGCAACAGTCAAGTACATAATTTAAGTTAAATAAATGTTCACAGTCATCAATAGATGACAAAAGGCCAGAGTACTACAAGGTTTGGTGACCCTGCCCCACGCTAGCTACTGTTTCACTCCTATCCTTTATCTCCCAGAAGGTAACAGGCTCCAGCTTCTTATCCCATCAAACCCCATATTTCATCCCTTCCTATCCCACAACCAAACCGAACGACTGTCGGTATAAACAGTCCCCCCAACCAGCCAACGGCCTCGGGCGGAGGAGCTGGTAGGGGATAGGGCACCTCCTTGCCCTTGAATGAGGAAACTGTTTCTTAAAGCGAAAAAACCATTAATTGGTAAACGGCATGAAGATGCAAAAGGAAAGGGGAAAACATTGCATTAAAGATCCATAAGGATATCCTTTTAGCAACTCATGACTATGTGCGACAGTGAAACCTCGGAAAGGCTTCGCTCTCCGACTGGCTGCCCTTCGTTCGGGGAAGGCAGTGAAAAAAGGCTACCAGCCATGGTCGGGTACATCAGGCCTCTCATAGAAACTATGTTACTGATGAAAAACTCAAAATTCGTTAAAAGCATCGCCTGGCAACTTAGAATGTCAGGGGCTTGCTAATGGTGGGCAAACTGCATATCCTGGAAAATAAGCTGAAGAAAAACAACATCTCCATCGCGGATCTCTCTGAAATGCACTATAGAAACGAGTGCCACTTTACTTCTACGAAGGGCAATTTTATCTGCTTTTCCGGTAACCCTAATGACAGTAGAAATGGCGTAATGACAGTAGAAATGGCGTAGGCTTTTGGGTGGAAAAAACATTTGTCAAAATTATCTTGGCTACAAATGCATAAACGACCGTATAATAACGCTACGTGTTAATGCAACTCCCACCTCCATCAATCAGGTACAAGTCTATGCACCCACTTTATCGACTGAGGACAAAGTCATAGAATTATTTTAAAAGGACCTTGAATCCACAATTGATTTTCTGAGCAACAAAATAGGTCAAACAAAAGAAACTACGTACTAATACGTACTCATACAGGTAGATTCGGCATAGGACTCAGGAATGAAAGGGGCCAAAGATTAGCTCAATCCTGCTTCGACAATAACCCAGATCGACTACATATTGACGAAGCTCCTTTTAAAGTTGTCAATTACCTGTTGCATGACTTACCAGGATCAGACTGCGGCTCGGACCATAAGTTGCTAATATGCGAGTTTCGTTCACAAGCCAAAAGATCATACTTACCGGTGATCACAGAACCGACTTTATATCAAACTTAATGCTCCAAACTCTTTGAAAACTATCCAATCAATGATATCACATGTCCAAACAAATTATAGATTTTATTTAAAAACGTATTAACACACATCTTACAGACAACACAACCGCAGCCAGCTGCTCAGCCTAAACAACACTGGTTAACTGCTCATACGACGTCTGTAGTTAAAGAGCGCAGAAAACTAAAAATGTCCGGATTGAACACGGATCAGAAGAAAATCAAGTATACAAAAATTACTCGCAAAAAAAACTCTTTTTATCAAAGAATTGCAGAGGAAATATAAGCTTATGCGAACACAAACGCACCAAGGGACATGTCCTAAAAATAAAACACCCAAGCCATGACATTAAACAAAAAACATGGTCTGTTAGGAACAAGGTTACAGAAAAGGGTGACGTAATCGAGGTGTGGCGCAGATACTGCGAGACACTTTATGCCGATCACAGTATTTCAACCGACTTCATAGCAAGCGATCTCGATCCAGATATCCTGATCTCAGAAGTGAAAAAAACTTAATGCCAATAGGGCAGTCGGTGTTGATGCGATCACTGCTGAGGCCGATGACGGTCACCGATTTAAGGGACGCGGCATACGTGAACAGATTCTAAATTTAAGACAAATAAATATATACAAATATATATATATATATATATATATATATATATATATATATATATATATATATATATAAATATATATATATATATATATATATATATATATATATATATATATATATATGCTTCGTGGACTACTCGAAGGCGTTTGATAACGTACAATGGGCTAAACTATGGGATGTTCTGCATGTCATGGGGGTTCCCGCTTACTCTGAATTTATCATGCGACAGGTGCTGAACAACTAGGGGTGAGGTATAACTATTGGTGAAACTATAATGTTTAACTTGAGATTCGCCGACGACACAGCTCTCCTAGCAACCACAGAAGCAGTTTTTCGTGTAAAGAAATATTTAAAAATTTTACTGTCACTAAATAAGAGTGTATTATTTGTAATAAAACAAGAAAATGCCACGACATAATGAATTTTCCAACAGTAAAATGCGTGAAATGATTTTTGTTTTTGCTCAGTCAAATTATAGTGAACTTGGTGCAGCCAGAAGGTATTTAGAATAATACCCAAATCAAAGAAAACCCAATCACAAACTGTTCAAACGTATTTATACCCAATTAGGCGAAACAGGGTGTTTTCGTCCTAAAAGCCTAAATGGTGCTCCAAAAAAAATATCAACGTCGATGATGAAGATGAGGTTTTAGTTCGTATTTCGAAAAATCCAGATCTCAGTACTCGTCGGTTAGGTGCAGCAACAGGAATAAGCCAATCGTCTATCTGGAGAATTTTAAAGAAAGAGAATCTTAATGAAAACTTTGGGACTAGATATTATCATTGCTTGATAAATCCAGTAAATCTGTTTGGGGTTCATTCCCCAAGATTTGCCACATACTCTTCTGAGATTCCAGAAAGAAAACCTGCCTTTGTTTATTGTTTTTTCCAAGTGGGCGTTCCAGGTGAGTCTTTTATCCAGAACTACACCCAGGTATTTTACTTCCGTCGCAAATGGAATGCTCTCTCCGTATAGGACAGGCTGCCGAAGCTTATCTAGCTTTTTCCTTTTTGTAAAAGGAATGATCATCCGCATAGTATTGAAAATCTACTCCCTGCATGGAAAGCTCGCTCAGCAGAGAGTCGACTAGAAGTGACCACATTAGAGGGGAAAGAACCCCGCCTTGTGGACACTCCTTCGCCGCCCTGAACCTAACCGACTCTCCATGCAGTGATGATATTATATATCTGTTTTCAATCATGTTTTTGATCCAGTTACAGATTTTACTGTCTATCCCTCTATCCCTAATTGATGTATAGAGTGACTGTGGTAAGGCGTTATTAAACGCTCCTTCTATATCTAGAAAAGCTGCCAGCGCAATTTCCTTGCAAAACTCGGTTAACATAAAATAGTTCATGTTTTTCCTGATTAGTATGCATGCTCTTGACCTACCACCTAGATTACACGCTATTAACTTACCGGAGCAGTTTCTTAGGCCACCTATTCTTCCTGTATTGGAAGCCCAGGGTTACTGGATTAGTGCCAGATTGAGTTGCTCCTTGGCGAACCTCCTGCTAAGGACATATGAAGCCGCTCTAGCATTTTGGATGTTCGCCTGGAGAAATTAGATGTGGTTAGCCATTTCAACTTAAAGGTAGTGGGGAGGTTTGCTTTCCTTCCCCGCATTGTTTCCTGGTGTAGGCCGTTTTGTCGGCGCTTTACCATGAAGGGGTTTTTTCCCTTTTCCGGCTTTTTTGCTGGTTTTTGCCGGCCTCTTCAGTCCCGCTGTCGCCGCCGAGGTAGATTTACCTCCCTCTTTGGTTCTAACGGTTATCCCCGAAGACTTTGGAATTTCCACCGATGTTGGATCTTTCTTGGCTTCCTTGGACCGGAATTGCACCTGTCCAAAGCCAAAATATGGGCGGAAATTTAGCCGCTCCAAATCTTTAATGGATACCTCATCCATTGAGAACGTCCACATTTGACCAGGTCCTGCGTTTTCTCTGTTTAGAATGGTCCACTCCTGGGTATGCAGGATACGGTTCATCTTCCGCAGACGGTTGGTTACCTGTTCTTCCGTCAGTCTGGGTAGTCCCTCATCGTCTGGGATGAAAGCCACACAGATGTGGGGTTTAGGTATGTCTTCCTACTGAACCAACTTCTGCTGGGCGTTTTCCCAGGGTTGAAGGGAGCATATCACTTCCTTCATCCACTTGACCGTCTTAGCGTCCGTACAGGACAGAAGGAGGATTCCAGGTCGAATAGTGCAGCTCTGGAATCGCACTTGTGGACCATCATCCGGTAGTTTGTCTACATTGTCCATAGCTGACAGCTGAGCATTTGGGTGTTCTGGGTGGATTATGCCCACCTTGATGCCCTGAGCTACAGCTGCAAAGGAGCATTTTTGCTCGTTTGGGTCCTCCATAGTGCGTGGCTTTTTCGCCGCCGCTGTTGGAGTGCTACCATCCGAGCGTATTCGCTTGCTGGTGAGAGCAGGGGGGGATTGATCCCCGCTCCTTTTCTCATCCCGCTCTTTTAGTATTTGATTTAAGGCGGTTTCGTAAGGTACCCCGCTCTTGATCAATCGGCTAAGACGTTTTCTCGTCGCGCCGGCAAGTTTGACCTTCTTGTTGTTTATGCTGGCCGTTTGCTTAGCCTTGCCCCCTGTTGTCAGGTCCGTTTTCTCGGGAGTGAGGGGTTTTTAAAAGTACCCCCTCAGTTTCCTGCGACATTTGGTTGCTAGGAGGGTCTGTAGTAGACACTTCCATTTGCATTTGTTCGTCTGCGAGAAGATTGCCTTTGTCGCAGATGATTTTAGTGTTTTTAAAGTTTGGTTACTTATATAGTTCCCACGAGTAGCTAGAGAAAAAATGGTCGACTACGGCAGAGCTCTGCATTACCGTAGCAAGGCAAAAATACTACCGGGAGGTTGCCCGGTATCCCAGAGGCTCCGTTTGCGATATTTGTTTAGGGCAGGCACAGATATCATACATATAGTACGCCCCTTGGCACGGGTCGCATGACACCTTAAGCAAAGCCTGATGATCGCGGTTAGCTTGGCTGGCTTAAAACAAACCAACCGCACCTGTCTAGTTTAAATACAAGGAAGTGAGCTCCCTTGTACTCAAAGGTAGTAATGATATAGCCGCTCCCCTATATCATGTCCTTAGTTGATCCGCGGGTGTTTATTTTTTAATATTAGACACCTTTCCTGTAAGCCAGGAAGTTCCCTATCAGCCATTGGGATCCGCCGTGTTGGGATTAAGGACATCCCCGCACGGTAACAGGGTGTAACTAACGCCCTGTATAAAAAGTGCTAAATTCAGCATAAAATTCATAATTTTCATGCCAAAAAACATAAAGTTGCCAATTTTCAAGACGATGCTGCTTAAAATCACAAAATTATTAGGAAATTTCAAATTAAAATTCCAACTTTAAATACCCTGTATCTCGTAAACCTGCAAAAATTTTATGAGTCACTTTAAGCTCAATCGCTATATTTTGGTGTGTAGTATCTCCAACAACTGACAATAAAATGAGTTCACAACACATCTGACAAGATGTTATGTCTGTGATGATGATAATGAATAATATTATTTGCATACAAACTTTCTGTTCATATACGGGTGGTGGTTCATTGTACACTGCACTGGTCAACATTTTTCACAAATAAGATAACTTTAATGCAGACAAATATTTACCTAAATACAATTTTTAAATATTCCAAGCCTAAAATAAAAGATAAATATAAATTGCTCTTAGACAGCTTAAATGGGTACCCATTATTTAACAATTATTATTTCATTAATTGTAGATTCTTGTTAAATACTACATACATTTTTTTAATTTATTAATAACAGAAATAAGCACCTATTATTACAAAACGACTACAAGTGGGTTCTGATGTACGGAATCCTATAAAATAGTAATAACTGTTAAATATTTTTTATAAAAAGGACTCAACGAACAAAAGAAAATTACAAAAATGTAATTTTAATTTTTAAAATATCAAAAAAAAAATTATTATCATCTATCAGTTTTAAAACACGGCAGTGTTCGCTGATGAAAAGGTTTTTCAGTCAACAAATAATGGACAAATTCGTGTCCACCGACCAGGCAATACACGATTCGAAGAACACTACACTAGCGATCTTTCTTTAAGACCTCGGCGATTTTTAGTAAATGTATGGGGTTGGATAAGTGCTAAAGAACTTGGTATCTGCTGGCGCGATTATGGAGAAGGTTTAACGACGAAAATTATATGTTTGTTCTGGAAGATATAATGCTCCAATCTGATGGACAAATATATCCAAATAACTCATTCGTCTTTTAGCATGATAACTGCCCGGTCCATACCACAAATGCTGTAAGGTAGGATTTTCATCGTAATAATATTAAAGTCATATGACCAAATATTAAATTTTTATAATTTTATTATAAACCATATAAATTATACTTATAGTTTTTATTTATCGGTATTGGTTACGTTGAGTTTAAATATTTGCGTTGTAGAATTATTTTAATACAATAAATTATTTGTCACATTTTATAATTATGTTTTGGTTTTGTCTATCGGAGTCGATAAGATAAGCCTGATTTACGCAAATATGACAAAATCTAGTCGTAAAACGTGTACCCATTTTCAGTGAATACAACTCTATTAAGTACTAAGCTTTTAAGTTTCGGACATACAAAATGACTATTTAGATACATTTAGACGAAACAGTGTTTCTGACTCTAGGATTTGTCCGTAGATATAACGATTTAGAAAGTGGTGAGTCGATATACTGGCTTAAGATGGCATCATCATGTCTTTAGATCAACATACTATTTCAGTTATATCACGCAAAATATACGGTAAATTTAATTAAAATTGTTTAAAAATGCTAAGGAGAAAATAAATGCAACCCCTAGTGCATTTAATATTATAAATACTAACGAAATTTGGGTTACTCACGGAGTAAAAATAAGGTAAAAAAAATTCAGATTTATTATTTGTATTTTTTTTTGCAAGTTTGGTTACTTTTTTGTATAAATATCCTAATAATAGACTAATGGTCAATGTTTTTTAATTAAAAATGTTTTTAAGTGCAATTTTGGACTATTTTTCAATGTTGCCGATTTAAACCGATTTATTACGAATGAATTTATAGATCATAGTTCTTACAAGTTGGCAACGCTGGATCAAGGTTACAAATAAAAGTATGAGCTTGCTGTAAGCGTACATAGTATTAAAGTTTAGTTCAAGATTGTTACGACGTTCTCTTAATCTCGGAATTTTTTTTTTATTTCGGTAAGTTTATACCTAAGTTTATTTTAAAAAATAAAATACATTTAATCTGTTATAATATAATTTATGTACTTAATGCTGCACCAGCATTTGTAGCCCACACAAAAAAAATATATGGGAATTTCTTATACATTAATTACAACAAAACTCGATTTTTTTACAGGCGTGGATTTCTGAAAAATGGGGTGTGGTGCAATATTAGACTAATGCTACACCACACCTTCAAATCGGAAAAAAAAATAACATGAGAATTTCTTACACATTAACTACAATTTATTACAACAAAACTCAATTTTTTTACAGGTGTGGATTTCTGAAAAATGGGGCGTGGTGCAATATTTAGACCAATGCTACACCACATCTTCACCTCTGAAATAATATGAGCTCCTTATTAGCAACAAACATTCTTACAAATTAATTACAAACGTTTAATATATAAATCAACCTAAAAAAATACACCTAAGTAATATATTGGGTGACTCCCGAGTTTATTACACTGCTTAACACGGTTAAAAATTATTTTATTTGGTCAAACCAAGGGATTTATGTGTTTCAAATCAAGTACCAATTTCTTACACCACCATGCACCACTACACACACTTACTTTTAGTGATAAAATAAATCATATGTAAAATATCTCATACACTCCCGAATTTATTACACTGCTCAACACGGTTAAAAATTATTTTATTTGGTCAAACCACACGATTTATGAGTTTCAATTCGAATATTAATTTCTTACACCACCCCACACTATAAGAAATTACTTTTAGTGATAAAATAAATCATATTTTAGATATTTCATACACTCCCCAATTTATTACACGGCTTAATGTGGTTAAAAATTATTTTATATCTGATATCTGAAGTATGATAAAATTTATTACTAAAAGTATTTTTATATAGTGTGGGGTGGTGTAAGAAATTGATAATCGAATTGAAACACATATATCTCGTGGTTTGACTAAGTAAAATAATTTTCAACCGTATTGAGCAGTGTTATAAATTTGGGAGTTGATAAGATATCTAAAATATAATTCAAATTATTACTAGAAGTAATAACTCATAGTGTGGGGTAGTGTAAGAAATTGATAATTGAATTGAAACACATAAATCACGTGGTTTGACAAAATAAAATAATTTTTAACCGTGTTGAGCAGTGTAATAAATTCGTGAGTGAATGAGATATTTAAATATGATTTATTTTATCACTTAAAGTAATTTTTTAGTGTGGGGTGGCGCATGGTGGTGTAAGAAATTGGTTCTTGATTTAAAACACCTAAATTGCGTGGTTTGACCGAATAAAATAATTTTTAACCATCTTGTGCAGTGTAATAACCTCAGGGGTAGATGAGATATCTAAATTATGATTTTTTTTTGTATTACTAAAAGTAATATTTTAGGGGGTGGGGTGGTGTAAGAAATTCGTACTGCAATAGAATATTATTTTGTCACCCAATTTATTACTTAGGTGTATTTTTTTAGATTGGTTTTTACATAAAACGTTTGTTATTAATTTGTAAGAATGTTTGTTGCTAGTGAGATGCTCATATTATTTCAGAGGTGAAGGTGTGGTGTAGCATTAGTCTAAATATTGCACCACCATTTTTTAGCAATTCGCGCCAGTTAAAAAATCGAGTTTTTATGTAACAAATTGTAATTAAAGTGTAAGAAATTCTCAGGTAATTTTTTTTCCGATTTGAAGGTGTGATGTAACATTAGTCTAATATTGCACCACATCCCATTTTTCAGAAATCTACGCCTGTAAAAAAATCGAGTTTTGCTGTAATAAATTGTAATTAATGTGTAAGAAATTCTTATAGAATTTTTTTTGTGTGGGCTACAAATGCTGGTGCAGCATTAGGTACATATATAATTTTAATCTAGACATAGTTCTTTACTGTTTATAGGTATTTTAAGCAACATGAATCGCGTACGCATAAAGACAGTTAAAAAAGTTTCTGAAGTTATTATTAGCAAACACTATGAACAATTAACAACAGATCTGCACACAAACATAGAAATTTGTAGAACCCTCAATAATATTTCTTCAACACTACTTCTCAATAAAGTTGCTGAATATGTTACGAAGAAGATGATACGTCTCAGACACAAACAGGTTAGAACAGTCAAAATATAAATTTATTAAAAATTTATCATTCCAGTACCTTCAGCATATTTATTGTAACTTTTTTAAAAACCAAAAATTCCTTTTTTTATTATCGTAAGTAAATATGCTCTGTAATAAATCTATTATTAAAAAGCATTTATATTATTAATACAGACATTTTAAAAAAATAGCTTCCCATTTCTATATTTTTTTTTGTAGGAAAAGGAACAGCGGAGAAGTAGTAATAATGATTTTGAAGTGTCTGATGTGGAAGATGACATTAGCGAGGGCGATCCGGATAATAATAATATTTTAACACTGTTGGACTTCAACAACAATATTACAGTGGTACCACGGCTAAATACAACTACATATTGTTATGCTCTTTTGTTAAAATATTTTATTATTGATTTATGAAAGAATATGTTTTTATTGTAAATTGTTTTTTTTTTATATATATTTGCTTTGGCTTTTAGCAAAGCAGAGGCTAGTGAAAAATGCTTAATTTAAATTATTTATCACAAGGTATAAGGTAAAAAATTTATAAAAATGTGGGTTTATAACATTTCATCAATCTTTTTTCGGGACTCTCCATTTAACCTATCCTTAGCGTCTATATCCTCTGCTATTGTATATCAGTATGAGTGCGCACGCACCCCTGATTAATCCGTTGGTAAGCTTACTATCTACTCATGGCCAATTTTGTTACTTCCAAACAAATTTTGGGTTACTTACCAATAAGATTGATGTATTTATAAAATAAATACAAATTGGGTTTCTAATATATTGGGTACGGTTCACATATTTAACAGATAACCGAGTGACAGAAAAAACATATGACAACGCTGTAAATAAATATATTTCAGCGATTTCAACTAACTTCAAGCTACGCTTTTTAGACGATGTGCAACACGTGCTGTATACGTAACCTAAAAATTTAGTCAACGTATCTGAATTATACAGATATGGACAAATATTTGCGAAACATACAAATTTCAATGCAAAATGCTGAGATGCACGAAAACCAGTCGACTAGCACAAAATATAATAAATATTCGCGACAAACAATTAAGTAATTAATAACACGACTCCAATTTAAATTGTCCCCACCTCGTCGACATGTGTCTAGTATGAAACATTAAGCGGGGTTTGTACCTATCAGACCTATCAGAACAAAGACTACGACGCAGGCAGAAGATTAAATAAGTTTGCTACTAAAAATGTGTTCACCCTTACCACAACAGCTCCGAAATTTAAAAAAAAATACTAAAAATGTGAACTCAATAAAAAAAATTAACAAATTCAACGCAATAAAGCTTTATACAAAACATTCAAAACGATTAGTCGTCTGTAAATAATATGTTTTGTACAAGAACATCATTTTCAGTTTGCTATTTATTATATTATATATTTGTATAAGGCCAATAATATAAGTCACATGGAATAAACAGTACCTTTTAAAATTATACTTACTTATTCTGTATTATTAATATTTTATCTTTAAACCCGGTTAAAATAAAACAACTGTTTTTCGAACGGAAACTAAAAAAAAATTATTTAAAATCTTAAAATGACCTGGTTTGTTTTTTAAAATATGTGGTCTTTAACCGTTTTCAATTTTATGTTTTCCATTTCCCAAAAAAAGTATGTATACCTAACATTAGGACATTTATTATCTATACATATAAAATGCTTTGTCCTCTGAATGAATGACTGACGGATCAACGTACAGCCTAAACCGCTTTTCGTAGATACCTGAAGCTTGAAGGGTGTGTTCTTTGTATGACGTAGGCATGATGGGAAATGACTTTTCGAAATTCTGGCCCTAAGAGGGTAAAAAGCTGGGGAAAAGTTTGTATACGACAACGTGATTCGTTGGTTGGTTGGTTCGTACTTCAAATTTTGCATAAACATTCTTTAACAGAATTGATGGAAGACGTGTTTCATATTTTATTAAAACTCATCGCCCAACGGTGTTAAAAGGGGGTAGAAACATATTTTGGGGGTGATTTGAATCGAAGTTAATATAAATACTCCTTAGTGGTTTTGATTTAAATTACATTTTATTTTGGCACATGTTTGAAAACTCAATCCGATTTTATTCCAAAAACATTGAATTCACATAAAAGCTTGGTGCAATGCAATAATACTCTTTAAAATTAGAATATTAAATATAAAAGAATATTTGTGGCCTTTAGTGACAAAACTGAGCCCTATCAAAATATAACAGTCCATCTTAGGGGAAATGTTACTACCGGACAGTTGCTAAAAATAGAAAATGGTGATTTCCCGGAACCGGATAATAAAATAATTCTCCCTACAAAACTATAAATCTGCAAAATGGTTATGCGAGCGTACCATCCTAACACCAAAAAACGAACAAGCTTTAGTCATAAATGAAATACTTTTAAGATCATTCGAAGGGGTTGAATATCAATATAAATCCGTCGACTTAGTGATAAACACCTATGATGCCATTTATTATCCGGTCGAGTTCCTAAATACACTAAAGCCTCCCGTTCTCCCAACTCACATATTAAAATTGAGAATTGGCGCACCAATTATGTTACTGCGCAATATAAATCTACCAAAATTATGAAATGGCACTAGATTGCAAGTGAAAACCTTTCACTGTAATTGAGTCAACTATACTGATAGGTTGTTTTCGAGGAGATTCTGTATTTATTCCTAGTATTCCTCTAACACCATCAAATTACCATTTCGAATTTAAGAAAGTGCAGTTTTTAAAGTCTGCTTCGCCATTAACATAAAAAACTCAAGGTCAAACTCTTAAGGTAGCGGGAGTAGACTTAAGAGAAAGCTGCTTCTCCCACGGCCAGTTGTATGTGGCATGCTCCAGAGCAAGCGCACAGAGTAGCCTGTTGATTCTAGTACCCCAAGGAAAAACAAAAAATATTGTTTACAAAGAAATACTGCGGTAGCTGTAGTATTTTGATTTCGTTGTAAAAAGATAATACCGCCGTGTCACTTTCACCAGATTAAAGGACGTGTTAATAACATATAAAAAAAATTTATTTTATTTTCATGTTTATTTAACCTTTTAATCCATACACTATAATAAAGATTGTAATAGTTTACAAGTATTCAAACATTTTAACCTAATAATTTATATGTAATAACAAAATTAATAACGTAAAAACCAATTAAAAATCCTATTAGAACCATGTTCGACTTCTACGCGAATAAAGTCGCGGGCAAAAGCTAGTTGTAAATATATTAAAAAAATTTACATAATTTTTTTTTATACCAAATAAGCTTATTGAAGATTAAATTTATTTTTTTATTTTATTCACTATCTACAAGATAATTACTACTCAATGAATAACTACTGGATACCTTTTAGATAAGGCTTAATTAAATGTATAGAATAAGAAATTAAGTTTAACCATACCTTCATATTATTTGTGACTTAACATACATACAAAAAGTCACGCCTTTTTCCCATAGGGGTAGGCAGAGACCACTTCCTTCCACTTGCTACGGTTCTTACACACATCTTTTGCTTTCTCTACTTTCATTAGTGCTCTCATACATGCTCGTCGGTTGTTGGTACTCTTGACTTGGCCTTTCTTCAAAACAATGTTGATCTGATCGAGATATGTTCTCCGAGGTCGACCTCTACCGACTTGTCCATTCACACTTGACTTAAAAATTTTTTCGTCAATATTTCTTCATCCCTCATTTCTACGTGTTCAAACCATCTAAGCATTCCTTTATCTATCTTTGTAACCACATCTTCTCTTACACCACAGCGTTCTCTTATCTCACTATTCTTTACTTTATCCAACCGAGTCACTCCGGCTATACTTCTTAGACTACTCATCTCCGCAGCAATAATCCTATTTTTATGCTTCTTCTGCGAAACCCAACATTCACTACCATACATAAATGTAGAAACCAACAAACCTCTATGCACCACCAGACGTTTCTTTTTTTACACTTTCTGGCTATTCATAAAGCTATGCAGTGCCCCATTCATTTGTTTTCCTGCCAACACCCTTCGCTCAATGTCACTGTCATACTTTCCATCTCTAGTAAACTTTGAACCCAAGTTCACAAATTCATTTACTTGTTTTACTCTTCTCCCTCAATCGAAACTCCACAGTTTGTCATGCTTTCTTCTCTTTTAAAAACCATTACTTTCGTTTTGCTCACAATTATTTTCATTTCTTTGATTTTTAGGGCATCATGCATAACATTAACCATCGCCTGCAACTCCTCTTCAGATATTGCTAATATGACTTGATCATCGGCGTAAAGAAGGCATTTGACGATCTTTTAAACAATTGTCTATGTATAAGTTAAACATCCACGGCGAAGCCACACATCCCTGTCTCACACCTTTTTCGATGTTAAACCAGTCCGTGCAAGCTCCGTTTATCCTGACACAAGCAGTGGAATCCTCGTTAAGTGATTTCAGTGCTCGTATTAAACTACCACTCACCCCACAATTCACTCCTCACCACTCTGCCATAGACCTTTTCCAAGTCTATAAATGCGCAATAGACCTTCTGACTTCTAGCCAAGAATTTTTCGACTATACCTCGTAATGAAAACACCTGATTCATACATTTCCTTCCTCTTCTAAATCCTGCTTGCACATCCCATATCATCTTATCAGTTTTATTCGTTACTCTTTTAATCAATATCTTTGCATACAGTTTGCCGACTGTGCTAAGGAAACTAATACCTCGGTAGTTCTTACAGTCCTGCTGCGAACCTTTTCCCCTGTTAAGCGGCACGATAACGGCCTTGCACCAGTCGTCTGGTACACTACCACTTCTCCAACAAAGGTTAAAAAGGCGTTCCAGTAGACTAGCTACCACGTTTTGTCCAGCCTTCAGCATTTCAACTGTTATCCTGTCGTACCCAGCAGCTTTACCCAATTTTATACTGTTTAACGCTTCCACAATTCCTGTCGTAGTAATTTCAATTTCATTGCAACTTTCACTCATGTTGGTGAATGGAGCCTGTACTTGTGTATTCTCCTTCTCAAATAAACTTTCGAAGTATTCCTTCCATCTCTTCAATACGCATTCCTCTTCTTTTACAATACTACCATCTTGGTTTCTGATTCTTTCCAATTGCGAGGTAGTATTTTTACCTCTGGCTGTTCTTATGGACTTCCAGAAGAGTTAAATATTGTTATGGAAATCGTCAGATAACCTTTTATCAAATTTATCTTTATCACTCTTCTTTTTTTTTGCCACAACCTCTTTTGCCATACCTTTAACCTTTTATACTCATTCTTTGCCTTGTTTACATCCTCAATCTTAAATCACTTAACTTAAACCCGCTACTTTTACTTGCAGCATGAGTTATTTATTCTTAAGATTTAATTTTATTTAAATGGTAACAAAAAAAACAGTACTTTTACTTTTGGATAATGCTATTTTTCAGGTAACTTTTTTCCCTTATTTATAGTAACGTTTTTACTTTAATTACATTCGGGGTTGGAATTTATTTACACATTTATTTATACCTTTACAATTTTTATGGTAACTAGCGAACACAATCATAAACTTTAGAAAACTGATTAACTACCCTATGCCAACGGAGGCCATTTTATATACTTAATGTTTAATCAGGAAAAGACGAGAATCTTCTAACGCATCCAAACAGTTCTATCGAAAATTTCAGATTGGCGGGAAGGTACTGAAACATCCGTGTTATTGGCTGTGACGTCACCATACCGCCCAGCTGGCTTACGTATATTCCAGTGCCGTATCGCAAAATTCTTATATTATATATTTTAAATACCAAGCAAACTCCAATGCACTTTATCGATAACGTAGATGCTTTAAAGTAGTGATACTTAAGAACGTTTTTACATTACACAACACGATATCGTTGTCGTCGAATAGTAACTAGTTACGAGCCATTGAACCCGTTGAATTTATTAAGAAATTCCAATTAAGTTCAATGGATTCGGGACATGATAAAATTGCAAAATTGCAATTCTGCAATTTTGCGCTTTTATTGTTTTGATTACACATATTTATTTCTATTATAAATACAGGGTTATTAGATTGTAGTTTTTAGTTTTAATTATTTAGTAGCTCATATTATAATTACGTTATTCAATAAAAGTACTTTTTAAAAAGTGCCCTCTGTACCTCTCTTTACATGAGTTAACTTAAATAAAATTTAGGATATTATTATTATTATTCACAAATATTTAAATTATCGTTTATTTTGTCTAAATAAACTAAGATCATTTTATTAAATATATATTTTTAAAATAATTATAAGTATACCCTAAATTGCAGAATACTTCGAAATGCTTTTAACTGTTTTAAAAAAACGGAAAATATATTGACATCAAACACATTTTCTTTCCATTAAGATCTTTAAATCTTTATAGTTGCCAACATTAGCAGCCAGAGAACTATAAAATAGAACTCCTCGATTTCAATATCATTAAGCTGACTTGTTTGATCCTTTCCACGTCTGTGAAATACGCTGATGATCCGATTCATGATATCAAAATAATCGTAATTCGTAGCTATTTGATTGTGAAAATATTTTACCAAGTGTTAAAAGAGATCTAAACTCGGAATTGGATTATAGATAAATTGCTAAAATAACAGTGGTGATTTTAGATTTAATTTTCTGGGATTTATAATACTTTATAATTTTAATAATTTATTATTTAAAAGATGAAAAATAGTCCAATTTGTTAGTTACAGTTAAAATATAACTTAAAAAATGATTGACTCTGACGAAGTTGCTGAAGAAGTACCTCGAAATTGTAATAAAAGAATTCCACTAAAACTGATTAAAAATCTTGCTTCAGTGATCGTGGAAAATTCTGTTTTGCCTGTCGCTTCAAAGTCAGTAGTCAAAATACAGCCTACAATAAACAGATCGTCTAATACTTCGATTCGAACTATGTCATCCAGTAATCCAAACAAAATACCTTCTAAAACATTTACATCTAATTTACAAAATATACCACGAACTTTTTTTGTGCACAACCATCAAAAATATTTAAAGAAAATGGTCAAATAAAACAGTCCGCTAAAAAAATCACGATCCCAGATGTACTTACAACAATGATATCTACTCCGAGTATTAAATTTAAAAAAATGCAAGATTATTAACTTAATAATAAAAAAATTTATTACAAAAATGACAAAAGTTAGGATACTTAATACTTTTTGGTATTTTGGTTAATTAATTTTGTTTATGTTTAAAACGATATACCTAAAACAGATAATAAAAATTCCGTTCAATAATATTGTAGGTTATATGATTTAATTAAATTTATGCATATAAAACAGAAAAAAAATATGAAACATAAATAAATTTAACCCATACCTTAATCAACTAACATTTACAAACTTATTTAATTCGAACTTTTCATTACAGATGTGGTAAAAAAAAGTATGCGTACCACTGGAAGAAAGTATGTCATCTCAATCCGCGTGATTGTCTTACACGCGGGTTGGAATGACATACTTTCTTCCCCAGGCTCGCAATTTACTATTTCATATAACCTGCATTGAAAATACGACTTTTTAATGCCTGTTCAGCTAACCAAAACTAATGCGGTTCAAGCGCAAAGGAGTGGGGGGAAGAGTGGAGGGAAAAGTGGGGATCAAAGTGGGGGAAGTGGCAGGAGAAGGAGTGGGAAAAATGACATTGTTGACATATGACATTGTTGGCATATGACAGAAGTGGGGAAAATGACTTTGTTGACATACGGCATTGTTGACATTGTCGGCCCCATCAAAAGTCCGTCGATGGGGCCGACAATGTTTGGTGTGACGTAAGCGTTAAAAAAAACGGTTTTTCAGAGTTTTAACGATCAAGAACCGAGGTACTGCTACCGTCGGCTCTTGATTCGTATTTTGTTCAGAAGTAGTGGGGGGAAATGACATATGACATTGTTACCATTGTTAACATACGGCGTTGTTAACATTGATGACATTGTTTACATACAGCATTTTTGACATTGTTGACATATAAAATTGTTAATATATGACATTGTTGCCATTGTTTACATACAGCATTGTTGACATATGACATTGTTGCCGTTGTTTACATACGGAATTGTTGATATATGACATTGTTGCCATTGTTTACATACAGCATTGTTGACATATGACATTGTTGCGGTTGTTTACATACGGTATTGTGACATTGCGGATATAAGACATTGTTTACATACGGCATTGTTGACATATGACATTGTTGCCATTGTTTACATACTGCATTGTTGACATATGACATTGTTGCCATTGTTTACATACGGCATTGTTGACATATGACATTGTTGCCGTTGTTTACATACGGCATTGTTAAAATATGACATTGATACCATTGTTTACATACGGCATTGTTAACATAGGGCATTGTTGAAATGACATTGTTGCCATTTTTTACCTAGGCATTGTTGACATATGACATTGTAGCCATAGTTAACATTGTTTACATACAGCATTGTTGACTGCCATTGTTTACGAGGAGCAATTTCGACATATAACATTGTTGCCATTGTTTACATACGGCATTGTTGACATATGACAATGTTGTCATATATATTAGTCATTTAGAGAACGGAAAATACATACGGCATTGTTAACATTGTTGACATATGACATTGTTGCCGTTGTTTACATACAGCATTGTGACATTGTGTACATATGACATTGTTGACATATAACATTGTTGTCATTGTTTACATACAGCATTGTTGACATATGACATTGTTGCCATTGCTTACATACAGCATTGTGGACATACGACATTGTTGCCATTTTTTACATACGGCATTGTTGACATTTTTGCCATTGTTAACATACAGCATTGTAGACTGCCATTGTTTACATACAGCATTGTTGACTGCCATTGTTTACATGGAGCATTGTCGACATAAGACATTGTTTACATACGGCATTGTTGACATATGACATTGTTGTCATATATATTGGCCATTTCGAGAAACATACCTAGGACCTTACGATTGTGGCCGCTTCATTTAGCTGCAGCATTTGAAATTAAATAAATTTAGTCCGATATTCCTTCCTCTAATACCCGCTTCAATGAAAAAAGTAACGTATCCATCAAGGAGTATTTAACCCACACCGCTATCACCACTATGTCCAACAGAAGAGAGCATGAAAAATGAAGTCGATAATGTTTTTGCAATGACTTGTGTAATATTGTCATCTATTTTTGTTTTCATTTTAAAAATTATCCTAAAAATTGTAAAACAAAAATATAAATCTACATGTAATATAAAAGTCGATGATGAAATACATACCTACATACATACATAAAGTCACGCCTTTTTCCCATAGGGGTAGGCAGAGACCACTTCCTTTCACTTGCTACGGTTCGTACACACATTTTTTGCTTCCTCTACTTTCATCAGTGCTCTCATACATGCTCTTCGGTTGTTGGTACTCTTGACCAGGCCTTTCTTCAAAACAATGTTGATCTGATCGAGATATGTTCTCCGAGGTCGACCTCTACCGATTTGCCCATTCACACTCGCCTTATAAATTTTTTTGTCAATCTTCCTTCATCCATCCTTTCTACGTGTCCAAACCATCTAAGCATTCCTTTATCTATCTTTGAGACCACATCTTCTTTTACACCACAGCGTTTTCTTATCTCACTATTCTTAACTTTATCCAACCGATTCACTTCTGCTATACTTCTAAGACTACTCATTTTCGCAGCATTAATCCTATTTTCATGCTTCTTCTGCCAAACCCAACATTCACTACCATACATAAGTGTAGGAACCAACACACCTCTATGCAACGTCAGACGTGCCTTTTTTGACACTTTCTGGCTATTCATAAAGCTATGCAGTGCCCCATTCATTTGTTTTCATGCCAACATCCTTCGCTCAATGTCACTGTCATACTTTCCATCTCTAGTAAATTTTGAACCCAAGTACACAAATTCATTAACTTGTTCCACTCTTTCTCCCTCAATCGAAACCCCACAGTTTGTCATGCTTTCTTCTCTTTTAAAAACCATTACTTTCGTTTTGCTCACATTTATTTTCATCCCTTTGATTTTCAGGGAATCATGCATAACATTAACCGTCGCCTGCAACTCCTCTTCAGATAACGCTAATATGACTTGATCATCGGCGTAGAGGAGGCATTTGACGATCAAATCATTCATTTTTAATCCATACGCACTCTCTTTTAGATCTTTTAAACAATTGTCTATGTATAAGTTAAACAGCCATGGCGAAGCCACGCATCCCTGTCTCACACCTTTTTCGATGTTAAACCAGTCCGTGCAAGCTCCGTTTATCCTGACACAAGCAGTGGAATCCTCGCAAAGTGATTTCAGTGCTCGTATTAAACTACCACTCACCCCATACATAGACAATGTAGACCACAATTCACTCCTCACCACTCTGTCATAGGCCTTTTCTAAGTCTATAAAAGCGCAATAGACCTTCTGACTTCTAGCCAAGAATTTTTCGTGTAGTATATTTCGTGTGTAACAGGATCATGGTACACCCCCTGTATCTCCTTTAGTTTTGACGGTAATTGATTGAAATTTGGGATATCCCATATACATAATAAGCGGCATTTTTTGATTTACAAATGATTTTTTTTTACTTTCGGTTTCGCCGGAAGTAATACCAACTTTTGATTTTTAAATAGAACACCCTGTATATTATTACATTTCTGAAATCTGCATAATTTTCTGAATCCAATAATACCTTATAAGTGACATTTCAATCGTCAATATTTTTGATAATTTAATTTTTAGTTTTCCATTTAAGTGTGCCATGATGGTTCCGATTTATTCCAATTTACCCGTCTAATGCTAGAAAAATCGAAATCCCGTCAAAAATACTAAATTGCGTTTTTTATGAGCAAATAAAGATCATCGTAATCGATTTTGGGGTAAAACTCAATTTTTTCAAATGGAACCATATTGGTACCGTGGTACCATTTATTAGTACTATTAATAAGGAATTTATTCATACCTGCTAATAAAATGTGCGATAAATACAATCAAAATTACAGCTAAAAGAAAATAAGATAATACAATTACTTTGTTCTAATTTAATGCTAAGAAATTACTAAGGTGGCTTTGAAATACAAAAAATGAACACAAAACTACAATAATTGTTCGAAATGCTGTCCATTAACGTCAATGCACTTCTGAACTCGCATAGCTTCAAATGCCTGTTGAAGGTAATCAGTTACTAAGGAGGCTTTGAAAACAATGAAATTATTCATTCATATTGTTAAATAAATAAGTATTGGTTTATCGGTGTTTTTATTGTGTATTGGAAAAGTCTTTACATTTGTTGTATTTTTATTCAAAATGCCCCACATTTATACAAGTGATGAAAAAGTGGATATGTTAATTATTTATGGGGAATGTAGAAAAAATGCCGTTGCGGCTAGAAACCTTTATGCCAACCGATATCCTGATAGACAATGTCCAGCGAGAAATTATTTTAATCGTCTTGAAAATCAATTCCGAAGAGAGCCTAACCATGATCCGAAGAAAACGTTATCATTGACGAAGGAACGGAAATTAATGTTTTAGCTCGAATAAAAGTTGATAAGATTGTTTCTTTAAGGCATATTGGGTTTGATTTGGAAATTAGTCACCAAACGGTAAGCCGAATCTTGCACAAAAATAAGAATAAATCTTTCAAATATCAATTGCACCAGCACCTGTACGAAAATGATTATGAACGTAGGATGGAATATTGCAATTGGATCTTGCAGAATAATGTGCAGCCAAACAATGCTTTTTTGGGAAGGATTTTATTTTCGGATAAGTCTAGGTTTACAAATATGGGATTATTTAACCGATAAAATACAAGATATTGGTCACAAGAGAATCAAAATTTATTGAGGGAGGGTAACTTTCAAGTGCGGTTCGGTTTTAATGTTTGGCTTGGAATACTCGGTAGTAGAATCATTGGTCCAATAATATTTGAAGGACGCTTGACTGGAGATAGATACTTAGGATTTCTGCAAAATGAAATTGAGGACAGGTTAACTGAATTACCTGTCCATCTACGACAGGGAATGTATTTCCAACAAGATGGAGCTCCTCCCCATAATTCAAGAATAGTAACTGATTACCTTCAACAGGCATTCCAAGAAAACGTAATTTCGACAAATGGTCTTGTGCGATGGCCTCCAAGGTCACCTGATTTGACACCTATTGATTTCTTTGTTTGGGGCCATTTAAAAAACATTGTCTATGCAACCGCCGTTACAACCCGTGAAGACCTGGAGTTGCGAGTAAGACGCGCAATTAATAGTATAACGGCCCAGCAATTAGCGAACGTTAATTAAAAAACAGCTATGCGAGTTCAGAAGTGCATTGACGTTAATGGACAGCATTTCGAACAATTGTTGTAATGTTTTGTGTTCATTTTTTGTATTTCAAAGCCACCTTAGTAATTTATTAGCATTAAATTAGAACAAAGTAATTGTATTATCTTATTTTCTTTTAGCTGTAATTTTGATTGTAACTATTGCACATTTTATAATGTGAATGAATAAATTCCTTATTAATAGTACTAATAAATGGTACCACGGTACCAATATGGTTCCATTTAGAAACATTGAGTTTTACCCCAAAATCGATTACGATAAAAAACGCAATTTAGTATTTTTGACGGGATTTCGATTTTTCTAGCATTAGACGGGTAAATTGGAATAAATCGAAACCATCATGGCACAGTTAAATGAAAAACTAAAAATTGAATTATCAAAAATATTGACGTTTGAAATGTCACTTATGTGGTATCATTGGATTCAGAAAATTATGCAGATTTCAGAAATGTAATAATATACAGGGAGTTTTATTTAAAAATCGAAAGTTGGTATTACTTCCGGCGAAACCGAAAGTGAAAAAAAATCATTTGTAAATCAAAAAATGCCGCTTATTATGTATATGAGATATCCCAAATTTCAATCAATTACCTTCAAAACTAAAGGAGATACAGGGGGTGTACCATGATCCTGTTACACACGGTATAATGATTTGTGGTTTTTCTTTTAATAGTAAAACGGAATAAATGAAACTTATCAATTAAAAACTAATTAATTATAATAATTTAAGTTAGATGCCATTTTGGACTCTGGCAACCAAGTCGTTTTATTCAAATGCTTTCTGATATTTTTCTTTTATTTATTTGCCAGCTTAACTTCTACTGGGAATAATTTCGAAGCCCTAGCGGTTCTTACTTTCTCTTCCTTTTTTTGATTTGGATGTTGTTTTTATATTTTTTGTTGGGTTTAGTTCTAGTAGCTCTTCTACTTTTTGGGACAATTAAACTGTGTGTATTATCGGAAATATAACTAACTTTCTCCGAAGCGACTTTAACACGACAAGCGTATTTGACGTTTATTTGACATATATATTTGAAATACACAGAGTGTTTTAATAAAAAATCCAATTTTTCTTAAACATTTATTTAAAATAATATTAATGGTAATACAACATTAGAAAACCAGTGACGGAGACGTTGTTCATTTCGTTCGGTACACGAATATGGTCCAGAGGCGTGGCAGGGGTTTGGATCTTGCGCAATGTTAACATTGCTGACATATGACATTGTTGCCATTGTTTACATACGGCATTGTTGACTGCCATTGTTTACATAGGGCATTGTTGACATATGACATTGTAGCCAAAATGCATAAAGTACATCCAAACAACCATTTTCATCATTATGGAAACTAGATCTAATTAAATCTACAACATTATGAAAATAAGCACTAAAGTTTATGTTCTCCAGCATGGCCACCCGATCAATCACTACACCTCGATGAACTTCGAGGATTTGATTGGCATCTTTATCGTTGATGTAGAAATCAACACCAAATTTTTTCAACATTAGAAATTTCACTTCACCGTACACCATCTGTGTAACTTTACAGTAATTCCCACATGGAAACGTGACGGCTTCACACTCTTGGTTGGTTGACGCATTGAAGAATTTTTCCAATTGTTGTTGCAGCAAATTAGTGAATACAGACAACTCCATCAATCCAAAAGATATTCTGTATGATGCACAGGTTGAAATAACAGCTGGACTGAGGAGATGAAAAGGCCCCACTGACTGCAGAACTTTGTTCGTGTTTTCCATCCTATACTAAATCGACGTCTTCTATCCAACTGTTATGTTTTTTGTCGAGTCCTAACTACTTGACGTAGATTTTCTTTCCCTTTCTCCTCAATACTTTTTCTATGAGGTAAATGTCGGGATTTTTGGTTTTCTGCAATTCCTCCTCATAGAAAGCACCGCTGATTGGCTGACCATGCATGTCTTCGAGTAAGTATGTTACAGGATTAGTTATTTTAACTTTAATGATTTTAAATAACTCTGCCGTCCAATTTGGCGTATACTCTTTTTCGAAGATATGTTTAGACTTGAATATCCGCACGATATCACCAACTTTGAGCTTACGTGGACCAGCAATTTTCAAATGACTATATCTCTGACGTAAAATCTCTTTCTGGTTAGACTTGTTCACTTCAGAAGGTTTCAATCTAGTCCTACTGTGCTTGCTGTCATTATATTGTTTGGTAATTTTTGGCAATACATCAATCCATCTGTATTTTCCATTCAGACTGAAATACTTGTAAAGTTTATTTTTGAGTGTTCTTATCACACGTTCAGCAATAGCAGCCTTTTTCACAGTGAATGTATTATAGTATATTATATTTTTTCATCAAGTTCTATAATTTAATATTTAAAAATTTTGTTCCTTGATCTAAATGCAGTTTTTTTGGTAGACGATTAGCTTGGTGCAGTATATCCGCAAATAATTTAGTGATCTCTTCACCCGTCTTAGTTTTGAGTGGGCATGTCCATAGGTATTTAGAAAAACAGTCGATAACTACCAAAATCATTTTAAAACCTTCATTTTGATATGCATAAGGTCTCATTTCGGCCAAGTCAATTTGCCATAAAACATCTATGCCCTTGATGATAGTTCGTCGTCTAGGGTAAGTCTTTTCGAAACAGGAAGAAAGCATGAAGGCGTCCACAGTTGATGTGAAACTTGACATTGAAGCAAACATAGGCTTTCCCGAAAATACCAAAGTCTATTGCATCATAATTCACGATTGCGAGATGGAATACTTCCCCCTCATCGAAATTGTTAATCAACGAGTTACATCGGCCTGCTCGTAAAAATTATCCCAGACGTCGTACCATCATCAAAGGGTTGAATGATTTATGGCAGATGGATTTAATGGAAATGCGCCCATATTCACAAAAAAATACGGAATTTAAAATGAATATGTTGATCATGGACGCATTCTCGAAATTGGTATGGACGCGCCCACTTATAACGAAAACAGGCGGAGAAATAACTAAAGCTTTTGCCGATGTTCTCGCGCACACTAAAAGAACTCCAAGAAATTTAAAACACATCAGGGTACCGAATTTTTCAACAAAAATTCTCAAAATTTGATGGATTTGCATAATATTAATCATTATCATACGTATAGCATCAAAAAGGCAGCCATTGCTGAACGAGCGATACAAACGATGAAGAATAAACTTTATAAATATTTCAGTCTAAACGACAAGTACAAATGGCTCAACACATTGCCTTTAATCACAAAAGAATACAATTAAACGAAACATAGAACAAAACATAGAACGCAGGTAAATAAAGCGAACGAGCAAGATATTTTAAAACATTTTGGTCATTTGAAAATTGCGGGACCTCGAAAATTTAAAGTTGGCGACATTGTACGAATTACTAAAGCCAAACACGTTTTTGAGAAAGGTTATACACCCAATTGGTCAACGGAATTATTTAAAATCACAAAATGTAAGATAACCAATGCTACAAAGTATCTTCTTGAAGATATGATGGGGGCACAAATCAAAGGAGCCTTCTACACGGAAGAATTACAGAAAACTGCCATTGTTTACATAGGGCATTATTGACATATAACATTGTTGCCATTGTTTACATATGGCATTCTTGACATATGACGTATCGATCGTCGGTAAAACATCGTAATCTGTCACCATACTTAATAAAATCTTCAATCAAACGAGATAAAGCGTATCGTATTTAAACCTAAAAAAGAAAAAAAAAATACCACAACACAGCTTGTAACATCTGACTTAAAAAGTTAAATTCTTCTTTTTTTTTATACATGCCATTACGTCACCTGCCAAATAAGAATGTTTTCTTTTTCTGCAACAACCATGTGTTTATGGCTCTATTGTTATGAACTGGCAAAACTTTTGGAACTATTGAAAAAAATATCTTTTTAACAAAAAAAACCCTGATTAAAAGAACTATTTAAGCTCCCTTTTTTCAGGTATCACGCAATAAAGTGTCTTAGCATCATTAAAAGATTCAGCATTACGCAAAGTACGTCGACCGTCACGTTAAACGTCACGTTAGTACGCCAAGCGTCACGTTAAACGTCATGTGAGTACGCCAAGCGTCACCTTAAACGTCACATGTGTACGTCAAACGTAAATGTCACGTGTGTACGTCAAGCGTCACGTGAGTACGCCAAGCGTCACTTTAAACATCACGTGTGTATGTCAAAGGTAATTTCAAGTGTAAGCCAACGCTTATTATAGGTAAGTAACGTTTCGCGAGTTTAAACTAATTCTTTGCAAATGAACTGGTAGCTGTAGTCCTTAAACGAGTGTTCAGCTCGATATGGGGCTTCAACCATGCAGATTGTTTAAATCAAACTGGTGTGTGTGTGTGTGTGTGTGTGTGTGTGTGACACGTGACATTTAACGTGACGTTTACGTTTGACATACACACGTGACGCTGTGTTTACGTTTGACGAACACACGTGACGTTTAAGGTGACGCTTGGCGTACTCACATGACGTTTAACGTGACGCTTGGCGAACTCACGTGACGCTTGACGTACACACGTGACGTTTACGTTTGATGTACACACGTGACGTTTAACTTGAAGCTGTGTTTACGTTTGACGTACATACGTAACGTTTAAGGTCACGCTTGTTGTACTCACATGACGTTTAACGTGACAGTCGACGTACTTTGCGTAATGCTGAATCTTTTGATGACGCTGCAAGACACTTTATTGCGTAATACATGAAAGATCTCGCGCTAGAAATTAAATTTTTTACCCCGTAACGACCCTCGTATAAACTTACTAACTGTGGAAGCGTTTTTTTCATTGTTTTGCTGAACACCGCGTTGTTCGCGAATTAAAACTGATTATTTGCAAATGAACTGGTAGCTGTAGTCCTTAAACGAGTGTTCAGCTCGTTATAGGGCTTTAACTATGCAGATTGTTTAAATCAAACTGGTGTGTGTGTGTTTGTGTTTTTTAATGTGACACATGACGTTTAACGTGATGTTTACGTTTGACATACGCTTGACGTACACACGTGACGTTTAAGGTGACGCTTGGCATACTCACATGACTTTTAACGTGACGCTTGGCGTACTCACGTGACGTTTAACGTGATGGTTGACTTTGCGTAATGCTGAATCTTTTGATGACGATTTAAGACACTTTATTGCGTGATACATAAAAAAAGGGAACTTAAAAAATTCTTTTAACCAAGTTTTTTTTGATAAAAAGATATTTTTTCCAATAGTTCCAAAAGTTTTGCCAGTTCATAACAATAAAGCCATAAACACATGGTTGTTGCAGAAAAAGAAAACGTTCTTATTTGGCAGGTGACGTAATGACATGTATAAAAAAAAGAAGAATTTAACTTTTTTAGTCAGATGTTACAAGCTGTGTTGTGTTAATTTTTTTTTTGTTTTTTAGGTTTAAATACGATACGCTTTATCTCGTTTAATTAAAGATTTTATTAAGTATGGTAACAGATTACGATGTTTTACCGACGATCGATACGTCATATGTCAACAATGTCGTATGTAAACAATGTCATATGTCAACAATGCCGTATGTAAACAACGGTAACAATGTCATATGTCAACAATGTCAACAATGCCGTATGTAAACAACGGCAACAATGTCATATGTCAACAATGTCAAAAATGCCGTATGTAAACAATGTCATATGTCAACAATGCCGTATGTAAACAACGGCAACAATGTCATATGTCAACAATGCCGTATGTAAACAATGGCAACAATGTCATATATCAACAATGTCAACAATGCTGTATGTAAACAATGGCAACAATGTATTATATTAACAATGCCGTATGTTAACAATGGCAACAATGTCACATGTTAACAATGTCAAAAATGCTGTATGTAAACAATGGCAACAATGGCATGTCATTTCCCACCCACTACTACTGAACAAAATACGAATCAAGAGACGACGGTAGCAGTACCTTGGTTCTTGATAATTAAAAAGTTTGAAGGGGACTTTTCAAATTTCATAAAAACAATTCTATTATCTGGTAGTTCAAGGTTATTTTTAACAAAAATGATGTCACAAATATATTTGTATATCCAATCTTGCACGATAAAATTAATATGCGTAGTAGCTACATAGTATAGCTACGGATTTTTGATGGGGCCGACAATGTCAAAAATGCCGTATGTAAACAATGGCAACAATGTCATATGTCAACAATGTCATTTTCCCCACTTCTTCTCCTGCCACTCCTGTCATATGCCAACAATGTCATATGTAAACAATGTCATGTTCCCCACTCCTGGCATATGCCAACAATGTCATGTCAACAATGTCATTTTCCCCACTCCTTCTCCTGCCTTTTCCCCCACTTTGCCTCCCACTTCTCCCCCACTCCTTTGCGCTTGAACCGCTGTTGTTGCTCTACTACTGTTGCTTGGTGGAACTCAATCACTTTTATTCCTAGGATAGAAACCAATTTTCTGCACACGCAATGAAGATGCAGCTTTACTTTCGATCTTGTCAGAAAATATTTAGTTTATTTCAAGCCTTTACTTCTGTCATTCTAACCATTAACTAAACTGATACTATATTTTTGCATACATACATATATTCACGCCATTTTTCCGTTGGGGTAGGCAAAGACCACTTCTTTTCACTTGCTACGGTTCTTTCACACATCTTTTGCTTCCTCTACTTTCATCAGTGCTCTCATACATGCTCGTCGGTTGTTGGTACTCTTTACCTGGCCTTTCTTCAAAACAATATTTGTTTGCACCTAAAATAAATAAGAATACAATAAATAAGGATTTAATAATTTTTTTACAATAATTGAAAGTACACCACAACATCCCATTGACAAAGCAAAAACTGCAACTTTGGATTTATTACCTGAACTATCTTAGTTAAAATATATAAATATTTACGACAAATTTAATAATTAAAAAAAATCCAAACATGACATCATGGTCTAAAGAAATATTATTGAGTTATTTCGTGGATCAACTTTGTAGGCAAATTACTTGATGCTTAGGTCAACGATTAGTTGCAATCATATTATTCTCTTTTTTCTTTTGTAGGTCTACAACCCTTGGTGGATCTTGGGTAAATGCACGATTATTTTCCCTCCTTTTCTGTTTTGCATTAATTCAGGATCCTCTTTTATTCCTATCGCTCTCAAATATGTAACTATGTTATCTTTCCATCTTATGCGTGGTCTCCCTAAGGATCTTCGTCCTTTTGAATTCTGATTCCAAACCATTCTGATCACGCGAGAGTCTGGTTGTCGGTGTACTTGTCCAGCCTACCTCAGTCATCCAGCCTTAATTTCTTTGATAATGTCTGATTCCTCATAGAGCTCCATCGGTTCGTTGTTTGTTCTTGGTCGGAACTGCCCCGTTCTTGGGTCTTTGCATGGGTTAGGTTAGGTATCATGTGACCTTTGTTTGCAAGCTTTTTTAAAGTAAAAAAAATTTGGATTCCAGGCTAAAACGTACAAAATTTATCCGTGAAGCTTCCGAATACAAATATCTCCTAAAAAAGGTTAGTATTTAGAATTTCTTTGAAATGATTTATACTTTTATTTAATTTACATGTATATTATAATTAGCAATTCTTGGAGTCCTCGGAGCATGTCGCGGGCAAGAGTTGTGTAAGTGGACGGTAGCGAACTTGCATAATTTCGATGAAAAGTTATTAAAAGTAGACATTACAAAAAACAAAAACTTACGAAGATCGAGTTTTTACAATTGAAGGAGAGTTTTACAATATTATATATTATATGCACCACAATGACAATCGATGTACCCGGCAAGCTGTTGGCAAAAATAATATTGCTGTTTGTCCGAAACGTGTTGCTTAATTTCTGAATTTGCCAAGTGCTAGAGAATAAACTGGTCGCAGTTTTGGAAAAACTTTAGCCACTATACTTGCTGATTCTGGAGCAGATATCACAACTATAAAACGCCACGGTGGTTGGAAGTCATCGACAGTTGCAGAAGGATACATCTAGAAATCAATAAATAATAAACGAAAAATTTGTAATCAATTAACTGAAATCTTTGATTAGGAAGTACAAACAAAGTGAGTTTTTTAAAAATAGTAGAAGTACAAAGTCCAGAAACACCAAATACAGAAACAGCGATATTAGAAACATCAACAGCAATAACCTCAAAAGAAGTTAATTATAATTTTTAAAATTGTACCATTTCGAGGCTAGTTATCGGTTCTGTAAAAGTTTAACGCTAGACAGGAAGCTAACCTAACTTTTCAACCTTCCTTGGAACCGGCAACATAACCCCTGGGCTACTCAATCCACCCAGAGATTATGCAGATCATTCAACACATCTAAAACAACTCTGAGATGTAAATTAGTGGTTGAAGACAAGACAGTACATCAAGAAATGAAATTCAGATACTTGGGTTTATAATTTTCAAGCTTTGGCGACATAGAACCAGAAGTAAGAGCACAAGCTATCAAAGCAACAAGAACAGCTGCACAAATCAACGACACAAAACAGAAGTAAAAGCCTGTATTTACAAAACTGCTATAAGACCCATACTGACATATGTGGCAGAAACAAGACCCGAAACATAAAAAACAAGCCAAATTATGGAAACAACAGAGATGAAGATAATTCAAAAAGTAGCTAAAAAAACACCACGGGACAGAAAAAGAAGCGCGGATATCAGACAAACATGCCAGATCGAGAATATCAACGACTAATTAAAAAAATTGAATGGAATCATCATTTCACACGTATGACAAATGAACGAATAGTGATGATTGCCAGAGATAAATCAACTTCGGGGAGGCGAAGCACAGGAAGACTTTGAAAACGTTGGAGTGACAATCTACCTCCATAAAGCGAATTACGATAAGGAACAGGTATTATGCCTAATGAGAAGAAAGAAGAAGACAATTATACTATATCCAAAATATTAATTTATAGGTTAAATACATACATATATATATATATATATATATATATATATATATATATATATATATATATCTCTTATATATATATATATATATATATATATATATATATATATATATATATATATATATATATATATATATATATATATATATATATATATATATATATATATATATATGAATAAAATTGATTAGATTTACAAAAAAATGTTTAACAAAAAATAAACCAGCAACTTTTGTAATTAAGGTTATGAATTTTCTCAATAAATATTAATATCGTATGGTTGTTTTTCGCTATAAGTCAGAAATTTCCTAGTTCTGGTTGGCTCCGGACATTAAAACTTCCATTTTCAATGCAGATTATAAGAAAAATCTAGTGTGTGACGCGGGATAAAACCCGGTACCGGCCCTCGCTTCGCTTGGACAGGCAACTTCAACCTAGTCTGAAATATTCTTGTTTTATCACTAGTCACACAATATGCTATAGAATAATTAAAAGTATAATATGAAGTATTCTATTTACTGTTTAAAGCCTTTTTTTGTGATCTCTTTCGTAGTGAATTATTTAGTTTTGCTTTCTTTCATTATTTATAATGTTATTTCTTACATATTTTTTTGTCTTATCTACTTTTTTTTTTCCTTATTCCACATGTTGTTTTATATCTTCATTTTCGTTCCTTATTTTGTTGTTTAGTGTTTTACCTTACATAATTCCTAAAGTTTGTATTTGTTTTAAATATAGGTAAAAAAAATCTTCTGTGTTGTTTTTATAAACATATTTTAAAGCGGTTCCTTTAATTTTGGAATATCTAGTTATTAAAAGTAAACAAAGCTTACGTACTTTTGCGCACGCTGAAAAACGAGTAAATTTAAAAAATTATTTTTAAGGTCATACAAGAAAATAAAATTTAAATTCTTTATTTTACATTTTATATAAACTTTATAACTACACGAAGAGACCATTTAACGAGGATTTTAATATTAATTTTATGGGTATAAATGGATTAATGATGAAAATAGTGACGCTTTTTTGTCTACATCATTACTATACAAAAATTTTCTATGCTGCAAAAATAAAAAATAATCATGTAGGTTAGGTTAGGTTTCATGTGAATGGGGCGTGGTCGCCCCTCCACCGTGACCCTTAGTAGGTTTATTGTGGCTCACCCCTAGAGGCTACAGTTCACCGCACAATCCAGCCCTTCTTACGAAGTTCATGGTTGTATAGTGTGATATTTTTTTAAAATCGGTAGGTTCTAGGTTAGTGTAACCAAATATGTTAAACCTTATTCTTCCCAGGCCGGGGCATGAACATAGTATATGTTCAGCAGTTTCGTCTTCCACGCAGCAGAACCGACAGTCCGTTTGTTGGTTCAGATCTATCTTTCTGAGGTGGTATCTTAGACGACAGTGTCCCGTAAGCAGTCCTGTTAGAATACGCAGGTCATTTCTGCTCCATTCTAGGATCTGCTTAGTTGTGTTTCTTGAGGGTTGTAACGGTAAAAACGCCTTCGAGTGGGTTAGCCCTGGTATGTCGGACCAGTACGTGAGTATTTTTCTCTCCGCCCAGTCTGAAATAATTGTTTTGGCGGCACTTGTGGTGACTCCTAGTATACCCGGGGCGAACCAAAACTAGCAAACTTATGTAGCATCTGACCCAGATTGGGCGGCTACAGACAGCGTCTAACCCAGGTTGGGCGGGTACAGACAGCATCTGACCACGAATGGGCGACTGAAATGCAAACTCACCAACACGTCTAGCCAACGCGGTGATTTATGGCTAAAAACTCCCCATGAAAATGCAAAAACTGGAGTACCCCAGGCAAGTAGAAAAATATCTTCAAAATCTCGCACTGAAGCTTTATCAGTCTTTTTTATGGATTCTGGAGGGGGAGAAACACCTGGCGAAGAAAAGAGGAATACCTAAAGACAAAGAACTCCATGTAACAACATATAACGCACGGTCACTCCTGTTAGAAGAACATTTAACTGAGCTAGAGTCTGAGTTAAAAAACATAAAATGGGGCATAGTCGGCCTTAATAAAGTTACAAGACGTGGCGAACAATTGGTCAGCCTCAGAGCGGAGAGTACTCAGAAAAATATATGATCCAAATGTAGATGCAACAACGAAAAGATACAGAACTCGTACAAATAGAGAGCTAAAAGACGTATACGGAGAGCCTAACATTGTTCGAGAAATAAAATTCAAACGATTACAGTGGGCGGGAATATGAGAATACTACCGGATAATTGCTCTGTCAAGCTTGTATGGGAGGAAACACCAGGAGGTAAAAGACCTCTAGGCCACCCACGACTCCGATGGAGAAAAAATAATGCCAAAGGCCTAAGGACAATGGGCATCCAAAATCCACTAGATGCCATGAGCGACATATAACATTGGATGACTGTTGTGAAGTCGGCAAAAACCCTCCCTGGGTTGTACCACAGAGTAAGTAAGATATCAATAATGCATCGTCGGTCCATCCATTTTCTCTGCCGCAATATATTTCGTTTTCCTCTATTGCAAGGTATGGTATTTGAAAAATTTTTATCATTATTTGTCCAGCCATTTTTTACGGTGTCATGAGTATCGTACCATGTTTCGTCCAAAAATACAATGTTTTCTTTCATTTTTTTTTATTCCATTATTCTTTTTACATATTCGTTTTTCAAAGAGATTATTTTGCTACTTTTCATGAGAGTCTGACGCTATGGTTTTATATTTAAAATGATTGTCCATAATGAACGTTCGAAGTGTTGTTGCTGAACTAGAAACAATTTCTTTCCGAATTTATTTTCGTCAAAGAACTTCCAATGATTGAAAAAATGTTCGTTGCATACATTTCGTACACTGTTTTGGTAATGGGTTCAATCAATTGGAATCTGCCACTATTCTTTCTTTTTTTTCTTGGTGTAGATGTTTTGGAACTTTCGTTAAAAAAAACCGTTTCTGTAATAGCCTCAAATATAGAAACTTCAGAGCACAGTGTCTTATAAATATTTTTCACTATACGTTTGGCATTATCAGAGAGATATGTAATACTTTGCTTCTTTTTGAGTTGTACTATCGCAGATTTTAAACATACGTTTTATTAAAATTTTACAGAAACAACAATAATATGAATCTATATACAACACTCAATAAAGGTCCAAATATAACTAAGTGATTATGTTTTAGGTTTAAAAATAATAGTCCAGTCACCTTAGCATAAGACCTATTCAAGAGGCGCACCCTCTCGCCAATTTTTTTATAGGTTGTTTGGACCTACAAGAATATAGTCCTGTGTTTTTGGCCATTGCCGGCATATATTAGCAATAATAATTTATTGTAAATTAAAAAATGAATATTTTTGAGATAATTTTTTGGAACGCGTCCTATCGAAAAAAGTTTCCAATAAAATGTGTGCATCATAACGTCCTCAGTAAAAAAGGTCATTAAAAAGTGCAAACGTTGTTAATCAAGCGATTAATGGCAAATGAAAATGAAAATTCTACATTTCGTTTTTGCAACCGCAAAATATTTGATCAAAATATCGGTTAAAAACTCGTACATGATATAAAGAAGCCAACCCCTAACAGAATCGTGCAAGATTTATCGATCTGCGGGTATAGTTTAGCCACAATCTAAGATTATCGAAAAATCTATGCCCTTCAATAGAATTTTCCTACGAAGGCTCACAGGGTGAAAAAAATCGAGGAGCTTCGTATCATTGTGCATAACGATTTGAAAAAAAAAATTTTGTTAAAAATAGATCTGTTTTTCGGCGATTTTAGATTTTTGCTTACAAACAATTAACAATTCCGACCAAAGTTACAAAGATATCTGAAAAATTCTTGGACCATCTATTGCGTTTTTGGAAAACAAACAATTTAAAAAAAAAGTACAATATTTTTATTGCCGCTCAAAATATAAATGTGTTTACGTTTGTTCAATTTTCTATTGTTGTAATAAAGATTTTTGCAAAATTTGAGTTCCTCAGCAATCCCTACGCTTCCGGCCATGAGATTCAATAAAATCAATGGGTCGTTACTCGTGGAACGTTATTTTCGAACGGTAGAACACGTTGTAATGTTATCAAAAAATACCGTTCCAAAATAACGTATTCAAAATATTGCAATTTTTTTTTTAAATTGTTCGTTTTCGAAAAACGCGATAGATAGTCCAAGAATTTTTCAAATATCTTTGCAGTTTTGGTCAGAATTAATAATTGTTTATAGGCAAAAATCTAAAATCGTTTCTAAATCAATTTTTTTTCACCCTGTGAGCCTTCGTCGGAAAATTCTATTGAAGAGCAAAGATTTTTCGATGATCGCAGATTGTTGCTAAACTATACCTTGCAGATTAATAAATCTTGCACGATTCTCTTAGGTTTTGGCTCCTTTATAACATGTACGAGTTTCAAACCGATATGTTGATAAACACCCGATTGCGCTTGCAAAAACGAAATGTAAAATTTTCATTTGCCATTAACCACTTAATTAACAATGTTTGCACTTTTTTTCAGGACTTTTTTTACAGAGGTCGTTAGGATGAAAACACTTTAATGAAAACTTTTTTTGATAGGAGGCAAACCAAAAACATTATCTCAAAAATATCCGTTTTTTAATTTTCAATAATTTTTTATTGCTAAAATATACCCCGGCAGTGGTCGAAAAATTAAAACTATATTCTTGTTGATTCAAACAACCTATAAAAACCCCCAGAGGGTGCGCTTCTTGAATAGAACAACGTAAAATATGGTCTAAGGTGACTGAACTATAAGGCAATTAAAAGAACATTAGAGAAAATGAAATGAAAAAAAACCATTTCATAGTAATTACACGGAGATATTAACAAAGATTGGTTGCTAATTATAATTATATTACAATTTTTGATTTTTAATATTTCATTTGGAAAACAAAATGATATCAAATCCTAAAAATATAATATTTTCCAAACAACCAAATTAATATTATAATTTCAAGGTGTTTCAATTGAGTTCATTCATTTATTTCATTTATTCAAAACACAAAGTGCCACGTTTTCCAAGAAAGTGAATTCCTCAAATTATCCCATCACAATGTCCGGAAATACCCTTGAACCAAGTCCCTTCATCTCGATTTTGGGAGTCACGGTGTCCAATAATATGTCTTGGCATGACCATGTAGCTAACATCGCAAAGTCGGCAAGCCAGAGGCTAGGTTTTCTTTGGAAAGCCAGAAAGTTTTTTACTCCCGATCAACTGTTGACGACGTACAAGGCTCAAATCCGACCTCTACTGGAGTATTGCTCGCACATTTGGGGTTCAGCACCAAGGCATTCTCTTCGTCTTCTAGATTCCATTCAGAAAAGAGCCATTCGCTTGATAAACAGCTCAACTCTCACAGATACCCTTTACCCTCTAGAACATAGAAGAAGAGTTGCAGATCAGTCATTGCTTTATAGATATTTCCATGGCAGATGCTCCAGAGAAATAAAAACTCTTGTACCACCATTGGCCACATTCGGCCGAAGAACTCGGCACGCTGATCAGTCTCACCCATTTACTCTCAAGATTGACACTACTAGGACCAATCTTCATCAAGAATCCTTCTTTTACAGGGCTGCTACGGAATGGAATAAGCTTCCAAAATCAGTTTTTCCAGAGAACTATGACCTACAACTTTTTAAAAGGCGTGTCCACAATTATTTTCTTTCTATAATCCCTTCCCCTTCTAATAGTCGCAGTGCGGGCCGTCCGTGGCCCACACGATGGGTCTACCCTTTTTGCGACTATTTTCATAAAAAAAAAAAAGTTTCTTAGGCTGCCTAAAATTTTATAAATCACTCATTTTGCGCAATACAACTGAATTCGGTATCAACTATATTTAATACATTTAACACTGTGCTTTGTCAGTAAAAAATTTTTTGTTGCCAATTTTACTTCGATATTAATAAAAAAGTTTTATTTCAATTTTTTCCCACTTAATTTTTTTTTGTACTAATTTATTATCCTATTTTTAGGGAATTTAGAATTGGTTGTAAAAATTCATCTGATAAATTTAATTTTTTAAATTTTGTTTTTGATTGTATAACTAAAGACTCCGGCGCAAAAAGGGGGCAGCTCCATTTTCAGAAAATTTCCAGGAGGCGATAAAAACTGTTTATTTAAAAAATATTTATGGTTTCAATTTTCACACCATGTTATAGTTTGGTAAATAATATATAATGTGTTCGAAAATCATTTTGTTTCAAAATTACTTAACAGAAAAAACCTTGAAAATTTTTTGTGGAGCTGCCCACTTTTTGCACTGGAGGATTATCTGAAATATTTGAATACGAATCATGCACTATTGTATGAGAAAACCAGATTTTATTAATAGTTTTTATTTAAAAGAGAGTTACAAAATTACTATACTTTGTTATTATAGTAATTAGATCAAACATCTGTGAAAAGCTGTCTTTAGACTGATTGGGCTGTTCTACTTGGCATATAAGCCCCTCGTAAAACCACATACACTCTGCTGATACGTATTTTGCTAGTTCTTTTACATGGAGATACTTATGACGCTTAAAAGGTAATGACCCAGAGTAGAGACGTACTTCAGGACCAGAAAGAGTCAGCTTTACTTCAGGTTTTTAAGGAATAAATTCGTCCTTGAAACAGGTACTGGCGTAGATGGTGCATTCGACACCTTTCTCGGTGTATTCTATTACCCTATAGGTAGGAATTGCAAATTTTTGTTTTCGTTCGTTAACTACAGATTTTTTGAAAACTTTACTGAAATGATCATTGAAATTTAGATTGATATCTTGAGTAACTTCAACTATTTCAAACTTGCGACATGTATTTTTGACCAATGAAACCCATCTTACAGGTAAAATAATCCTTTCTTGCTTTCTTTTCTCCTTTTTTATTAATCCAAAACTTCTGTCACATGGAAGAAAGCTATGTCCTGGTTCTGGATATCTGTGTATTATTTTGGAGAACTTTTTATTTTCGGTAATGGTATAGAGATAACGAGCTAACGTTTTATTCTTGTTCTGCAAGGAACAGTTATCGGAATACAGAAATTTTAACAATTAATGTTAAAATTGAACTTGTATTTGCAGGTTTGAGAAATAGTTGAAATATTAAACAATGAAAAACAAAATATTATTTAATGTATACAGAGATAAATAGAGATTATTTAATTACAAAATAAAAAATTTGACTTAAATGTTTGAACCAAATCAAGGAATAAATGAAGATACGTAAAAATTTAACTAAGATAAAAGGAATCCTACTGTAAAAAAAAACTAAGTATCGCTGCAAAATAATTATATTATAAAAGTAGGGCCTTGGTATTTTCCATATTAATTCTTCTTGAAAACGAGAATACTAAGCACCGAAAAAAATTCCATGCAATTAATGAAATTGCTAAAACCCCGTACATTTAATTTTCATTAATGACAGCTCTTTTTACACAATTAATACAAACCTTTTATTTTAATATTTTTACCTCGGCACCTCATATTCGGCTAATATTTTGAATACTATTATCGTTATGTTTGGATTAATCTTTTTCCCGTTAAATTCAGTTCCTTATTAAAAAGACTTGAGTAATTTTCCAAAATATCATTACATTTAAAAAAGTTAAACTTATTCATTTCATAAAAACTTGTTAGGTTATAACTACCTTGATGATGAAATTTAAGTAATGAAAACAAGAGTTTATTGTTTATTAATAATGCAAAGCGCTTTCGAATGATTTTCAGTGCTTCATGAAAGTAAATACTCATTAAAGTTAAAAGAGTAAGTAATAAATTTAAATTTTGGCAAGAAAATTTTTCCTTTTTAAAATTTTTTGGAAAAACTTCTTTGAGTACTTAGAAGTCAGGTTAAAGAAAGTATACAAGTTAGTAAAGACATATTAAGTATGAAATGTAGTAAACTAAAAGAGAGGCTGTTACCTGACTTGTTAGTACCCATACATACATGCATATAGTCACGCCTTTTTCCAGTGTGGGTATGCAGAGACCACTTCCTTCCACTTGCTACGGTTCTTACACACATCTTTTACTTTCTCTGCTTTCATCAGTGCTCTCATACAGGCTCGTCGGTTGTTTGTACTCGCCTTTCTTCAAAACAATGTTGATCTAATCGAGATATATTCGCCGAGGTCGACCTCTACCGACTTGTCCATTCACACTCGCCTTATAAAATTGTTATGTCAATCTTCCTTCATCCACCCTTTCTACGTGTCCAAACCATCTAAGCATTCCTCTATCTATCTTTTAACTACATCTTCTTTTACACCACAGCGTTCTCTTACCTCACTATTTTTTACTTTATCCAACCGAGTCACTCCGGCTATACTTCTTAGATTACTTATCCCCGCAGCATTAATCCTTTTTTTATGCTTCTTCTGACAAACCCAACATTCACTACCATACATAAGTGTAGTAACCAACACTCCTCTACGCACAACCAGACGTGCCTTTTTTTACTCTTTCTGGCTGCTCATAAAGCTATGCATTCATTTGTTTTTCTGCCAACACCACTCGCTCAATATCACTATCATACTTTCTATCTCTCGTAAACTTTGAACCCGAGTACACAAATTCATTTACTTGTTCCACTTTTTCTCCCTTAATCAAAACTTTACAGTTTGTCATGATTTCTTTTTTTTTTAAAATCAGTACTTTCGTTTTGCTTAAATTTATTTTAATCCCTTTAACTTTTAGGGCATCATGCATAACATTAACCATCGCCTGCAACTTCTCTTCAGATGACGCTAATATGACTTGATCATCGGCGTAAAGAAGGCATTTGACGATCAAATCATTTATTTTCAATTCTTTCAAATCTTTTAAACAATCGTCCATGCATAAAATATAAAAAAATTTAGCACCAAAATTTAAATCCACCACTCTTTTGACTTTTATGAGTATTAACTTTCAAGAAGCAGTGAAGATGACTGATGAATCAGTCGAAAGCACTTTGCATTTTTAAAAAACAATACACTTCATACAAAAATTACTTCTTTCATTCTACGAGTGTATTAATTCCAATTAAAGTATTAATTAATAAATTGCATTATTTACAGAATATTTTGTGTATTAAGTAACCGAACACAACGTCAAAAATCTTGGACCCCCAGTCAGCCTTGTTAAAGAAATGTTTTGTTAGAAAAACAAAATATATTTATAAAAGTATATTATTTTCTTGATCTGTTTTTTGTAAAAGGAGTATTTTTCATAGACTGGGAAACTTAGGAAATTAAAAACTAACAAATGTGTGAATTTGTAGACAAAATTTATTAAATCAAAAAATAATTAAACATGTTTTACACTGACGAATATTCGGTATGTGCATTGAAATAACCAAGCGGTTGATAGAGTCTTGTGAAATATTGTTCCATTCCTCTGCAGCCGCTACGACTAATTCATCTGCAGTCTGATGTGGGTTGATTCGACCGTAAATGGCTCTAGCAATGTAATCCCGCATGTTTTCAATGGGATTTATATCAGGCTGATATGTCCTGCTTCAAGTGTATCCTGAATCCTTCTTGCGCGATGCGGTTGAGCGTTGTCCTCCATAAACACAAAATTTTCACCTAATTAGTTACGTATAGGGTAGACAATGGGCGTAATAACTTGTTCGATGTGAGTTTTGCTGTTTGTATTATGTAGAATGCGAATTAATGGAGTACGGCGGTTAAACATTATTCCCCCCTCAAAAAATTACGGTACCTCCTTAATAGGGAGCAACTTTGCGGTGAAAATTAAGTAGCTCTTGACGACCTGGTTCTTTCCAGACTCTTTTCCGATTGTCATCACTCACCAGTCCAATTCTGGTTTCGTCTGTAAATAACACCCACTTCCACTGCTGCAAAAGCTAACCCTTGTGTTGTCGCACCCACTGGAAACGGGGCTAAACTATGTCTTGCAAGTAGAGTGGGGACCCGTTATGGTCTTTTAGCACGTAAATTTGCATAATGGAATCCTCTTCAAACTGTAGGTGTCGATATAACATGGCGAAACGTACCCTGAAAGTAGCCTGAGAGCTGAAGCTGAAGCTGTGCAGTGTCTGCGGGCATATTGCACCAAATAACGATCCTTTCTTTCGCTAGACACTCGAGGACGTCCACCACGTGGTCTGTTTTCCACTGTAATAAATTCTTGATATCTGTGTACTATTCGCACAACAGATGATCAAGGAATGCCCAAGATTTCCAAAATCTGATAATTAGAGTTCCCTGCATCGTGTAAAGAAGTTATTCTTGTCTGATTAAACGCAGAAATTTTACAAAAATAAAACGAAAGAATACACTATTCACTTGGCTGAATATGCTATCACTTCCAATATTTTATAAAAACATTGATAATAAAGCAAGGATTCGTTATCAACATCAAATTTTGTTACCTAAATACATGTTATTGTTAACCATAGTAGGAAAAATAACTGGGTTTAATTGAATCATTTAAAATATAGGATGTCCAATACTTTTGACGTTGTGCGTATATTAACATTTATAAAAATAGTGAGACACCGAGAACGCCGCACCATTAAGGTTTAGCCCGAGGCTTTGAGGAAAAAATAAATTAATAAAATTGAATTTTATTAATAAAAGAAAAATTTCTTAGAAACCAACAAAGTAAGATATAATTTATAAAATTTTTAATAAAAATAATGTTATTAAGTGGCTTCCCACAGAGCATAAAAAATTTAATGTAATTTAAGTTAATTAAGAAAACTACAGATTCGCGTTTTGACCCTGTATAGAGAGTACAATATGTGTGACACATAATTGACCCAGTTAACTTTGCACACTTGTACAAAACAATTTTTATAATAAAATACAAAAAATTGATACTATACAAAAGATACAGGGTCCTGTCAAGACGATTATAACCTAAGTTTTTAAAATCCTCTGTATACTCCTAGCAAAAATTATCTGAAAGGACCGAAATTATGATTGTTTCTTTACGGAAAATGTATCAAAAGTGCTGGAAAAACAGCTACTGTATTTTATGAAAGACACTCAGACAAACATGTCGATCATAAGAATGTGTTAATGTTGGTCCAAACAATTTTCGGGAACAGGTTCTGTCTGAATAAGAAACGTAATGGGAAAAGAGCTGTAGACGAAAACACACAAATATTAGTAATTGTAAATTTTGCTATGGATCAAACAACATTCACCAAAAATATGCACAAATTTGACCCGTATAAGATACACCTATTAAACGAACTAAATGAAAATGATTTCGATCGTAGAGTTGAATTTTGTGAAATAATGACAAATAAGCTTAACTTCAACGAAATTTCATTTAATATTTGTTTTGGCGACGAGTCTACTTTCTTTTTATGGATTAGTCAATCGGCATAACTGTCGCTATTGGGATGATACAAATCCACATATTTTTCGTGAAGGTCATTCCCAAACACCCCAAAAAATAAATGTTTTTGCTGGAATTTGGGGAAACGCTGTTATTGGGCCAGTATTCATTAAAGGAAATTTGACGGGTGAAAAATATTTGGAACTTTTAGATAACGTTATTGAAACTTTAATTATTGATAGTGTAGAAAACCAACTAGATGACCAAGGAAATTTTTTGACTGATGAAAATAACTTATATTTTCAGTAAGATGGAGCTTCATCACATTCTGACCTCTGTGTAAGAGATTGGTTAAACCAAAATTATTCAGGAAAGTGAATTGGTGCTATAGAGGGGTGGTATGGACCGTATATTTTTCGGAGTATCTTTCGCTCAAAACGTCTTAAAATTAGAGTATCATTTACGGTTATGGTCCATGTTTCACATGCATATGATACAATAGTTCTGACGATGGTCTTATATAAGATGATTTTTGAGGTTCTAGAGAGGTGCTTGGACATGAAGAAAGATCGTAAGGCGGAGACGCACTTATTTTCTTGTGTAATGCGATGTTTAATTTCTTCATGCATGTTGTTGTCCGCTGTTAATATTGCTCAATGGTATCGGAAGTTATGTACATGCTTGAAGTTAAACAGTAGACCTGTGTTTATGGCAAAATAATATGATTAAATAGAGATTTGCCAGACCTTTTAAATGGGGTATGACTTGATACCTAATGCCATTTAAAAAAATTTAAGTGGTATTTTCAGTGGGGAGGAGGTAAATCTGACGTTTATGACATTAGCGCTAAAAAGTGTCCCCCTCAAGTTAAAAGTTAATGTGTTTCGGCATTTATTTTTAATATGTTGCATTTCTAAATTATTAAGGGTGGGTCCTTTTTAAATTAACACAGCGCATATTTTTTTTTGTGGTGGGTTGGTAAACTGTAGTTTTTTTGCCACAGACTTTTTTTATCATTCTTATCTATATATTATCGTAATATTAGATTGAAATTAAATTGTGAAGCGCATATTTTATTCGTGGTGAAAAATAAAATTTAAATTTTTTTTTTTTCAATGTTTTTTTTAAATTATTTTTATCTAATAATTATCATTGTCTTACAAAAATGAACTATTTTTTTTTGTTACAGGATGCTCTTATCCTGGTACCTCATATCACCGAGCCTGATAATTTTGTGGTTATGTTCAATTGAATCACTGTGTCCTGAATCCTGCATCTGTAAACAATCCGAAAAGGGCCTACGAAAAGTTTCTTGCGTAAAGGGAGGCATGCGGGACCCACTTCCGATAGCTGATATCGATCCTGGCATGGAGGTCCTCGAGATATCAGCTCCGAAAAATAATCCCAATATCTTGTTAATCAACTCCATATTCCAGCACTTCAAACGTTTGGAGGAAATTACCATTAGACGTTCGAGTATCAATCAAATCGGTATGCACCCCTTTTGGGGCGTTCCTACGATACGTTTATTAGATTTGAGTAATAATAACATAAGTTCTGTGTACGATCATAACTTTCGAGGTTTAGTGAATTTGGTGGAATTAAATTTGGATAATAATAAAATTGAAAAAATTCCGATGGGAGCATTTAAACATCTCTCGGAATTAAGAATGCTGACTTTAAAAAATAATCTCATAAGTGATTTAGAACCAAGAATATTTTTAAAACTAGTGAAGTTGCATGTACTAAAACTTAGTGAAAATAAATTTGAAGAAGAACTTAATCCCGAAGTGTTCAAAGATATTCCGGTAAGTTTTTTTATTATCTAGTTATTATTAACACCTAATGGTATGTTATAGAGAAAATTGTGCTAAAAAATTTAATTTGAGGTTGTATGGCGTAACAGAATCTGTATAATACTTCAACCATTAAACACATATCGAATACTCAAGTCTCACTTGCACCCCAAGCTCCATTACTAAATTCTCAAAATGTAGATAATTCTCCTCCAAACCTTTTCTACGCCTCGTTACCTTTTATTAAAGATATCACACCAGGATTGACAAAAACGTTCAAGTCTTAAAGAAAATATAAAAATTTCTAATAAGAACGCATTACCGATAAGAAGCATTTTTACAAAACTTAAAGACAATACTCCTGGCATCAACTGTTTAAATGTGGTTTACTGTATTCCTTGTTTGGATTGCAACAAACAATATATAGGTCAAACGTCGAGACAACTCAAAGAGCGTATCACGTCTCATAAAAGTGACAGTAGATTATATCCGAAAAGATGTGCATTGAGTGAACATGTCTATAATGAAGGACACAGTATGGACTATAATTCAATTAAAATTTTATCAAACGAAAAGAACACTGCTAAGAAACTTTTTTTGGAAATGGTTTATATAGTTCAAACTAAGAATTCCTTAAATAAAAGTACATATTTAAATTATTTAAGTAATATTTACTTTTATTTAATTTCTGTAGACAAATCTAACAGAGCAGAAGTCCAACATAGTAACTCTACAGACATAACGTTAATATTATAATTCACATCTTTAGTCTTACACCTCACAGTTACAATTTATTATAAATTTAAAAATGATAAGTAAAATTACTTGGCAACACTGCGAATTTCCGGGTGGGCCATGTCACTTGTCTCGTACAACTTCCAGTTTCATTTTTGTTTCCATGGCCAACATGATTGCGTCGCAGGGAATCACATGGTGATAAAAAACTTTTCCTTTTTAATACCTTTTAATTAACGTGTTGTAATGTAACCTAGTGTGGTATTGTTTAATGTGTAGGATAAGAAATTCCCACATGACGTATCTCAATTGTCTATATTTAAATGTAATAATTTCTGTGACCCGTTACGCCATACAACTCAATTACAATAAAAGTACTAACAACATAGTTGTAGTTTAAAATTATAATTTGTTTTGTGTTTTATTAATTTGTAGCAACCCTGATGATAATAAAAATTATCGAAAGGTTAAAATTTTTGTAAAAAGAGTAGGTACACTTATTTGGCCTGCTGCATATCCCAAACACATTTTCACTTAATTCCTGACTAGTCAGCAAATAGACTACCTATATATATATATATATATATATATATATATATATAAAAAGTGTGGAACAGCCAAATGGAATAAATTCGATAACGAATAAATGAGAGCGTGTTGGAAAAAACGCTTGGACACGTCGATTTGTATTTTTAGATGCGCATTTTTAAAAAAAAAATAATTATTTAGGGTGTGTCATGTGACAGTGGCCAATACCAACTTTCTTATTTTAAATACAACCCCCTGTATATTATTTATTTTTTGGATTCTTCAGAAAATTCTAGACATAATTCATGTACAATGTCTTATGACCCGTGGTGGAGATTGCAAACCAAGTTCTTGGGTTTTTAAGCCATGAGATCCTCCTTCTGCATAGTCCCCTCTTTTAAAGCACCTTTCCCTGTAGGATAAGCAGCAACAGACCGTATCTTTCGCTGTTTCTCATGATCTGTCCTAAGTATTCCAATTTTCGACTTTGGACTGTACTCATGATCTCCATTTTTTTGTTTAAAATGTCGAGTAATCTTTTGTTTGTAACATTGGCTGTCTCAAAAAGTGGCATGTAAACAATTTCGACGTCTTAAAAAATGAATCACGAGCTCTTTCTATTCGACAACGTATTTCGAGAGAATGATCCCAACTCTCATTGATTGGATGTCCCAGATATGTTGTAGTCTCTACCTTTTCAATGACTGTATTATTTATAATAAGCTGTCTGGGTGGTGATGGATTTTTGCTTATCACCATATACAGTGTGGAACAGCCAAATGGAATAAATTCGATAACGAATAAATCAGAGCGTTTTGGGATAAACGCTTGGACACGTCGATTTGTATTTTTAGATGCGCATTCTTTTCAAAAAAAAATAATTATATAGGGTGTGTCATGTGACAGTGGCCTATACCAACTTTCTTATTTTAAATACAAACCCCTGTATATTATTTATTCTTTATTCTTTAGAAAATTCTAGACATAATTCATTAACAATGTTCCATACCTATCTTTAACTTATTCGGAAATATTAAGTGTTTTCAGATGAATTACAAAAATTAAAATTAAAAAAAGAAAATTATTTTATTTCACAAATAATGTAAAAAAAAAACAAAAAAAACCTTAATTTTAATGTAAGAGATGTTTAAACTGCGAACGTCTTGGCAACATGCTAATCTGGTATAGAAATGTCTTCTAACGTTACTCAACATCTCAGGCGTGACTGATCTAATCGCAAACGTGATTCGTCTTTTTAAGTCATGTAAGTTGAGTAGTTTAGTTTTGTATACAATACTTTTGACATATCCCCGCAAAAATAAGTCTAATGGCGTCAGATCAGGAGATCGTGCTGGCTATTCTATTGATCCGCGCCTCCCTATCCACCGATTTGAAAAATTTTGGTTCAGGTAGTGCCGGACATTGATTTGGTAATGGGGCGGTGCTTCATCTTGCTGAAACCAAATTATATTGGCACAAACTTGTGGGTTTGCTGGATCAGGATATAAGTTTGTCAAAGTTGGCACGACATTATTTTGGAGCAGTTCTAAATATTTATCTCCATTCAAGTTGCCATCAATGAAAAAGGGACCTACGATATGATTTCCAACAATTCCTGGCCAAACAATAACTTTTTTAGGATATTGCGTATTTTACTCTCTCATCCAGTGAGGATTCTCATTAGACCAATAGCGGCAATTTTGACGATTAACATGACCATGGAGTGTAATGTGCTCTCATCAGAAAACAAAACATCTTCTAATTGTTATCTAACATTTCCATCATTTGTTCACAAAAATACGTTTTGTCGAAATCGTCTTCCATGAGCTCCTGAGTTGGCATCATTTTATAGGGATGCATTTTACTTTCCTTTAATATTCGAAAAATTGATGTGTGGCTAATGTTGAACAGTGAGGCTGCTTTTCATACAGAATTATGTGTGTTTTCTTGAAACTCAAGCATAACATCCAATTTCGCATCATCGCTTAGTTCATTGGCACTACTTTTTTTGCCTGTCTTACATGACCAAGCTCGCGAAACTGTTTTTCTATTTTGCTAATTGTTCCTTGGGATATAGGCAGCAAATTTGGAAATTTTTCGTGAAATAAGCGAGAAACTTCCATTTGTGTCCGTGTGTTATCTCCATAACCAATCATTGGTAGAATGGTTATTTTGTGCATTTCTGTTAAATGAACCATTTTTCTGATATTATTACGTACAGTTAACTAAATTCAAACGACAATAGCACTGACACTGATCACTACTGTCATGCAGACAGACAACAAGTTGCTAAGGCTTTGAGTTTTATACGAAAATAAACAAAACTGTTTTTGTATTTTTTTTATTTAATATCAGTAAAAAGAAACGCATTAATGGTTTTTGCTTATTTTCTCAATATTAAGAGCTAAATGGGAAATAAGTATTGAGTGTAAGGTAACGAATTTGTGAAATAAAATAATTTTATTTTTTTAATGTTAATTTTTGTAATACATCTGCAAACACTTAATATTTCCGAAACAGTTAAAGATAGGTATGGAACATTTTTTAAAATAAGAAAGTTGGTATCGGCCACTGTCACATGACACACCCTTTATAATTTTTTTTTTTTTGAATAAAATGGGCATCTAAAAATACAAATCGACGTGTCCAAGCGTTTTTCCCAACACGCTCTCATTTATTCATTATTGAATTTATTCCATTTGGCTGTTCCACAATGTATATTTATTTTAGGCAGAATTTGTGAAATGTCGGTCGAACGCGTTCGCTTCTCGATAGGGAGTTCCACATTATAAATAACGTGTACGTCAGAAACACATAATAAAACAACTGCTTATACAGTCAGAAAATTGAAAAAAAATATGAATGAGAATAATTATTATTTACACTTACCTTAACTTGTAAATTTTTAACAACTGCGTGATTGTGATTGCCTTTTAGTTGTAACAGCACCTTTTCTGATTTATCCGCCAAAATAGAAGCTGGACATCCCCATTTTGTGCAGCAATATGAAACACCTAACACAGTTTTCCTGTCTTTACAAAAAGTATATTTTTCGACTATTTATAATTTTCTTCCGCGCTCACTTAGCATTGTCTCCATTACGAAATATTGCACGTAAACTTCTTCCAATCAGTATAAGTGGATAAGTGAATAATTATTTTCTATTGAAGGTACTAGGAGGGGTGGGGGGTACTAAAATATAAAATTATAAAACTAGCTATTGGGGATAGGTACTTAATATCTTGTCTGCGTGGATTGGGTTCATTTTCTAACCGGTAAAGATTAAATTGACCGCAGCGCGCTATTGACCTACACCCGTAAATGTTTAAGGTTTAAGAGTTTAATTATAGCCTTATAAAATCTCTATTAGTAAGAACAACGTTAAGAAATCCTCTTAAATACTAAATACGATTTAATTCCAAATGACTCATTTTTTTATAGAGAATAATGTATTTAATTTTAATGCATTTGTATTTAACTTTTTTTTTACAATCTTAAATAATAAATCCTACGTTGCTGTAATAAATCCACTTATAAAATATAAAAGATGCATTAAAAGTAACTTCGAGCATTTACGGTTGCACAAAAAGTAACTTTGAGAGATTAATTTTTACGTTTACCTAAAATTCAGCTAATAAATTGAAAATTTGTTCAATAAAAGTTTAAAAACATTTCTTTAAAATTTGTAGCTGTATTTAAAAAAATTCTTCTAGGAATATCCAATTAACTTTGTTGAAAAAGTTTAGGTATTATTGGAAAAGTTAATAATGCAAAAAGATATTTTTAAAGAAAATACTCGTAGATAAACACGTATTTATTTGAGTTTAAAAATGTTTTTAAAAATTAAAATTGTTGCTTTGACCAAAAATTTAAAGTTTACTACAAAAAAATATCAATCAAGAGAACATAAAAAGTAAAATTTGATAATTAAATGTATAGTGAATGTGAGCTTAAGCAACAAAGATCCTTCCATAATTTTTAAACATGGTGTATCAATTGTGTATTACGAATATTTAGGTAAGTATTTGGAAGGCTTATTCTATTCCGTTTGTTATAAAACTCATGGTTCCAAATTCAACAATATCAGAAAGAGACTTCTGCAAAAAAAATTGTCATTTATAATTGAGATTGTAAATTAAAAAAATAGCTATTCCTGTAAAATTTTAACTTAATTAAAAATATCTTTTTAGTCATATAACATTATAAAATTAATTAGTATTAAAGTTATACTTCCTGTAAAATTTATTTTATTAAAATTGCAAAATGCTTTAAGTTGTTAAGCCATCATCAGAGCATTACCCGCAAGTAATTAACAGAATTGTTAAAGAAATTAAAGCAAATGAAAAGAGTTTTGATTACTTACTCGTCAGGTAAATACATGAAAAAAGACTAGAATAAAATCTACAAGTTATTGTACAAACGATTATTTAATCTGATAACCTATTAAATACCTTTTTCTTTGGGTTTTGAGTTGACATAAGTTATAGACATAATACATGGACAAGTAAAATTTCTGGTGACCACAGTACAATAAGGTTCTCAACAGTAAACAAAGAACTTATGATATTGGACTGAAATTACACTTATAATTGCATTCAGTGCAAGATTGACGAAACAAATTTATAAGGCGAGTGTGAATGGACAAGTCGATAGAGGTCAATCTCGTAGAACATATCTCGATCAGATCAACATTGTTTTGAAGAAAGGCCAGATCAAGAGTGCCAACAACCGAAGAGCATGTATGAGAGCACTGATGAAAGTAGAGAAAGCAAAAGATGTGTGTGAGAACCGTAGCAAGTGGAAGGAAGTGGTCTCTGCCTACCCCTATGAGAAAAAGGCGTGACTTTATGTATGTATGTATGTCAGTGCAATTATCAATCACTATGACAACACGATTAAGTTTGACAACTTCTTTCAAAATAAATTTTAAAATGTCACGTTTTGGCAATGCGAATGTTCTAAGTTTAAACGCTAATTGAAAAAAAATATCCAGAAATACAACTCACAGTCACAAATATATTTGGAGAATTTTGCTGCGAACGAGAATATGAGTTAAATGAACATATAAGCTTAAAAGAATTGGCCTTGATACTAAAAGATTGGGGGACGATAATATGGAACGTTTCGTGTAAAATTTTGCAAAAAATGTACTGTTATGACTATAATATTATGATTTACCCGTTTAACAATATAGTATTTAAACCAGCCCAAGATACCCGCGATGCGATCAGGAAGAAACTAGAAGCAGATCCATGTAAACGTAAGTTAACAAAATAATATTTCTATGGAATGAAAATACTCCTGAAGGTTTTATTTGTAAATTTTACTATATTGCTGCTGTAGATTTAGCGTGGCGAGGAGGAGAGGCAGTTGCTTGTCTGGTGGATTTATTTCATATCGAGAAAAATAATTATGATTATCCCTTTGAATACAATCCGGTGATCAGTAAAACATGCCAAGTAAGTTCTAAAAGCTGTACAAGTAGTCAATTTTTGCTTTCCAATAGTGAAAGACAAAGCTACCCTGTACGTCTTTTTCATACACTGATATCAAAACGAGGCGCGACAATATTACCTCTTCACGACTGTTCTTAAAACCAAATCGACACTGGAAAAATGAAACTAATAAATGGTAAGATAATGTACCTGTTGGAAGAAATACAATACATGAATGGACTAAATCTGCTGCTGAGGCAATTGGCTTGAATGTAAAGGACAAAAAGATAACAAATCACTCGAATAGATCAACTGCTGTTATTAAATTGGAAAAAAAGTGGTGTAGAAGAACAATTGCTGAAAATTACTGGTCATAGCAATCAAAATTCTATAAAACCATATTTAAATCTTGATTAAGGACCTTACAACAAGATAATAAATATTATGCGTGGTAATAGATCAGTTCTATAGTGAAGAACAGCAACGAATCTTATGTTATCGAGAGTACCTTGTGTTTCGAGACAATTTGATAAGACCATATGTACATTAATATTCTCAGCGGTCCTGTACCTTTAAAAAACATTTCTAAATATGTTAAATTAAGGGAGGGTTCTTTAATGAATTTTTCTTTATTCGATATTATTTAATACTTTATTTTATAAAATTATGGTTTTTATATGTTCGTTTTAGTTCTCTTTCGACGACTGTCTGGTCACGTAGTTGCTTGACTTCCTCAAGCGCACTTTTGTTGAGTTGGCGTTTATCGCGGCGTTCAGTCTTTTCCTGACAGCAGAAATGACAGTTTAGCTTGTTGCTATGCTAACAAATATATTCTTATAAAAAAATTAAATATAACCCGATGGATATATTCTAATTTAGAACAAACAGCACGCCACTGCTTACAAGCGTGGCCATAAGTCGACAATAATGTTACAGCGTTGCCAGCACTAGTACGGTACAAAGAGAATCGATTGGTATTCTTTGTCATACTCATGGCCACTCTCGTGTAATCATTGCGACAAAACAAACAAAGTTTTATGAATGAAATGTTGCGTCTCCTGTAGATAATGGGTCCAGTTTCAAATATAATCATCAATGTAATAGAAAAAATGCAAGAAAACTAAGAACTAAGGCGTTTAACCCTTAACTGCGGCTGTCGTAAATACACGATTAACGAAAACTGTGCTCTGCTGCGGGTATTGTAAATAAACGATCTGCTATATTTTACCAATATTATGGTGCAGCTGTCGTTTATTTATGATTATAAACTCAACAGGATCATATTGTAAAGATTTTGTGTAAGGGGTTTGTTATTATTTTATTTTTTACGTTTATATATTACTGATATGAAATAAAATGCACAACTGTAAGTATGTAAAATAAGCAAACGCAGGTGGCTTTGCCCTTTTTAGTTTTTAGCTTATAGATTTAAAAGCAAAGTGTAAGCACCCTTAACTTCATCGAGTTTAAGTACAAACCGTGGAATAAAACAAAATATTCAAGAATATGATGAATATAGTGATGAAGACGATAATTTTTCCGAAATGAAAGAAACTGAAGGTAAAAGAAAAATAAGTGATTCAAGTTCGAGTGACACTGAAGATGAAGTTATTGCAGGTGATTTAATCTGGAGAAATTGTAATACGTTTCGTCCTAAAATTTGCAACTTCAGTGATGACGTCTCTGCTCTTACTGAAAATTTTGAGATACTTGAGAATGACCGAGAAATTGAATATTTTTGAAATATTTTAATAACGATAAAATAAATATAATGGTAACTAAAACAAATAACTACTTTCAGCTTTGTGATGATGTACAACCAACATCCAAAAGAAAAAGATGGTCAGATACAACGATCGCAGAAATATACACGTTTGGCTCTAATATTACTGATGCCTCATGTAAAAAAACATGAAATTGAAGATTACTGGTCAACAGATCCCACGATAACAACGGAGTTTTTTTCCAAAATATATGACCGGGGATAAATGTATTTTATATTATTGTATTTGCACTTTGCTAATAATAATGATCCTCCCAAAAATGACCTTCTCTGGAAAATCAGAAACATTTTCCCAATTCTAAATGACTCATAAAAATTATTTAAGTTTTTTATTTTGTTGTAGCACAAAAGTTTTAAAATTTTATAATTAATAAAGAAATCTTTTTTGAATATACATTTTTCTGCAGGAGCGTGATAAAAATATATCTACGCCACTGTATATAGGTACTTTTCTATATTTTATTCGTTATTACGAAATATAATAACTAGTTTTATAACGTATCTAGTTTTAACAAAGATAAATTTTAGATTTTATAAACTTTGACCATAACTTTTCATATTACAAAAAATGTGTGCACGCTACTGTTAAAAATTATTTTATAAAAAATATGTACCTACATAAGCCACTGACCAAATGAGAGTACGCTACTGTACAATATTTACATTAATTTTTAGCTAACCTATTCTAATAATACTAAAAAAAAATGAAAATTCAGCCGTATAACTAGCCGCAGTTAAGGGGTTAATAAATTATTCTATTTTTCTTTTAATTTTTAGGTAAATGTTCTTTTGTAAAAAAATAAAGCAGAAGTATAAATCACCAATGCATTTAATGTTGTAAATAAATTAACTTTAGATATATACGAGTAAATTACGGAAATTTCAGTTAACTTAAACTTGTCAAACACAATGTTCCCTAGCGGCATCACAAACAAATTTTAATACAGCAGCATTTTTCAATTATCTAACTACCTAACTTTCTACTTCAGTTATTAACTTTACGAACATAATTTTAGTTCGGGAGAAATAATACCAGATAAATTTTTAAACTTCGTTAAGTGGCACATACTTGAAACTTTCAATGTAACTTTTAGAAATGGACCTAAAATGCGTTTAAATATTAGGTAAGTTTTGATGCGAGTTTAATTAAAGAGAAGAAGTTGTTTGTGATAGCATAAATGAGTTTTGAAAGTATGTTGTTAATGACTTCATTTACATTTACAATTTTTTAAAACTGTAATATAATAGTATTGATAAAATGACTAAAATATTCAATAAAACATACATTATTGGAAAGATTCCCAGAGAATGGCTCCAATCTACCTTCATTGCCATACCAAATTAATCCTTTTCAAGACGATGCAATGACTATCGTACCATAAACCTCATAAGTCATCTTCTTAAAACCTTCTTAAAAATTCTACAGGTAAGATTATATTCGAAATGTGAAGAGTATATGAGTAACACTCAATTTGGATTCCAAAAGGCAACAGGAACAAGAAACACATTGTTTTGCTTACGAGTTTTATTTCAGAGATGCAGAGATATGGACTGTGACATACATGCATGCTTTGTGGACTGTCAGAAAGCTTTTTGACAGAGTTAAACATAACAAGTTAATAGAAGTGTTAAAGAAGATAGGTATTGACAACAATATCCTCCGGATAATAAAAAATCTCTACTGAAATCAAACAGCACAAGTTAAAAACAAAGGTCAGATGAAATAAAAATTTAACGGGGCTTGCGACAAGGGTGTGTGTTGTCACCACTTTTATTTAACATATATTCGGAAGAAATATTTAATAATGCGCTGGTTGGTTCAACAGCAGTAATTCTTAAAAATGGTAAACTGATCAAAAACATCCGATTCGCGGATGATACAGTAATATTCGCTGACAAACTAGAGGACCTGCAAAATATGATGAGCCAGCTCTCAATGCACAGTCAGGAATATGGAATAGATATCAATATGAATAAACCAAATATATGGTGATAAGCAAAAATCCATCACCACCCAGGCAGCTTATTATAAATAATACAGTCATTGAAAAGGTAAAGACTACAACATATCTGGGACATTCAATCAATGAGAGTTGGGATCATTCTCTCGAAATACGTTGTCGAATAGAAAGAGCTCGTGATGCATTTCTTAAGACGTCAAAATTGTTTACATGCCACTTTCTGAGACAGCCTATGTTACAAACAAAAGAGTACTTGACATTTTAAACAAGGAAATGAAGATCATAGGTACAGTCTAAAGTCGAAAATTAGAATACTTAGGACAGATCATAAGAAACAGCGAAAGAGTAGGCAGAAAGAGAATCTCAGAGCTTACAAACCCGAGAACTGTGTGTGTGTGTGTGTGTGTGTGTGTGTGTGTCTGTGTGTGTCTCTGTGTGTTTGTGTGTGTGTGTGTGTGTGTGTGTGTGTGTGTGTGTGTGTCTGTGTGTGTGTGTGTGTGTGTGTGTGTGTGTGTATGTGTGTGTGTGTGT